>CM059257.1:19140716-19740716 GCA_030347555.1 Lablab purpureus | reverse complement strand
TAAGAAAAAGATTTCATAAAAGCCTAATATCAATTCAACCACTCCTTCTTGATATTATTCCGCTGCTAACACCCATCTTAAAGAAAAAAACCTTTAGCATTATGTCTGCAATAAAGTCCAAAAAAAACTTTTGGAACAAATAATTTCATGATCATTAGACACATTTGGTTTGAGCGTTCCCACATTTCAACCTTATCCACTTCTGAATTTTTTGGAGTTTGAGTTGGTTTCTCGTCTCGAAATACAAGATCAAAATCCATGTAACCAAGAATTATCTCAGCTATTTCCTTCTGGACATTAAAGTTTGTCCTATAAAACATGAAGATACAATTAATTTGAACAAACAAATTAACACTAGCACAACAACTAAAAGAAAATATGAATAAATTTAATAATATGTCATGATAGACCCTTTACAAGATATCGAGCATACTATTAATTTGTAGTCTTTGGACATACAAATTAATTTGTAATTGGTACTTTTAATGCAAAAATCAAATATTGATAATTAATTATGTCAAATAATAATCTTTTGTTGGCCCGACTATTATTCAAATGAGTATAACTTTATATCATCACATATTTATCATAAGAATGTCATTATTTTAAAAAATGTGTCTTCCTTTGAAAGGAAGAACACAAAACACATAAATAATCTCGTATAGTTGGTATTCTTAATGTAACAATCAAATATTAACTATTAACTCTGTTGAATAATAGTCTCTTTTTGACCGACTAATTCACATGAGTATAAGTTTTTAATCATCATATATTATCATCTCATGAATGTTATTATTTGGCCAGATCGTGTTTTCCTTTGGAATGAACACAAAATACTTAAATAATATGATATAAATATCCATGTAATTGTAATTAAATCAATGTCTATAATAGAGATTGCTTTGACAATATATTACATAAACTAATTTAATTAAAAAAATTAGCTGATAAATTAATTAAAAAATTATGCTAAATACATCAAGTAATTCAAAGACAAAAAAATTATGTTTCCATGCATATGAATAAATAGTAATTGCGCACATAGCACAAACACAAATATGAATAATATGACAAGTGTTAGTTATGATACCACTTGTTAGAAAAATATCTATAGTAATTATTAAATTACAAAAATAATTCATCAGATTATCAAAAAGATCTTATGAATTCTAAAATATATTTGTATCCATATTGACGTTTACCGAAGGTTACAATGGAATAGTCTTTTGGTATGATAATCTTCCTCATCTATATAACTAGATTCTTTAAGAAGACTTGATCCTCTTGTGATGGACGGAGAGAGAGACGTATATTTCTGATTTGACATAATAGGATCATAATCACCTTTACGATTTCAAACCTATTATAGTTTTCATTAATCTCTAATAGATCAAATTCGATTTTCACTTATTTGAATTTATATCAGTTTTACTATTGACAATCTAAAAACTTACTGAAATTATATTACTTTTATTGAGTGGAACTAAATGTAAATAACTGATATAAATAATATATATATATATCCCTCATTAAAAACTAAATTTCTAACATTCTTACTTAGTTATTTTTCACTTCCTACACTTTCACATATTCTCCTCTTAAATAATGTAACATTAAAGCATATGAAAACATGCAAAAATATCATTCTAAATGAATGAAAAATTATAAATCATAAAATATTTTCTTTTCATCCTTCAACATTACTCATTCATGCATTTTTCTAAGGAAGCATTATTAGATTCTACACATTTAAAAACTAAGGAACATTATTAGAATCCACCATGCCTTATTATAAAATCTCAATTTTGTTAACTATTCTCTAAGTTGAAGTTAATACACTCATCTTAAATGGAAAATAAGCAATACACCATTATGCTACCTTTCCTAGTCATCTTCATTTATTTTTTTTTCAAAAATAAAACTATTTTATGTGAAAAGAAAGGTTGTTGGAAAGTGGTAGACACCCATAGGCCTATGTCTATCACCACCCATCTTAAATTCGTATAAAAGAAAATTTCATTCTTCGATAATAAGAAATCATAATAATTAACTTGTTATTATTACATAAACCTATTCACTAATCTTGGTCTCCATCATTTGGTGGAACAACTCATCAACATAGGTTAATTAAATGTAATCTTTATCATATACCAAAATTTGGTTAAAAATATTAATAAGATAATTTTCTAAGGTATGAGTGAATATTGTCCTTAAGAATTTATTTGTATTATACTGCACAAGGTCTCTAGGATATAACAAAAAAATTTCAAGTAGTATGCTGAGGAAAATAGAACTAGCAAGCACAAAAGTATAGAACACAAGACAAAAGAAGAGAAAAAAATGAGTGAAAGTGTGATTTTATAGAAAAAGAGATACATATATTTATAGGTAGAGTAAACTTGACCTACAATATCACATGTTTACGGAAGACAAGGATGAACAATATGTAAAAGAAGGAAGTAACATCCACATGCAACATTACACAATAAGACGTGGGGAGTAAAAATCTCCAACTTTTACATAGCCAAAAACTAAAAAAATCGGATAAAGTTTTAAGAATTTATATTGATAAAAAAAAATAAAGGCCAACTTTATACAAGTAAGATCACAATTACTATCCACTTTAAAGATATACGAAGAGTGTTAGCATATAACTATTTTAAAAAGAGTAAACTAGGTAATGTGAAATTTGATGAAAATCCTACCTATCTTATGGTAAAATGATTAAATAATGTACATTTTTTTTTTATTATAATAGTTTGCTAATGTATCTTTCTAGGGTTGGATATTAGTCTACTTGATGCTTGACCTCTTCACGCTATGCTATGTGTTTGAGACACAAGGACTACCCTTTCATGAGGGTTGGATACTAGTCCAATCTTATGATTAACAATACCACTTAAAAGATAAATCAGAACCAATATGAACTATTTGCTATGTTATCACTTCACTCTTCTCTAATTTATAAATTTCAAGAGACCAACAACAAACTCTAGAAAGAGATGAATTAGTAGAAAGACATGCTTAATGCTCTTAATAAGCTGTTTTTTTTTTAATGATATGTAATATTACATAAACGATTATATATTATAAAAAAGAACTTACACGGCGCGCGCGCGAGAATGAAAAAATGAAACTTGTTAAAGAAAACTTATCTGTTGAAAACAAGTTTGAAAATGGGCGAATTAATGCATGAAATAAATAAAGGGTTGAATTAAAAAATTGAGAGATACCCTTTTGATTTATTGCTGTGTCTGGGTAGCCATGACTTTTCTGGCGAGTACTATGCTATTATTGAAGTTAATTTAATTTGGTTTTGTACTGTGTAGAAGTGAATTTAATTTGGTTCTTGTACTGTGTAGAGGTCATGAATTTTGACTGCAAAACCTTCAGTTATGCATGATCACATGAGATCCCAGAACCCGTATCACTGACCAGTATGAAGATGGCAGAATCATTAGTAACTCATAAAATTTTGAATGAGTCGTTGATGATAGTGTTGGCTTGAGACGAAACACGTGCATGTAAGAAAAAGTTTAAAAAATTACATTAGAAAATTTATACAAATTAATTTATGAATAAATTAAAATTTAACTTGGAGACTAACTCATTTACTTTTTTTCTTTTTCTGTCATAATAATTTTTATGAAAAAATTTGCCTAAATATACCCTTAAGCGTTGTAACATCGAATTTATATTTTCACATACAGAATATCACACATGTTTGATTTTACCCTTTATGAATTTGATTGCGTTAATTAAATCTCCTGAATACTATAGTTGCACACATTTAGTTCTTGTATTAATTGAAATTTGTGGATATTACATCGCCTTATGACATGATTAAGGGATTAAAATTATAAAGTTATTATACCTAAAGGATTCAACAGATTAAATATCTCATCTTTTCTTTAAGTTAACAACGTACTCCTTAAATGATTATAAATTTATAAATTAAATTCATTTTATTTTTAATAACATAATAATATATAATCGTAACCTAATAGTATAATGTTTTAGAGATATATATTAGTTTTTTATATTCTTTTTATCATTTAGAAAATGTTGCGTGTATATATCAGTGAAGAAATATTGTTTATTGTAAGGTATTTAGAATTTATTTGAGCTTTAAAATTTGAGTGTTGTGAATAATCATTCTATTTTCACATTCTTACTTTAATTATTTATATAATAATTATATTTTTATTAATGCATTTATTACAACAAATTAGCATGAGGGCAAGTAGAGTATCCTAAAAAAATTGTGTTAAGAGCGATAATAGTAAAATTCACAAATTTGACTTTTGTGGATATTGTGTCCATATAGAAAACATATTAGAATCAAGTTTACCATAGTTGTTCGCTGGATGAAGGGTACAATTGATTATATTCACTCTTATTTGTGGGTCCTATTGTTTTGTTAGAAGATGGTGTTTGATACTTATTGACTTATATTATATATATTAATGATTATTGTTAATCTATTTTTTTAAAGATAATTTAAACAAATCAATGTAGTATATTTACATTTGTCATATCCACAAGAATTTAGGTAATATTTAGTGAAAATTGTAATTACTTGTTATTAGACTCAACTTAACTATTTATAAGATATTTAAATAATAAAATTAAATTACAAATAAAAAACAATAAAACAAGATTAAAACAATAATATATATGTATTGAATTTCATGGATCTCCCTTTTTTGCACTTCTTTAATTATCAATATATGTATTCAATTATTCAATGTTATTGAAGTTTCCAAAAGTCTTTCTAATTCAATTCCATAATTCAAAATTTCTAAAAGTTTTTATTATAGCAATTAATTCCTCACATTATGATAACAAAACTCTTCCTTTAAGTTCCAAACCAATTCAACAAATATATTCAAATCTATTCCTAACATTCAAACATATAATATGAATCAATTCAAATAAGATTTAAGATCAATTTTCCTATCTAACCCTAAACCATAGATCAAAAGATAAGTGATTAATTCTCCTTTTCATTAAGAACAAAATTTAACCATTAGCACTTAATAAAAAACATAATATTATAAATAAAGAGTAAAACAAAAGAGTTTGATAAATTACATTTAATCCGGATACAAAGGAAGTTTAGTCACTTATGATTATGAGCAATTTAAATATGAAGATGGATGTGAGGGATGAGAAATAAATCTTGAATCTTATTTCTAGTTGATCTAGGACTTCTTCCTTCTCCTTTTCGTTCTTTTCTAAAACACTCTTGAAACTTACAAAGATAACACACCTTCACAAGAGTTTTTGGATTGTTTATATAAAAGAAAAATATATTAACTTTAATTTGAATGAAAATAGTTCATTTAAGGGAAAATAATACGCTTAAGCGAAAATAACCCACTTAAGAAAAAATAGGCTAAATGTTGGTCTGGTTCTATTCCTTGATATCTATGCTTTTCCACTCCTTTCAAATGTTTGCTCTTTATTCATTGATTTTTCTTCAACTTTTGATATTTGCTCTTGCATACAAATATGCACAAAATTTTCTTCATTATGAGAAGTTATCTTTGCCTTTTAAAGGGATTCTAGTTGTTAAGTGATTATCCTTACGTGTGTTATAAGAGATTTTGAAAGGGGCATACTGATGCGGTAAAGTACACAAAATACAATGTACCATAAAAGAATCAGACATGGTAACCTCCAGGGCCTTTAGTTGAGCCACAATGTCCCTTGTGCGCATGGTATGATCATGCACCCCTTTAATCACAATGAGCTTTAAGGATGAAAATTGCATTATAAGGGTGTTTCCTAGAGATTTATCAAATGTGGTAAATTGATCATCAATGGCCTTTAGTAAATCTCTAACATTATTATGATGGTTAGCACAACCCGGATTCTAGCAGAAATGTTGGTCTTTATAAAGGTTACAGGGAGACGGTTTAATCTCTCCCACTTTTCATAAAGATCAACAACATCTGGAGTGTTGGTATCAATGATAGCCAGTGGTTATGGATTACTAATGATAGATAGATAGATAGACAGACAGACAGACAGACAGACAGACAGACAGACAGACAGACAGATAGATAGATAGATAGATAGATAGATAGATAGATAGATAAGACGGATATACTGAGAGGACGACAGAGCGAGGACGAGGCGACGAGGGACGAGACGAGACGAGGGGAGCGAGCGAGCGAGGGAGCGAGCGAGCGAGGCGAGCGAGCGAGGCGAGCGAGCGGACGAGACGAGCGAGAGGGCGAGCGAGCGAGAGGACGAGCGAGCGAGCGAGAGAGCGAGCGAGCGAGAGGGCGAGCGAGCGAGAGAGCACGAGCGAGCGAGAGGACGAGCGAGCGAGAGGACGAGCGAGCGAGAGGGCGAGCGAGGCGAGAGAGACGAGCGAGCGAGAGGGACGCAGACGCGAGGGACGAGCGAGACGAGGGACGCGAGCGAGCGAGAGGGACGAGACGAGACGAGAGGGACGAGACGAGACGAGAGGGACGAGACGAGACGGAGGGACGAGACGAGACGAGAGGGACGAGACGAGATAGAGGATAGATAGATAGATAGATAGAGGATATACAGTTCAAGTCTTCCAATTAGATGTCAAATTAACATTCCTACATGTATATTTAGAAAATGTATTTATTGATCAACCTTCTAAATATGTTAGTTTTAGACATGAAAATAAGGTTTAGAGATTAAAAAAATCTCTTTACAGGTTACAAGAAGACCTAAGGGCTTGGTATAATCAAATTGAGACATATTTTCTAAATATTAAATTTTTGAAATTTCCTTATGAGAAGAAACTTCACCCAGGAACAGAAAACCTTCCCCAGAGGGAGTCCGACACGCTCCAGCTCCCAAAAGTTGATGTTCTTCCCAGGAATACGTAAGCCTACTTTCATAAGCTAACACTATTGAGATATACAAAAGATTTGACAACATTTGTTCTTCATGCAAAATGTTCTAACCAAGACAAATAAGCAACATGAGTCATGAGCTAAAGTTCTCAAAAGATTAATACAATTTAATGCAACATTTAATGTTGCAAGTAAAGTATTATGTGCAACAATGTTGATATGAAAAAAAAAATGTAACAAAGAAGATGAATGTCCATCCAGCCTAAATGGAGAAGAACTCTCTCCTTCTAAACCTTATAATTGTCACCTCTCAATTCGAGTTGAGAAACTACAAAGTTTTTAAAAGTACATACTCATCATCATAAATCGTGACTATATAATAAATGTCATTTTTTAATGTAAAATGTCTTTATAAATGAATCTACTAAAGTCATGTTTATGATAAAACTATTAGATTATGTTTTCTTAATTCCTATGGGTAAATTAAGAAATATAATATAATATTTTATCCTAATTAATCAAAAAATTCATGTGGGTATATTTTATTATAATACATGTAATTAATTACAATTAATGTTTATGGCTATAACTTAATTAATTAAAGATGTTGTGACTATTCTCTAATTTATTAAAATTATGTCCATTATTCAACATTAATAAAATCATTCATATGAAAGATAAATGTATATTTAAAATAAATAACTCATGTAACCTATGAACTAGTGGTAGGAACTTTTTGCAAGTTTCTTAAATTTGCTAGATTGCGTGCATAAAGGTTCAAATAATGGACCACTTACACAATGTGGGATAACTTCTTATAATGTGGGGTTTTGTTGTTTCTGAATACTCCACATTTATCTCTCACCTATCTACAATATAAGAAGTGATGCTTACGTGCTCACATGATATACATATAATTTTAATGATGAATAAAGAATAATGTGTGTTAATCGAATATTATTATATTGTTTTATGTACTAATTATGATAAAAATCATATGTTAAGTGATTGTGACTATAAATGTGAATTTATGTGAAAACTTATGTGAACATGCATCATAATATGAGATCATTGAGATAATTGCTTATCGCTTTGGCGGTCAAGTGTGATATATGATTGACACCACATGCATTCATCATTGTCTATTGATTCAACATGCATTGCATTCTGATATAGATATGTTGAGTTTATGAATACTTCTTGTTAAGGTTAAATTAACATTTTTCTCATATTTGTATATGAATAAGTATGATTTATTATCTGTTATGTGTGACATTATGTTGTACAGTTCATACCATGGCCAGAATAAGATGTTTCTCATTCCTTTTGCTTTTTTTTTTTGCATTTGTATTTTCTTTTGTATTACAAGTGACTCTATGTATTTTAGTAGTGTAGCTTAGTTTTCATAGAACTCCTTTGATAGTATTTATGACACCAGAATAAGATTAGAAAATTATGACTTTGCTTTTTGTTTATTTACTTTACATTAAAACTTTGATTGATTTATTTTATATTATATAATTTTGTATGTACATTATTTAATTATTTAATTTTGTAGGTATTACTAATGAATGTGAATCATTTATCTATTTGTACTAATATTATATAATTTAATTATGAAATCAAATCATTTCAGACTTTATGAAATTTTATTATTTTTTCTTATCTTCCCATCCTTTACATTTTAGTCTTTTGGTTATCTTTAGTAAACTTTTCCCTCACTTTCTCTTTGTATATTTCCTTCTAATTGTTATTTACACCTTTATTGAGTCTTAGTAGCTTAAGACTAATGTTGATATTTTCCATGTTAATGTTGTATGTCTCCTTCTCCAGTTGGCTCGTGTTTTTTACCCTTCAGCATCTCACAAACTCAAATATATTCTCCATTTTGTCCTCTTTTTTCAAAATCAATACTTTTCATACCATCTATCATCTTTTTGGAATACTTTCCATATGCCAAGTTTTGTTTCTTGCTCAACCTAATGCTTGCAAATAATAATGTTGAAATATTTGTCTTTATTCTCTTCTCCCTACTTCCATATTCGTTATAAATTCAAGGGTTTAATTATTTTTTAAATTTGTTTATTTGTGTTCTAATAACCTTATGTTGTTGAATATATATTGTGTTAGGTGTAAAAGAATATGATGTGTTCTTATGATGATTGTATAGTATATGTTTGTTATTGAATGATAAATGATTACTTGTGGTTAAGGGTATCAATCTTTGGCAATAGTAAATGTACAAGAGTTCAAGTACTAAATCCATAGGAATTTTACTATATAATTATTAAATATAAGAAAAATGAAAGATATTTAAAATTTGAAATTAAAATTGATTGTATAAATAAAAAAAACTTGATTTAAATAATGAAAAGTATATGGTATGCAATTAAAAAGACAAAGATAAAAGTGTACTGTAATTCAAATATATAAAGATAGTTAGGTATTGATTTCACTAGTCTTTTCATGCAATGCACCATAATCCTTATCTAATTATTTTGATTACTCAATTAATTTAATTATTTACAAATTTAATTTAATGATAATTTCTTAGTGGATAAATCTTAAATATAGAAGATTTTAATTTCTTGCTGAAATTTGTCATGTAATCAATATTAAGGTCAAATACTTAAAAATGGACTAATAAGTGACACTTTATTTTTAGAAAATAAGTCTTCGTGGAATATTTAAAATTGACTAATAAGTGACACTTTATTTTTAGAAAATAAGTCTTATCCATGTTTTTTTCATCTAGATTCTAGTTAAAATAAGTTTTCCTAACTACAATTAGAATTATAAAATTAAGATTTAATTGATCTGATCAAAACAAACATTAAGAACAAAGTAAAAAAATTAATGGAATGTAATGTTTTATGGTTGAACGTTTAATTCTGAATTTATAACATTTGATTTGAGTTATAGAGAGAAGATAATAATAACTTTTGTTAGGAAAATATTGTATTTATAATTATATAACTATTTGACAACCTATTTTTTAAAGGTATTGTGGTTATTATAAGATCTTTTTTATAATTATGAAAAAAGAAAAACTTAAAGGAGGTAAAATAGTTAGTGTCAAGGAGTTGAAATAAATTTATTGAACTATTAATATATCATTGTCTTTGTTAATGTTTTATCTTCAGCTAAAAAAAAGAGTTCTAAAAATAATCTATAATTCAAAAAGGTCCATGATGGTTGTCAAGTTACAGATAAAATAAAAATATAAAAAAAATTAACAAGCTAACTAGGCAAAAAATTCATGATGTGGTTGATAATGATTATTTGTGCTATGAATTTCTCCTATGTTGTAATAATTGATAGTCGAGTAATAGGTGATTGAGAAATGAGAGGTAGCCCTATTCATTCAATGAGCACATACATTTTTAGAAGATAAAGTTAATTGGACGTTAAATGTCAAGACTTAACTATGAATATCAACTCTACATACCAAGACTTGAAGCAAGACTTGAAAAAGAATACATGAGTAAGAGCACTACACTACACCCATTTAAGGTAATAAGATATGTAATAAAAAAAATATGGATATAATAAATTAATATAACAGTGATCATGGGATTTAGGATAAGAGAAAAGTTAAATAAACTACCTTAAATCTATTTGAACTTTTTTATTAAAAGAAAAAAAATAAAAAAAATTATGTATTGCGTTTAAAACTTTCTTATCATAGACATCTAGACATAGCTTAGGCAATACTTATATTTATCAGATGGAATATGTTCAATTAAAAATATAAAAATACAAAATATGGATTTTTCATAAGCTTTCTTTCTTCTACCTTAAGATATACTTTAAGTTAACCCAACCTTCCACATTAAAACAATTGAATGCTACTTTATTAAAACCACAAGCCTTAACATTCTTCCTAGTAAATAAAGTTTATGATTATGACTATCGTATATGTGTAGATGAGTGCACACTTTTTATCTGGTTTATATTTGTTTTTTGTTACCAAAGAGGCTCAAGTCATCACTATTTGAAGATAAGAAGTTAAGTTTTGATGAATTCTCAAGTAAGCCTCATCAAGACTATTGAATGAAGATTTGAAGAAATGGAGCTCAAGTCAAAGAAGTTTGTGTCGAATCATTCTAGAATAAGAGAAATAGAAGATAAAAACATCGATCAAGCACTCTTTCACTCGTGGTCTTTTTAATGGGTAAAACTGTTTTTCTTAATCGATCGATTATGGTTATAACATGATCGATTATGGATATAACATAATCGATGGACTTAACATAATCAATTATGTCGTGCTTTTCAAACAATCTTTTTTATATCGATTCGATTATGTCATTATGAATATAATGTAATCGATTCGATTATGTCGTACTGTTTAAAGTTTTTTTAAAACACTCACATAATCGATTATGGACATAACGTGATCGATTATGTGCAACAGTCTTTCAAAAGTTATTTTGAAATACAAACTGGCATTTAAAATTGTGAATGTTTTCATTTATTATGAACAGATCTTACATTTTCAAATATTATAAACATATCTTTTAATATGTGATCGTTTTCATATATTATAAATAGTTTTTAATACTGTGAATTTTTTTCTCAGATTTTAATTCCTATATAAAGAGGAAAATACACGTTGATTAGCACAGAGCTAACCTTGAGCACAAAAATATTAGTTTCCACTCTCTGTTCTAAAATATTTTTTTCTAAGTCACTTGTGAAAGGAGCTGACGGTCTGTGCCATTATTTTGGATTCTCTCTTTCCAGGTGATATTGTTCCTGTTTTATTCGTATATATGTAAACACCATAGTTGGTGTAGTGTTTCATCCCTTGTGAGTTTTCAAGGGAGGTGTTTTCATCTCTTGTGGGATTCAAGAGAAGTGTTCAGTCTTTAGATTTTCTGTTACATGTTTCAATTGTAATATTGGTTGTAATTGAATTTTCTAAAGATAGTAATTGGGGAGTTATTCTCTAATTGAGGTGACTGGGAACTGGATGTAGGGTTGACTATACCCGAACCAGTATAAATCTTTGTGTGCTTATCTTCCCTTATCCTTTTACTTTATTTACTGCTTCCGCTCCGATAAACGTAAACAAGAAAATCGAAAAAGGGTATACATCTTAAAACGCATCAATTCACCCCCCCTCTTGATGCCATTTGTCTAACATTTTTAAATTATCTAATCTAATAAAATGCAGGTTATGTGTTTTAAGAGCCACTTTGTGGTTTTTCTTAGAAATAATATATCAAGACAAAAGCCTTAAATAACTTTTAAAGCGGGTTCATGAAATTAATTTTTGGAACTTTTAGAAGAAACCAATTTCTTATGAATAGGAGATGGAAGTGAATAATATTGCATGGATTAAATTGAATAGGATGTGTAAATCTACATAGGAGGAAGGATTGAGGATAAAGGATATAAACTTATTCAATAAAATACTTTTAGCCAAGTGGAAGTGGATTAGAAATTCAGAAAGTACGGTTATAGATAAAGGTCATTGAATCTAAATATAGATCTTGGAAGGACCTAGCAAGTGACAAAGAATCTAAGAAACAATCCAAGTGGTGGAAAGACCACAAAAAGATATGTAATAAAGGATTTGAAGGGAATTGGTTTGATGGAAATATGACGTGGAAGATGGGTACCGGGAATGATGGAAGACCCCTAAGCAAGAAACCAACTACTAAGGTCATCGCCAAGAAGATACAACTGGGCCTCCCAAGTTATTATTTATATGGGACATCCTCAAAGAAATGTAGACAGAAGAATAAGAGGCGTAAATAATATTTTTTTGGGCTTATATTTTGGCCCATTAGCATAGGTGAACAATAAAGAAGTGTCTATACAACTTTCCTTACTTGGTTGTCCCTAGGTCTCTCATACCTCTTTATATACACCTCTCCACCCCCTTTACATTCCATTTTGGAGTTGAGTAAAGTTATAGTGCCAATTTGCATAGTCTTCTATCTCTCTCTGGAGTCTTCTAAGGTTTCTTCTCCCTTAGCTTAGTCTAGCAAGGAACCTTCCTTGTATTTAGGCTTTCCTCTAGCTCTTCTAGAGACATCACAACCACACAAACACTCCATATCCACCTTTCCATCAAACTTTTCCTTCTTCTCTTCATTTTGAATCGAACAACATCATGATTTTGCCAACCTCATCATCTCCATGGAGGTTTTGGAGCTATTCGCATCATAGGCTCCATGAGGGAATAGCATTAAGTTTTATCCAGACACATGGTGCAATGAGTTCCCATTTTCAATTTAGTATGGAAACACAAATTATCGTGATTCAAACCTAGGTGACGTAGGTGGTTGGATCAATACTGTATGGGTATGGCAGCTTCAATGGAGGAGGGAGTGAGTTTATGCAAGAAATGAGTCAATAAATCATTCACAAGGAAGGTGCATAGTTGGACTGGGAAGGATAACATCACATATTTATATACACTAAAAAATATATCTATATAAGAAACTAAATAATGGAATTAGTGTGGAAGATGCATATATGTATACCATTTGGTAGAGTCTGAAAGCCCTCTCATCCACACAACACTTTGCCTAGAGAGTTGTTTTGAATAGAATCTCAATGAAGGATAACTTGGCTAAGAGGGGAGTGGTCCAAGGTAATAATGTGTGTCTGTTACGTGGCCAAACTGAGGAATCAATGAACCACCTATTCATAACATGTAAAATAGCATATCAAGTGTGAAACAAATGTTCCCTGTGGATGAACGTGTCTTAGGTCCAACATAGTCGTGTTAAAAAACACTTTCTAGTTTTGTACCTGTCTCAACTATGTAGGAAGGGTAATAGGGCACGAAGATGTGTTTGGATAGGTATTATCTAAGACATTTGAACTAGGGATAGTAATAGGACGGGGCGGGTACGGGTTTTACTATCTCATCCTCATCCCTAAGATAAAAATTCATCCCTTTCCCCATACTAATGGGCATGAAAATTTTGTCTCATCCTCATCCCCATGGGGTAACGAGTATATACTGATACTCATGCCTATACCCGCATTCTCATTATCGTCTTATTCTAAATATTAATTCAATAATTTTTTTACATAAAAATAAACAAATCATAAGAAAATAATTATATATTATTAAGGATTTAATATTAAATATAAAAAAGAAATTATAATTTCAAAAATATCAAATGAAAGTACTAAATAACAATTGCACGATATCTTTTTTTATACTAATAAAGATTATAATATACAATGCAAAAAAATTGCACATGCAAAATTAAACTAATAATATTAAGAATTTGTGAATGCATCTTTCATCTTTTTAAAAAATATTCATGATAATAAATAATTATATCATAGTAAATGTAAAAGGGTTAAAAAGCAACCATAACTATGTAAAAGATTAAATTTTATTCAAAATTAGAAATTGAGAGTCATACATTCTTACTTAATAAAAATAAACAACAAATAAAAATATTATAAATAAGTCAAAATAATCAAATACATGCTCTAAAAATAATTTGGTTCAATGAAATTGAGAGTTGCATTGTATTTTCTGGAATGCAATACACCATTTGAACAAAATCATACAAAGGAAAAATATGTGTATCAAGATTGTGATAGAAGGGAACATACCTTGGAGATCTGAGTACACTTGGTAGATATTGAATGAGTCTTGTTGGGAAAGAGAATGCAAAATTTTGTAGCAAAACAAAAATCAAGCATAAGGTCAAAGAGAACAAAAAAGATAAAATTTTATGTTACCCAATAAACTAAGAGTTTAAGTGATTAAACACTTATCGAGAGTTAATCATTCTCATGTTAAAATATAAATAATTAATAAAACTATTATAAAGAAGTAAAGATAATCAAATTTGTAACTGATCGAAATTGTATCCGGTCAAATAAACAATTAAAATGTAAGACTAGGAAGTGATCCCTAGGTCGTCTCCCAAAGACTGTGGTTAAGGCAAAGGATCAACGCGTGAATGGTACAGACAAGGTGGGGGGGTTTGAACAGATTTGTATGATTAAATTAAAATATAGAATGATTTTGCAATGTAAACAATTATAAAAAACGGATTGATTCCCGGATTCAATTGCAATTTCACTTATCCATGGTTACACAGAAAACACACTTTGTTCATCTTAATCTTCATTCCAACCCAAATCAATCAACTAAGCGAAGATTAACCCAAAAAATCCTTACACAAATTAAGCAAACGTATGCATTATCCAATCTTTAATCAATCTCAGAATTAAGCAAACTGTGAAAACAATATTCATTAGGAATGAACGAAAATATAAGCACAGAGATTAGAAGATGGAGAATCAAGAAGAACAAAGAGAAAATGTGAATTAAATCTTAAAGTTCATAGCAATCTACTCAGGAAATCAACCTCTGAAAATTAGCCCTCCATGGATATTCAAAACGAAAATCAATGGAGAGAAAAATAAATATGAAAGTTGAAAGACGAAAAAACAAAAGGCAAAAGACGGAAGCCGAAAGATGAAAACATGAGCAGCTATGCGTGAATGAAATCTGTCTCGTCTCCTTAGGGTTTTGTAACCCTAGGTGAGTCCTTCTCTCCCAAAATGCCTAGGCCTCATAAAAAAATAATGTTTGGCCCAAATTACAAAAATATAAGAAAATGAAATTAAAATCCTAAGTGGAGGCTAACGTGGCAGAAATTTCTTCAAGTCCGGTATATTTTCCATGACCAAAAATGCCTGAAGATTATTCTGAAAATTAAAACAAACAAAAATTAGACAAATAAATTCGAATTAATAAAAATCTGAATTATTGGCCCAATAAAGTCCAAATAATAAAAGCGTGTCAATAATGGATAATTAGACACAAAACAATAATTAGAATAAGTACAATAAGGTAAGAAAACGTGGATAAATAATGATTCATCAGTAACCTAGAAAATATTTGACTCAATGGAATTGAGGTTTGTATTTCCTGAAATACAATATTTGAACCAAACCACGTAAAAGAGAAAAATGTATAATCAAGGTTGTGATAAGAGGGAAAATACCTTGAGAATCTGAGTGAATTTTGTGGATTTTGAAAAAGTTGAATAGTTGAGAGAGAATAAAAAAATTGTGTAGTGAGAGAAAAAAAAGAAGGGTTGTAAATCTAAGGACCAGAGAGAACAATAAATATAAATTTGTTAAGTTATGTAATAAATTATGAGTATTTTAGTAATTTCAAACAGGAACGGGTATAATGTCAGGAATGTGATGGATATGTACATACCCATCCCCATCCCCATAAAAGATCAGGTATTACTCATACCCATACCCATATCCAAACCCAGTCAATGCGAGGATTCCCCGTCAAACTCGGGGCAGGTTTGGTTAATACCCATGGGGACGAACGAGTTCATTTGCCATCTCTAATTTGAACCATGAGAAACAATGTCATATTTAGGAACGAGAAGGTAGATGGGTAGAGGTTTTGACTGTTACACAAGTCAAAGTATGTGCATGATTAGTTCATAAGTACCCTAAAGCTAGTTTCTATTATTTAGATTGGTACTTTAAACCACTTGGGTGCTTCAAATCTACCTGGTAGCTTGAGATCTAAGGGAGGGATATAACATATAGGGTAATTGTTCTATAGTAGGATTATGAAGAAGGTAAGAGAAGGCAAGTTAATTGGAAGTGTATGTATTTTTTTAGAATGGAGTAAGATGGTGTATGGTGACGTTTTTGCGTAAATTTAATTATGGGATGCATTTGTCTTATTGATGTTCACACTTTAACCTAGTTTAGGCTCTTTATAGCCTACAAATAGTCTGGTTTGTGTGTAGATGTGTATAAAGGTGGCCCAATAAACAAAGTAAGATCCAAATGAAGACCATATAATTCCTAATAAGGTCTTCATGTAGACGTAGATTCTTGAAATAGGAGAGTTGCACATCACGACAACAAAGGTAGAAAAATATGTTTTCATCAAGATCATACAGTACTATGTGGTGTAGATTAGCTTTACTTGTTGAGAATCAAAGTGTGAGTTTGAGTCCCACATTGGGAAAAAATGAGTGTGTTGAGCAACATATAATGAAGAAGACCCATAAACCCATAGCCTTAAGGTTTTAGGTTGGAGGTGGTGTCATTTTTATGTGAGTCCTTGTATTGAAAGTCTACCTAATAGAGATTTCAGGAAAGTGTGTCCCATTAATGAGTAACGATATAAGTGAGAGTCACTAGGATGATACTTGTAATTAAAAAAGAGGAGTGTACCAATATGGAAGGCCTCACACATGAAAGGGAGATTTTTAGGATACAAGTGTGAGTTGGATTCCTACATTGGCTAGGAATGAGAAAGTTGAACACCATATAAGTAAGAAAGACTCACAAACCTAATGCCTTAAGGTCTTGGATTGAAGGTGAAGTCATAAACACCTATGTGACTATGTTTGTAGTTCATTGTCTTCCATAGAATCTCCCAACAAAGTAGTATTAGATCCCAGGTTTGGGATTGAGTAGTTAGATATCCCAAAATAGGATTACCAGAAATGATTTATGAAAATCTAAGTAAGTTTGAGTCCTACATTAAACAAAAATGAGTGTGTTGAACGATATCTAAGAAGACTTATAAACACATAATCATAAAATTTTGAATTGAAAATAATATCAATTCTTTTATATAAATTGGTTTGTGACTCATTAATATCATCTTTCCCAATATATCATCTTAAAAGACCTAACACTACCAAGTTCTAATTATGAAGCTGGCCAAAATGGTAGCTCTATGTTGCTTTAGATTTCTTCGATACCATAAAGTGCTCATTCCTTTGTAGATTGATGTCATGTTGTAATGGGTTCGCTATGTGTTAAGATGGTTGGGTATGGCAGGAGGCTTATGTATTGTTCTTTCTAAAGTTAAGTTTGCTTTGGCAGGTTAGATCTTTTGGTTTTAAGCAAGCTTATCTCCTTGTCGCTATTTGCATATAGAATGTAAGGGTTAGAATAACCTTTTCTACTTATCTCTATATTATTAATTCTTTGTCCATAAAAAAATAAAAGATAATAAAATATAGGATGGGGTTGTTTGTGCTTAATTTAAAAAAAAGGTAATTTTTTACAGAAATAGTAGAAAATATTAATTTTTTTATGTATATGTCGACTTTGTTTATTTTAAAAATAAGTCATTTTTTATTTTTTTTTCAATAAAAAATATTTTTTTATTAAATGAGTGGTTATTTTAAAATTACTTATTTTGAATTTAACTAAACTCAGCATTATATCTTAATTGGTCATTATATTAGAATTATTAATATAAAAGAGAATTATCTCTTTAGCTGAGATGTGATATTGATTTCAACAGCTTTAACAACAACTAATTCAAAGCAGTTCCTAATAATTCAAGGACCTGTCTCATTATTATGATTACCGTATTAAATTAAATAAAAACATCCTGAAAGACATTTCTTCAACATTTGTATAATCAAGTATATTTATTTCTATCTGAAACTGAATTCTACTACAATATAAACATAAAAATTAGTAAATAATAATTTAAAAACGAGTCGGTACTTTCTATAATTAGAACAAATAAATACACCTATTTATTTCTTAGACCACTCAAATGTGCACTGTAAGTTTCATTTGATTTTCGGTTCAAAATATTCTAGAATTAGTTAAATATGTGTTTATTCTTTTAATTATTTAGTAAAATTATATTTTATTTTTTAAACAAATTTTGTACTTGTCTTTAAATTTTATAAAGATGTGTAAATGATCGATAACAAATAAAAATATCTTTAAAAAAATAAAAAATAAAAAAGTGAAAAAAACTTAAAAAGATAAATAATAGTAAAATAGAAAATTATAAAGAAAAAAAAAATGACATATTATCAAAAATCATTTACATAAATTTATAAAATATAAGAACAAAATAAGTCCAAAATAAATTTGTTTTAAAAATGAAACATAATTTTACAAAAATTTAATAACTAAAACTATATTCAACATATATAAAAATTATGTGTATATGGTTGTTGTAGTTTAAGCATAAAAATCCAAATAAAATTAAAGTAGGTTTATACTTTGATTTTCATCAACTTTACCGTTTTTGTTGGAAAATTTTCTAAGAGGAGAGGGTATAAGAGAAAAGATGACACCACTTCCAACATAAAACCTTAAGTGTAAGAGTGGGCATAAAATTCCACATCGAGTAGAAATGATAAAGTTGAAGTGTATAAAAGAAAAGCAAAGACCCATAGACATTGAGCCTTAAGGTTTTATGTTGGAAGTGGTGTCATCTTTTCTCTTATACCCTCTCCCCTTAGAAAATTTTCCAACAGTGGTATCAGAGCCTAGTTGTCTTGGTAACCGGCTCAGGCAAAGGGCAAGCATGTCCTATTGTGATAAAACCTAACAGTAGTTAGGGTCACTACTAAAGTAGTGGTTGAGAATCCCCTTGAGGGGAGTGTACCAATTCAGAAAAGGATCAAAGGGAGCGTTGTGGTAAACCCAACAGCAGTTAGGGTAGTCTCACACTTGAGGGGGAGACTGTTACCAAATAGGACATGCTTGCCCTTTGCCTAGCCGGTTACCAAGACAACTAGGCTCTGATACCACTGTTGAAAAATTTTCTAAGGGGAGAGGGTATAAGAGAAAAGATGACACCACTTCCAACATAAAACCTTAAGGCTCAATGTCTATGGGTCTTTGCTTTTCTTTTATACACTTCAACTTTATCATACCTAACAGTCTCCCCCTCAAGTATGAGACTACCCTAACTGCTGTTGGGTTTACCACAACGGTCCCTTCGATCCTTTTCCGAATTGATACACTCCCCTCAAGGGGATTCTCAACCACTACTTTAGTAGTGACCCTAACTACTGTTAGGTTTTATCACAATAGGACATGCTTGCCCTTTGCCTGAGCCGGTTACCAAGATAACTAGGCTCTGATGTATAACTTTGTCGTATTAATATATATATATATATGGTTGCATAATGTTTATATTATAATAAGTAATTTAATTTTTTTATTTTATTATAATTACATATTTATTTTCTTTAATATTATACATAATATTAAACAATTTCTTTTATCATATTAACATTTCTTTTTTTTTTTTAGCAAAGTAACTAAAATATAATATATACACATAAAAGGTATTTACACTTTTATGATAAATAAAAACAGAGAACAATTATGATTATATTTTATTTATTGGTAATGATATAAATACTAAATAGTTCGTAGGATTACATAAGTGTATAATATTTCACGAAATTCTAACATAAATATTAAAACCAATTCTTTTAAATGATTTTATTTCAAAAATATTTTATTTTATTTTAATATTTTTTCCAATCTAATAATATAATATTTATACTATTAAAATAACTCTTTCTCCAATTCATTTACACATATTTATACTATACAAAATTATACATAAACCAAATTAATAACTGTAAACATATCAAATTTTCTTTTTCTTACATACATATTTACGCAAAAATAATAGTTTATATAATAATATTTATAATTTATTTCAATTCAGCTTGTTGATTCCAAAATCTTAAACTCAAACTAAATCAAACTACTCAATTCTAAAAAAAGTAATTTAAAAATTTTCGATATTAGTTGTTTATTGATTTTTTACTCAATTTGCAATTATTTTTTATTAGTTAGAAAGGTTCAGAAGACTTTCTTATGGAAAAAAATCTCTTTTATTAATTTAAATTTAGTATAAATTACTTAGTTAAAAGAGAAATTTAAAGAAAATGTAAGTTCCAAATTTTTTTGTAAATAAAAGAACACTTTTCTTTCAAAAGCAAGCTCTTTCATTAAAATAATTTATTAAAAGCTACTTAGTCAAGCGAGAATAAGCAAATAAAATGTGAATTCTATATTTTTTGTAATTTTTAATAAATTTCAACTAATAAAAGATACTATACTTAAAAGAGCATGTTAAAAAGTGCGTTCCTAACTTTTATTAATACGAAATATTTTTTAGAGATAGATTTTCTTTCGATATGACAAAAAATTTTCCTCTTTTTCTCCTTCTATTTTGATATCTAACTAGCTTTAAGGGTTGAATTCTCATCTTCTTGATTCTCACAATTGGGTGAGATAATTAGGGAGTGATTTTATTACGTTTTACACGTTCTTGAAGAGTCCAAAACAACAATGATGTTACAAAGGTATTGGGCTTTGCTTTCGTATTGGGCCGAAAGAGTGTCTTTTCAATTGGAAACACTAAAGACATAATTGTTTTTTCACCCTCCTAATTGCTTTCTGCACCTCACATTAACCTTTTAAAATCAGAAAATGTTACCTGAAACGTATTAAAAATTTCGAATTACGTATTTCAGAAACATTCCAGAAAAACGGATTCCATTTCAGAAAATATTTTCTAAAAAGTATAAAATTTTTAAAATATTATTTTAAATATTATACTATATCAGAATGTGTGTGAAGAAAATATAAATATACATATTGAGAATTAGGTGTAGGATGAATTCCCTGATGATTACACATAGGGTTGTGTGTTTATTTATAACGGAGATACAAGAGATGGGCTGAGCCCATTATACTAGAATAACAAACCCTAGATATTCTAACACTCCCCCTCAAGCTGGAGCATATAAATTGTATGAACCAAGCTTGTTACAAATATAATCAATTCTAGGTCCCCGTAATGACTTAGTAAAAACATCTGCTAATTGATCATTAGAATTAACAAACTTAGTCTTAATCTCTCCAGATACTATTTTCTCTCTGATGAAATGACAATCAATCTCTATGTGTTTGGTCCTTTCATGAAAGACAGGATTCGAACTGATGTGAAGGGCAGCTTGATTGTCACATATGAGTGTCATTTGAGTAACTTCTCCAAATTGTAACTCCTTGAGTAGCTGTTTAAGCCAAATAAGCTCACATGTAGCGGATGCCATCGATCCGTATTACGCTTCGCACTTGATCTTGCCACAACACTTTGTTTCTTACTCTTCCAGGAGATTAAATTATCACCAATGAAAACACAATATCCAGAGGTGGATCTCCTATCGGCAGGAGATCCCGCCCAATCCGCATCCGAGTAGGCAACAACTTTGGTATGATTATCGTGTCCATACAATGGACCTTTTCCAGGGAGCCTTTAATGTATTTCGAGTATACGAATGACGACATCCCAATGATTCAGTGCAAGGAGAGTTGAGAAATTGACTTACCACACCGACAAGCAAAAGAAATGTCCGGACGAGTGAGCGTAAGGTAGTTCAATTTTCCAACTAATCTTCTATACTTTTCGAGGATCTCGAGATGGGCTCCCACGATTAGGTAGAAGCTTGACATTAGGATCCATCGGTGTATCGGTAGATTTTGAGTTCATCAACCCGGTTTCCTCCAAAATATCTAATGCATACTTTCTTTGAGAGATTACTATCCCATTAGTAGATTGTGCTACTTCAATCCCCAAGAAATATCCGAGTCTACCAAGATCTTTAGTACGAAAGTGTTGGCGAGAGATGTTGTTTAATTTGTGAGATGCCATGGTGATCACTTCCTGTAATTACAATATCATCAACATACACAACTAGATAGATACATCCGAGCACTTGAGTGGCGATAGAAGACCGAGTGATCCGCTTCACTGCGAGTCATTCCAAATTGCTTAACAACCATGCTAAACTTTCCAAACCAAGCTCTGGGAGATTGCTTTAGGCCATATAAAGATTTGCGGAGACGACATACCATTTCTGAAGACTCCCCTGAGCAACAAACCCCGGAGGTTGCTCCATATAAATTTCTTCCTGCAAATCACCATTGAGAAAAGCATTTTTCACATCCAATTGAAATAGAGGCCAATTTTTCAGAGCAGCCATGGCAATGAATAGGCGTACAGAAGCCATCTTTGCAACTGGTGAAAAAGTATCACCGTAATCTAAGCCAAAGATTTGCGTATAGCCTTTAGCTACTAGGCGTGCTTTAAGACGATCAACAGTTCCATCCGGACCAACTTTGATAGCAAAGACCCACCTGCAACCAACAACCGATTTTCCAGAAGGTAAAGGGACGAGGTCCCAAGTTCCACTAGTCTGAAGTGCACTCAGTTCTTCAAGCATAGCCTGACGCCAACCGGGATGGGATAAGGCATCACCTACGATTTTAGGGATGGATACAGAGGAAATAGAAGAAAGGCGGTATAAAGTGAAGGAGATAATCTATGATAACTTAAATTAATATAGCGAAGAGGAGGTTTGCGGGTGGTTCGTATACCTTTTCGAAGAGCAATGGGAAGATCAGATTCTGGTGGCAGGACCGGAGAAACCAGAGGAGTTGACAACGGAAGTGAGTCAGATGATGGAGGTGTTGGTGGTGGTGTTGGAGGTGATGGAGCTGTACTAGACTCAATCGGAGGTTCACATATAAGCTGGAATAGTAGTTGTTTCGAAAATGGGTGTAGAGGTAGAAGGGTTGGTCTTAAAATAGAGAGGACTCAATGAAAGTGACATCCGCAGAGATAAAATAACGATTAAGAGATGGAGAGAAACATTTATACCCTTTTTGTGACCTAGTGAACCCGAGAAAGACACATTTATGAGACTTAGCGGAAAGTTTGTCGACATTAGGTCCTAAGTTATGAACAAAACATGTTGACCCAAAAACTTTAGGAGACAAAGAGTGGAGAGGTTCATGTGGAAACAAAATTGAGTGAGGGGTTTTATTGTCTAACACAGAGGAAGGCATGCGATTAATAAGATAGCAAGCACTAAGAACAGCATCTCCCCAAAAACGTTGAGGAACATTTCCATGTAGTAACATTGTTCGAGTTGTTTCAATGAGATGTCTATTCTTGCGCTCGGCTACCCCATTTTGTTGAGGTGTATAAGCACATGAAGTTTGGTGAAGAATGCCATTAGACGCCAAAAAGTATGAAAAGAATGAGAAAGATACTCTCGGGCATTATCACTACGTAAAATGCGAATAGACACACCAAATTGAGTCTTTATTTCATTAAAAAATTTTGAAAAATAGAAAACAACTCGAACGATTTTTCATTAAAAATAACCAAGTACACCTTGAGTAATCATCAATGAAAGTGACAAAATATTGAAATCCTAAATTAGACTGGACACGATCGGGTCCCCAAATGTCGAGTGAACTAAAGCAAATGGACAAGAAGCACGTTGTGAGACACTAACTGGAAAGAACTACGACTATGTTTGCCTAATTGGCATGACTCGCGAGAAAAAGTAGACAACTTGGATAGACCGGGAACAAGCTGCTGCATCTTAGCAAGGCTAGGGTGTCCCAATTGAGCATGAAGGAGAGAAGAAGACTCCATAACCGAACCAACATGGGCAGCTGTCCGTAGGTGATATAGACCATGAGACTCACATCCGGTGCCAATCGTCCGTCCCGAACTCCGGTCCTGTAAAAAAAACAGAATCTTTAGTAAAAGAGATAGTACAATCAAGAGAACGGGTAAGACGACTAAGGGATAATAAATTAAAAGGAGAACCAGGGACAAAAAGGACATTATCAATAGATAGGGAAGGAAGAATTTGAATGGTACCAATGCCATGGGAAGAGGCTTTAGAGCCATCACCATAGTAACAGAGGGCAAATAACCTCGAAGTAGATAGGGATGTAAAGAAGGATTTATTACCGGTGATGTGGTCCAGTGGCGCCGCAGTCTAGAACCCAAGGACTAAGAGAGTTGGATTGAGTTAGGCCAGCAAAGGAAATACCTGAATGCACAATGAAGCAAGTGGAACTCGAGCCCCGACGATCCCCATACCATTTTAGAAACTCGGTGAAGATAGCAGGTGTAGCCGAGGCATCAGATGGTGGAGGTCCTAGAATAGACTGTGGTAAGGGACCCGAAGTTGGTGATGAAGAGGCAGCATGGGCTACTGCAGCAAATTTTGGAGGACGACCATGTAAGGCATAACACTTTTCTTTGACATGGCCATACCTATGACGGTGATCACACCGAGGTCGCCTCTTTTCCTTGTTTCCGAGGACGATTGCGGTTATCATTGTGAGAAACAAGTGCGTAAGATTCATCATATGTACCAGTAGCAGTGTGTTTCGAGTTGTAGACTTGGCCGGCACACGTAAGAGGATGGAAGATGTGGATGTCGAGTAGGCACAATTGGAGATCCCGAATTTGATCTCGAACATGTGAATAATCGCCAGGAAGACCATGTAATGCCAGTAACATAAAAAACTTGGACCGTTGCTCAATCTCTTCAGCGAGGAGTAGAGGCAGGGGTAATAACTCATTAAAATTATGAAAGAGAGAATGAATTTTACCCGGTATTGTGTCATGCTCCCATCAAGACGTGTTTGACTGGCTAGTGTAAACATATTATGACAAACACCATAGAGACGTTGAGTGTCATTTGTGTACAGTAGTTTGGCCTGTTTCCAAACCTCAGAGCAGTACTTATACGTACGGAAGATTGGCTTTAAGGAGGAATCAATGGTAGATTTAATGACTATGCATAATTGAGCATCAATCTTTGTCCACCGGGAGCGCTCGTTTTCAGGAACACTATTTACGGTCATAATAAGATGATTTTCGTAACCCCGACTCTCAAGCCAAAGTTGGATATCGATGCCCACGTCTCATAATTATTACCATCTAATTTGTCAATGGGAAGATGCATATTGACATAATTAGTATAAATACCTCGAACAGAGCGTAGGAGTAGGCGTAGGAGCAGGTGAGGCCATAAGGAAAGAGAAAACTTCTGGAGGAGAGAGAAAGCTGCTGCAAAAAAAAAAGAGAAACCCTAAAATAGGGATAAATATCAAACGAACGCCGATCAACTATATGAGCACAGCATCCAGGACTGGGACGAGGAGACGATGCCGGCGATGCAAGGAGCCACCGGATACGGTGATCGACGCAGCCGCCACGCTGGCGGCGGTGGACGCGCTACGCGCTCCTTCAGTGGCGCGTGGGGCGCGTGCGGCGGTGGAAGGCGGCGATCCACGTCGCACGGAGTCGCCTGGACGAGACGGCCGGTGGTGTGGTCGGCGGTCGGATCGGAGGCGGCGAAGCGAAGTGCGCTGATGGTGCACTGCTATGCGGTGGCGGTATCTGTGGCGGCAGCTGATGCACTCTATGCGCGGCGGTGCAATGATGGTGCAGCAGTGAGAGAAAAAGGATTTCGGAAAAGAGGCTTCCGAAAAAAAAAATTTTAGCACTGATGAACAGTGGGTTCACCAGGAAAAAAAAATTTAACACTGATGAACAGTGGGTTCACCAGGAAGGAAGACAGGGATTTAACCTAGCTCTAGATACCATATTGAGAATTAGGTGTAGGATGAATTCCCTGATGATTACACATAGGGTTGTGTGTTTATTTATAACGGAGATACAAGAGATGGGCTGAGCCCATTATACTAGAATAACAAACCCTAGATATTCTAACAATACATAAATCAATTACTGAAGTATTTCAATAAGTAGTTGAAAATGCAACATGAACTATTAAAAAAAATTGTAGTGACTACAGTTTAAAATTACAAATGAATTATTTTATCACTAATTTTAAGGTTTTTCTTTACTCATTGTGTAAGCAACAAAGTAGTTTATTCAGAAACTCACAAGCCAAATTGAACACACACCTTGTAGCATTGCTCAATTTTACGATGTCCCTTTATCTATGTGTTTCTTCATGTGCTTCTGTCTCTAAATTGGGAAAATACTAATTTTTGAATCATGTTAAATAGAAAACAACTATTTTAAAGCAGAAGAACCAATCAATTAGGAACCTTTGGGTATAAATCATCATCACTCAAGGATTCAATGAAAGAACTTGCATACAATTATTAACTTGTTAATCTTTTCTCAAAATAGTTATAATTCTGACAACAATCTGGGAAACTTTACAGTTACACTTACATCATGTTCTTCTGGGGACATCAAATCAATGTTTCACCTTTTATTTCAACTAGTTTCCATTCTTGCATAAATTATGAGCATTGAGGTTTCCCTGTGCTGAAAACTCACAGGGTCAGTTTACAACAAAATCCTCCCTCTCATGTCATCAATCATATCTGTCTCTTTATACATAGAACAGGTGGGGCCAACTTTATGTGTCTTTTCTTGTTTGGCTGCATTTCATGGACCTACCCTTAGTTATTATGTCAAGGAAACCCAACTCCTTGGCCTATCCACTCATGCAGTACACGCCTCATTCATCAATTCCCTATGTGTGTAGGATAGCAGGGTGGGGAGCTTTTTTCTTTTCAATTTGCAATAAGTTTTAATGCTTCCATGTTTTGCTCTGCCATGCCTCACAATCTCACATCACTGTGGAATTGTTTACCTCATTTTTAGAATCTTTGCTAGGGTGTGACTCAATCTCAAATCTAGTATACAATATATCTAAAGTGATCATGAGATTAATCTTTGGAAACTCAGATATCATAAAAAGCCTTTTGATAATCTCTTTTACCAGTATATTTCATAAAAGCTTCTTATTGAAATAAATATTTGGCAAGAGATGAAACATCTCCAATTGCTGTAGGACTTGGCACAACTGTTTCAGACTTTCAGTTCATTTCTCAGCCATTATTTTCCATGCAGGCCCACAAACTCACCTAACCAGACGACACTCTCCTCTTTTCCCTCTCAGAATACCACACACACACACACACATTTTGTCTGAGAGTCAGAGAAACAATTTCCACAGTTAAGTCTTATGTGACTTAAAATATGTTTTTTTTACAAAGTAATTATGTACCATGTACCATATTGCGATATAGTAATATTTCTCAGCTTCTGTTTTTCTATTTGCCAATACCCTTTTGGCATTTTTGTGTCTTTATACTACTACTACTACTTTTATGTGACTTAAAACACACTCCCTAATGACCCGTTCTAGGTTCCTTAAAAGGCTTTCCTAGTCTCTATTTAATTGAGCAAAAGGACTATTGCTTCATGTTGTCTCATTTAATGCTACAAGCCACCAAAAGCTTTACACAAATATGATTCCTAACATCCAAATCTCAAATCACATGATCTTGCATTTACTCTCCCCATGTTTCCGCACACTCGTCCTTCGTTGCCCCTACCACTTCCATTCTCTCATTTATCCTTCATAAACAAACCCCTCTTGGCACTTCATAATGCACTCCAAATTCTTTAATGTTCATTTATTGAGAATATTTGCACCATTCAAAATTCTCTACTTTCTCTTCACATTTTATCCTTTTCCTGTTTGACAACACCTTCCCCCTCCCATCTCTTTCTCTTTTCCACTCCCTCTCTTCTTTTAGTATTCTCTTTTCCCTTGGTTGGTGAAATGGGTAGAAGACATCTCCATGCATTGCTAATGCTGCTGCTTTTTCTGGCACACTTGGTTGGCGCAACTTATGGCTCCAGACACACTCAAGTTCTCAACATGCAGCCAAAGTCTCAAGGCTTGTCTCAAGATTTCTTTGGCTTTTTGCCAAAGGCAATGCCGTTGCCACCTTCAGGTCCTTCTAGGCAGCACAACAGCATTCAATTACAAAACTCGAGAGGGAAAAAACCATAGAGGGTTATCTCATTACTCCTTTCTCCCACTGATCTGTTAGCAAAAAGATATGTATGGGGTAATATGTATATGGTATTTTAACTATCCTTTAACATCTTTTATCAACTCCCCTTGTTTTTGCATACTTTGGAGGCCCTTTCAAAGGGTAAAAAAATTTAAGAAGAAGCTTAAAAGGATATATATGGAACCTATACTGAGTTCTCATGCATCATGTGTGGAGTACTGGTTCAAGTTCACATGTATATATATGCTTCTTGTATTAAGAGAAACTTGAAGGGTTCAAGTCATGATGTACTTCATAGCTTCATTTGAGGTAAACTTATAGCTCTTGTACATGAAAGGAAAGAGAAACCAAAGGCAAATTCCACAGAGATTGTTCCTCTAATTTTCTGCAATTATGCTTCAGTTATTATTATGCAGCTTGATAATAACACATGTCCGTGTCCTTTAACTTCTGTTAGTTTATAAAAAATTTGGCCCTTTTTCTTCCAATTTGATTCTCATTTATGTAATTTAGATCTATCTGTTAAACTTCATATTCGTTTAGCATAAATGCTCTCATGAGGTAGGACGTCAGGTAAACATTTATGCTAAATATAGTTATTGATTAATAAATTAAAATCACATAATTAAAACAGTCGAGATATTAAATCTATTGAAAACAGAGAGGATCAAATTCACAATATTACAATAATACAAAAAATTAAAAGTGTAAACTTAAATTTTTTAATATGTGTGTGTGATCAAATTACTCTTTTCAGATTTTTTTTTATTTCCGCTTGTTTTTTACTCTAACAATTCTAAAAAGTAATTCAAAAAAATGAGATGAAAAATAAAAAGAAAGAATGATTCTTTTATATTATACATATGTATCTAATTCTATATCAATATATATATATATATATATATTATCAAATCATTTGTTATTAACGTAGAAGAAGGAAAGTAAAATGTGTACTAAAAAGAATTTGATTTTATGAATTATATTAATTATATAAAATGGTAAAATTGTTCATTAATTAAATTAAAAAATAATTTATAATTTAATTTAAAAAGCGACTAAAATTTATATTAGAAATCAATTTTATCGGTATTATAATATAAAAAACAATTTCATAAATTTTTAAAATTAATAAAATAAAATAATTTTTATTATAATAAAATTTATTTTAGATATTAATAATTTTTAATTTATAAAATAATTTCTAATTTAATTACTAATAACTAATTATATTTTTTAAATTAATTTATATTTAATAAATTTTTTTATAAGAATAGTAAAAAGTTCATTAAATAAGAATGAAATAAAGTTTATATAATTGTGATTCTCGATAAATTTCAGTTAAGAATAAAATTTATATAATTTATATTTAATTATATGATATTACTATTAGTTAATAAACCACACTTTTATATATATATATATATATTGAAATATATTTTTAAAGTTGCAAAAAAATTTACATTTATTTTCTGGTATGAAATGGGTATATGTCACTTATTAGTATATATATATATATATATAAGAGGGTTATATACCAATCACCATTATCAGGACAGTAAAAAAATAGAGATAAAAGTTACCTTCAATAGGATAGGGAATGAATATAGGGGAGAATGAATGTACTCATAAATGGAGGAATGGGTGGTGATTTTAGTTGATTGAAAGTGTAAAGCAAAAGAGAGGAAAAAATTGAGATGAGAGACAACTTTTCAAGTACATATGTGTTAAAATGAAAAATGTAACATCATTAATTATCTTGTACACATAATTAATTATGCTGTCTGAAAATTTAATCTAAATTTGTTTTCTATGATTATTAATTATGTCCTTTAATTTTTTATTATTATTATAATTATAAATAAATAAACATTAATAAATAAAACTATTAATGAAAGATAAAACCTAACTTTTTTCACTATTTTTTCAACTAAATAATTTACTTTTCTATTTATTTTTTATTTTTTTCTCTCTTTACCGTGGAACATTACTATATAAAAACTAACACACATATACTTGTTTCGTCACTCATCAATAAATTTATATTTCTAGAATGTTAAAATATTAAAAAATAATCATTTTCATTTTTCTCGTAATATGGTGTATAAGAATTTTATATTTGTAGAAAAATATCAAAGTATTTAATTAGTAAAATGTACTTGATCGGGGGCAAAGCAGTGAAACTTGTTGTCAACACTTGAGTGACAGTGTTGGGGTATAAGTTTGAATCAGACCCTTCACTTTGCAAATGTCTTCTCTGCTTATGTCCACCATGTGATTACATTGTCCGTTATCGTATATGTTATCATGATGTCATGATTATGTTAATATGCTACTTGTTAGATCAATGTATTCCATTAAATATTTGACTAAATTGTTTATAAATTGAAGGATATGGAGAGTTTAACTAGTTTAATTGAAAAAAGTTATATAGATACTTGATTCAATAAACATGTAACTAAATCTATATTGGATTACTTTAAACATTTTTTAAACATTTAAATACAAAATTTCATCATTTTTGTGTTGATATGTAGAAAAAAGATTAATTATATTAAATATTTAAAAATAATAGTTTTAAACAATTACGAACACATTAAAATATCATATATTTCTCATTTGCAGTCACACTATAACTAGAACTTTGTTTATTATTTGTTATCATAAAAATATAGAATTTTTTGGCTCTAAAAAAATAAGAAGGCGAATCAAATCAATTTTTTAAAATTAAAATTAGTTTATATATATAAATAAAAAGAAAATGTTAAAAAGGTTAATATAAAAGTATTTTTATAAATTAATTATTATTTATGAATGTAGTTTTATATAAAAATTTCTAATGATATGTGTGTTCTTCTAATGTGTTTTTTGTTGTGAAATCAATTGTAACATCGTTTCGTGGTCAAAGACCACAAAATTGTATCATGTTGAAGTTCAAAAAAGCTAATGAAAAGGTGTTGATAAAATTGTCGACTATAATCATCTCAAACTTGGAAATAAATGTCTCAACGAAGACCTCAGTTTTTCTTGTCACCTTATGTTACTTCAACTTGTTATCATTACAATACTCTCCACATACCATTAGAAAAAATATTCTGTGGAATATGAGAGGTACCACAATCTGACTGATTTTGATTTCATTCCATCACAAAACAATTTTTATTATGTAACACTAGAGGATGATGTGGGGTGACCATTAATGAATTGGTTAATTTAGTTATCCACGTGATAGTTACACTAAATAATGATGATTTTGGAAGGTATATATTCAGTTCTAAAATATCCTTTCAACAAAGTGAAACTTTTTTTCTTTTACCTTAGATTAAAACGATTCAGAAAATTAGGATTCCATGTTGATGGTTAACTTTAAGTAGGAAAAGTTATACTCCCTCCGTTTTAAATTATAAGGCGTACTTTGGAGTAAAAAGTTGTTTCAAAATATAAGGCGTACTAGAATTTCAATAACTTTTTTTCCTTTTTTTTTCTTATATATCCCTATTAATTACATGGTTATCTGTGTTAATATTAAATAGTAGAAAGAGAAATTAAAATCAGGAACTAAGAATTAATTATATTTTATTAGTCTGACTCTTCATATTTCCTTATCATTTACTAATATCATCTTCATCTTCATGAGTTGGAGCTTCATTTGTTTGTTCTGCTCCTACAAAAATAATTAAAAATTAAAACAATTAAAGAAAGAAGTAACATAATTTAAAGTTTTGTTATCACATTCAACATTTCTTTTCTCTTCCATTTCATGACTATTAACAGTGTTTTGTTCCCATTTAAATGAATTAGATTCATCTTCATTATCTGAATGGGGTAGAGTAATATTCAAATCTATATCAACTGACATTTTGAAGTTGTAATATAGATTAAAGTTCCTGCAGTTATGTCATTTTAATTCAGTATTTCTATTTGCATTTTGGTAGGAATTAAAAATTTTGAGCATAGTCCTTTACAATTTGGTGGGAACTAAAGATTTTGATTGAAATTTTAGTACAATCATTTGCAGATTGGTTTAAATTAAAAATTTTAATTAAAATATTTAATTAAAAAAATTAGTAATTCTAATTTTAAATTATTTAAAAATAATTCTGAGATAAATTCAAAACTTTTGAAATTTCAATCTCAATCAATCACAATTAATGTACTGTTTTATTAAAAAATTAATTTATTTTATAAAACTTCTGATTCAATTTCAATTAATTTAATTAATAGCAATTAATAAGGGTAAAGATGGAAGATTTATAAAAAAACTGAACAAATTAAATACTTTTCTTGGTATGTGAGAATTTGTCAAGTACGCCTTATCATTTGAAACGGAGGGAATAGTATTTTATGTTATTTATGTTTATAATTGATGTCAAAACCTAATTACGAAATATTGTTTCCTAAGTAACATTATATTTCATAAGAAAAATTAATTTTATTAATGATGAAATTTACTAGTAATATTAGAAATTTGTTAATAAAACAATATTTGTGACGGATTATTAAGGGCAAAAAATTTATTGATAGTTTTTTCATTAAATTTTTTTTAAACCTTATTAACAACCAAAATTTATCAATAATTAGTAAAAAAAAAATTTTGTCAATAATTTATAATTTTTTTATAATGATCAACATAAATGTAAATATCATTAAAATTGAATTATATGAAGATTTTATATATATTATAACCACATTTATACATAATATGATTTTTTTTAATTTCATTGATGTTTTCATGTAATTCTCATATTTTAAAATAAAAACTAGTCTTAAATAGTATAAAATAGTTTATAACAATTAAAATTAAATATAAATACTTGTACAAACTAAAAAAAGAAAGTATTAACATAATTTATTGACGAATTTAAGTGTTAATGTATTTTTAATATTTTCAAATATTTCCGAGAGAAATGAATTTTTTTCTTTAAATACTTCAAAGATAAATTTATGGATAAATATATTACTTAAGATCATATTTTTAAATTTTTAATTAATAAAAATGAAAATTATATTATCTAATTCCAATATGAGTAACATACTATACATGACATCATAACCATAAATCTATAATTACTAAGCTACCTATTATACTAAAATTAATAATTATATACATTAATTAGATATTTATAATAATTTAATGATCTTTAGGAAATCAAAACTGTTTTCGTCTATAATAATACATTAATTACATATACCTTTTCCATTAAAAAATTATATGTAAAATACATTTATATTTATATAATAATACATATATCCTTAATTTACTTATTTCAGAAATGGGTCCAGTTTTGTCTTCACTCATTGAAGGGTCTGCTTTCGTATATAATATGATTATAGTAGTGTCACTCACACATACCACTAAGATAAGCTAACAATTATACAACATAAAATTGTAACATAATTCATCAATCAACATATTTAGTCAAGTATGAAATTCACACATAAATATCTTATCAATACTTTAAATCTCATATTTAGTCATGATTCCTATTATGATTAAATATGAGATTGTGATAAACAAGTGTTAAGTGACAATTTTAATAAAAAATTGATATTTATTAGGCATTTAGTAACTAGAAATTCCTAAAAACAAGCAAAGATAACATTTTCCAATAGAGAAAATTTTGTATATATTTATATGCAGGAGTAGGTATCAAAAATAGAAAAAAAAATCAATAAATCAAAGAAAGAAAGAGCAAAAGTTGAAAGGAATGAGAAACATAAAAGTCAAGGAGTAAAATTAGGCCAACAATTGGACTATTTCCATTTAAGTGGATTGTTTTCACATAAGTGAGTTATTTTTACTTAAGTGGACTATTTTCACTTAAGTTGGTTATTCTCACTTAAGTTGGTTATTTTCACTCAAGTTAAAGATAACCTAATTCTCTCCTATATAAAGGACTCAAAAGTTCTTGTGTTAACATCCCATCTTGGTGAATATCAAGAGTGCTTATAAAAGAGTGAAAAGGAGAAGGAAGAGGTCCTAGATCAACTGGAAAGAAGATTTAAGATTAATCTCTCATTCCCACATCCATTTGGGTATATAAGTTGCTCATAATCATGAGTGACTAACTTTCCTTTGTATTGAGATTGAATGTAATTAGTCAAACTCCTCTGTTTTACTCTTGATTTATATATATGAATTCAGTGTTAATGATTTAATTTTGTTTTTAATACGAAGATGAATTGATCACTCATCTTTTGATTTATGATTTACAATTATATTGGAAAATTGATCTTAAATATGATTTGAATTAAATCACTCTTATATGTTTGAATACTAGGAATAGATTTAAATATATTTGTTGAATTGGTTTTGAACTTAAAGTAAGAGTTTTGTTATGATAATTTAAGGAATCAATTGTTATAATTTAATTCTTAGAAATTTTAAATCAAGAGATTGGTTTAGAACGAAATTTGGTAACCTCTATAACATTAAATAATTGATTATATATATTGATAATCGGAGCATTGCAGAAGAGAGATAAATGAAATTCAATCTCAATATCTTTTTATTATCATTTTAATATTTCTTTATTGTTATTTGCTTTTTAATTTAATTTTATTATTAAAAATAATATAAAGAAACTTTCTTTTACATATTCAAAATTGAGTTAGAAAAAAGATTATAATTCTTACTGAATATTATATAAGTCTCTGTAGATACAACACTTATAGATGCTACACTGATTCAGTACATTTGTTGAAAATATATTTTTGAATATCGTTTAACAACAAGTCCCATGGAGAGGCTAACACCTGATCCCAATCGAACCAGGTCAAGGTTCTCAAGGTCAGGGTGGTACCAAGTACCTGCTATCCAAAGTCAGGTGTACATATACTTTGAGAGTCTAATGTATCACCACCTGGTGTTCAGTCTATGTCACTAAACTATTAGTAAAGTCGGGATACCTCTTATCCATGAGTTAACATGCTATCCTAACGTACAATACCATCTCGTGTAATGTACAACCACCCTAAAGGGTCATCATCACCACCTATAAAAGCTACATCAATCACTACTTTAATCCTCACAAGTGAGTATATCATAACCATATATCTCACTATGTCACTTGACTAATGTGCAGGTCAAGAGTTGTTATTCCTAACTTGTTCAATCTTTCAAACTATGTGCTCCACACTTCTATAATGATTTCATACATTCATTAACTATCGACAACACCAATTTTCAATAGAATCAATCCATTTTATCATTCAAAGACATCATCAACTTAATCTATCACCAATCAACTCATTTCCAATTCAATATCCATTCATCAATATACAAGTTTATGCATATAATGTTAACTCCCCTTACTTGGATTGAAGTACAGTTTTCCAAGCTATTTTTCCACCTTTATCAATTCCATGTAAGTTCTAACTACATAATAAATGGACAAAGTCTCTTCTTAAACTCTCAACCACAACAGAAAAGGAGAAGACAAATTCAACATAAAAAATAATCCAAACCACTTATTTATTCAAAATTTTGATAGAATAAACTTGCTTTGTACTTCACCAGTTTCTTGCCGCTCTAATTTGTTATGAAAAGAAAATTTGAAAGAAAAAAAATTTAGAATTAACCGTCTTTAGAGAATGATTATTTCAACGTCTTAATTCAGGAGGAAATGTGAGTGCATACAAAGATCACTTATCACTTAAGTTAATAATAAACCTCACACTAAAGTTATAACAACAATAAATATGTATTCTCATAATAACATTATCGGTAAGACCAAAGATTAACCAAAGTTTTATAATCGGTTATGTTTGAGGGACAAAACTATATTCTATGTTTAAAGGGGTATATACTGTGACTTTAGTTTTAAAAATAGTTAATTATGATTGAAAAAATATTCTCCTTAATCCTTTTTAATTGTCTATTTTTTAACAAAATTTGTTACTTGTTAAATTTTAAAATCATTTTCTTTTCCAATTATACTCTTAATTTAATTAGTGTAGAAAAAAAATAATAACATAGAAAGAAAATATAATGACATGTACATTGAAATAAAAGAAACTGAAAGAAATATAACAATTAAGTCACTTAAAATTACGTTAGAAATAAAAAAATTAAAAATTGTCTTGGGTAAAAACCTTAAAAAATAATTATAAATAAATAAATAAATAAAGTAAAGAGAAAGATACAAGGTTCGAATTCGAATTAAGTGTTTAGTTTTATCGAAAAAGATTTAAAATGAAACAAGATTGTACACCTTACATAGACGATTGACATTGTACATTATTAACATTTAGCATTTTAAATTACGTGTAAGCAAAAAGTTTAATGTTAAATAAATTAAAGTTAAAATTGTTTAAGAAATTATTTAATTATATTTTATTCACTTTCAATTCCTAGCTGAAAAAAATAAATCCAAAGTATTATAGTAAAGATATATTATTAATATTTTCTTTTGTTTTCTTCCTTTCAAAAGGTTGAAATTATTGTATTTTATTCCTATTTTGTATGACACTTCTAATTACTTATGTATTCAATTTTAGTGTGACTTCAGTTATTTCTACTATTATAAAATATTTAGGAAACTAAGTACAGAAAATAGTATAAATAGAAAAACAATAATTGTTATCTTAATTATGTTATGTTAAATGTTATTATTATCCTCTTTAATTTTCATAATATTTTATTTAATTTTAATTTAATATAATATTTTTAAATAAAATGAGAGAGATAAGTGTAATTTTATTGGGAAGAAAATATTATTTATTAAAAAGATAAAAAGATAAATGACTATTTAGAAACTAGAGAAAACATAAATATAATATTATTAAAAATATAGAAATATATTATTTTAAAATTAGAGGAGATATAGCATCTGTTAACACAATTTCTCATATAATTTATAAAAAAGAAACATAAAGATTCTTTCCCCACCAAATCAAAATTTATTATCCATTAATATGAAAGATCTATAATCTTTACCGGTTTACTTTTTAGATCTTTCAAAACATTGAAAAATTCTTTATTGTTATCTTTGCATTGATTGTCCTAACATCTTATAAATTTATGCATGGTGTAGTTTTCATTTATAATAATACATTCCAAAGTTGTTTCAAATGGGTGGAAGGTGATGTTAATTTATTTATGTTGTTGATTTGATGTTATCTTTTCTAGCATTTTTTTCTTGAAAGATCCAACAATGTTATTAGTGATAATAGTTAGCCGACTAAGACGAGGTATAGATAGAGTGAGTGAAGTGACTCATGTATTGAAAGTCTTCATAACGGAAGTTTCAGGCATGCGTGTCCTGTTGGTAAACGACAATACAAATAGTGGTCTCCACTAAGGTACTCGTGGTTTAAAAAGTGCTTCTGCTCGAAGAGAAAGACTCACACTTGAGGGAGAGATTGCTGAAAATCGAAGTATGAATGTAAGTCCCACATTGGGAAGAAATGAGTGTGTTGAATAACATATAAGAAAGAAAACTCATAAATTCATTGTTTCAAGGTTTTGAGTTGAAAATTGTGTCAATTTCCTTGTGTGGATTAACTTATGGCTCATTTGGTATTATCTCTCCCAAATATCCTTTCTCAAAAGACCCACTACAAAGTGATCACTATTGCTTCTAGTAAATTTTTTTAAACACTAACCAGTGTTATTATGATATTGATTAAGAGTTAAATTATGAATGTTTTATTAGGATGTGTATAAATGTGTTTTTAATGCTTTTTAATATGTTTTTAATAAAAAAATCTTTAAATCTGTAGAACAATGGTTAACCAGACTTTAGTTTTTAGCGTATTTTTTCTCAAAAGACCCAACAATAATATCAGTGATGATAGTTATCCGACTAAGACGAGGTATAGATAGAATGAGTGAAGTGGTTCATGTATTGAAAGTCTTTGTGACGGATGTTTCAAATAGACGTGTCCCGTTAGTGAATAATAGTACAAGTAATGGTCTTCACTAAGGTAATCATGGTTTAAAAGGTACTTCTGCTCGAGGGGGAGGACTCACACTTGAGGGAGAGATGGTTGGAAATCGAAGTGTGAATATAAGTCTCACATTGGAGAGAAATGAGTGTGTTAAACAACATATAAAAAAGAAGACTCGTAAACTCATTATCTTAAGGTTTTAAGTTGAAAATTGTGTTAATTTCTTTATATGAATTAACTTATGACTTATTTAGTATCCTTTTCTTTAAATATGTTTCTTCGAAAAATTCATTATAAAGTAATCACTGTTGCGTCTAGTAATTTTTTTTAGGATCGCTAATATTACTAAAGAATTAAATTATGAATGTTTTATTGGGATGTGTATAAATGTGTTTTTAATGCCTTTTAATATATTTTTAATAAAAAAATCTTTAAATTTTCATAAGAATGATTAACAAGACTTTAGTTTTTTTAGTGGAGAGATCGTACTAAGTTTGTTTTAAAGAGTTGAAAAAAACCAATTGAAATTAATTGGCTCCTGAAAATGATACAACTTTGTTGGGTGGTTAAGCTGTCTCATGTCATGTCTTGATTTCAAACCCGTCTTTGAATCCATGTGACCATTTGAGACCATTTCTAAAGGTCATTTTCAAAGACAAAACCCTAAGTCAATGGTTGTTAATTAATATTAAACATTTGGTGATTTGAGGGAGGCAAATTTCAAGTTTCACGTGGGTTTGGTTAAACACACACTAGTCCTTGTTCATCAGTTTCCACTGTTATTTGAACCTTTCATTGAAATTTAGGGGCCATGCAACTGTTTAATTGGGTGGACATGTACCATTAATTGCTGTGCCCAACAAGAGTTATGTGTCCATTATAAAATAGGACATACTAATATACAATGTTTTTACTTGATATGACTCCTTTTATTTCATTTTTTTTAGAAACATGTGACTCATTTCATGGAGTTATATTAACAGTGTTGCTTAAATATAATTAATTACCTTATTATTTAATTCTAAATTATTATGCATGAGAAGTTTGTTGATTTTTATTTGAAACTTTAATATGATTTTTGATTGATTGATACTGTAAAGATTTTTATATTGAAGTTACATGAAAATTAATACATATGACAATCTTTTTTACTACAATTATCTAAAACAACAAAAGCATTTTCCTTATGAGGCAAGTTAAGCCAGGTTGGAAAGATCATTCCATTTTTTTTCTTGTTTGAGTACATTTTGATGAAGTCATACCTACGTAGTCATATGTAGTTAGTTAGAAATCAGGTCAATACGAAATTGGATGTTAAGAAAAATAACTTGTTATTTTTTCTTTTATCTTTTCAAATATATTTTTTTCTATTAAAAACTACCAAATAATGAATGCTGTTCATAAATAGTGAGAATTATATAATTTTGTCATTTCTAATAATTTTAGCTAATCATAAAAAAAATTATTAAAAAGAGTATATTGTCTAAATTTCTCTTCACAAAATAATGACATAACAAAATATTCTGGTATAGGAGAACATACTTAAAAGAAATAATTCTTAATATAAAAAATTAAAAGGTCAAAGTTTAGATATAGTTATACTTTTGCCACCAATATTCTTATCTATTCTTGAAATATATATATATATATATATATAAATAAGTAACTTCAAGTTTTATCTTTAAAATAATATTTTTTTTATATACGAAAATAGTATAAGGATCAAATTAAATTTTTTTTAAGAATAGAAATAATTTAGATGAGATGAAATATGAATATTTTATTAATTAAGTTAAAAAATTTATAAATAGAAAATCTTAATTATTTAAATTTCATTTCATAAAAATAGTATTTGATCCTATCATAATGAAACTAATAGAGTGAAGAACATAATCTTGTCATAATTTTATTTAAGAGTAAGTTTTTATTTATCATTTTTTTATTGGTTGAATGTGAATGGTTGTACGTCCACAATATGTATTTATCTATTTTATTTGTTAGGAAAAATGAAGTTCCACTAATCTAGAGTCATAGTAGTATGGTTGGTTTGATGATTAGGATTTTCACTAGGTAGATTTTAGTTTCCTTTCTTAAAACTAGAACTTTTAGAGTTTTGTGTGGAGAAGTTAGAATTTTAGAAAAGAGAAATTTGTTATAATTTGATAATACTTAAGATAGAAAATTTAGATCGCATGAATGTGATTTGTCATGATAAAGAATTTTTGTACAGAAATATTATATTGATGTGAATTTTCTAGATTGTTTTATTTTAAGATTGATGTGAATTTTCTAGACTATTTTATTTTAAGACGTAAAAATATGTGATAATGAGAATTATGAGATTTTGATGGTGATTTGTGATTATGGAAGCTGTCATGGAAATTTGTATGTATTTTTTTTTAGTAGAAATTCATGTGGTGGGTGAAAATGTGAACTTGTAAACATATTTGATTTCATGGAAATTATTAGTAGTTTTAGAGCGAAAATATGAATTTACCCTATAATTTGGAGATGTTTGAATTTAAGTTTGTTGTAAGATATGTATTTGTAGATTTGGATGTTGAATTTTGTAGGTTTGAACTAATTTAGTCCCAATCAAGTTGGAAAACTATTTAAATTTACTTCTTTTTAAAGGTTAGAACATTTGAGTTTTGGTTAGATGATACATGTGAGTTTTGGTTAGATAAATTTGGCACAAATCTTGAACATGATTGTAAGTCTCTATTTTTGCATTTTTCACTCAAATGACACTTTCGTTGCTGAAGCTAAAATGCAACCGAGTGGAATGACTCAATTCTCACTAGAGAAAGATTTGATACAACTCAATCTTTTATTAAACAAGAGTTTTGTCGCTTGAGTGAAGACAATTTTCACTCAAGGAATAATTTTTCACTTAAGCTAAACTTTCTAAAACAGACTTAGATGTTTTAAAAGTGTTTTTCTTTAATTAAATGAATATGGTTGTTATATTTTGATAGAAAATATAAAGTATATGTTTATTTTTTAAATTTTATTAGATGAATTTTGAGTCATAGAAAGTGTACATGTGTATGATGAGTTGTGAAGTGTAAATTTATGTTATTTGAGATTGATGATGAAATGTATACATGATATTACTGGGAGATAATATTTCATGTTTATAGTAGTGAATATATTGAATTTGGTTACAATTTTAAAAAGATTATCTTGACTCTATTATATAGTGAATTCACACAAAGAAAAATATTAAATGGTGAGATTTAAAGAAAATTTCTATAACTTAGTTTACATAATAAAATAAAATTAGATCTTGTTAGTTATAAAAATTTATCCTATCACTTAAGTGGATAGTATTTTTTGCCTTTGGTTAAGTGTTGAAGAGGACAATAGAATAAAATATACAAAACCTCTAATCTATATTTAATATATGTATGTCTAGTGGAAGTCATGAAGTGTTTAATGTGATGAGTCTCAAGAGCATGAATGTGATGACAATAAAATATACCAAGTGATATTAATAGGTTTCATGTTATGAATAAATATTGTGTTGATTAATGTGTATTTAGTATATTGATGTTACAATTGAACGTGAGATTACCAAGGAGAAAATGTTTAATATTCAATATTTTTATTTATTTTGTGATATGTATAAGTCTCTATACAGAGAAAAATAAATTGTTTGACATATATATATATATATATATATAATGTATTTTTATTTGGGATGTTATAATAAGAATTATTCTATTAATATTATCATTCTATTTTGACAATGTTTATATAACGCTCTCTTCGTAACTTGAAGTCACTATTAATCTTCCTTACTCATCCATTTTATTTTGGGAGAAAAAAAATCACTATATAATTTACAATTATCTACTAATAATACAAATCAAGTCTATCGGAAGTTAATAACAAATAACTTCACAAACCAATATCAATGGTAGACATACTCATATTTGGTGTCCTTTTCATACAGAATTGTCTAAAAGAAATTATAAAATGCTACCACATAACTACTAAAAATCTATTTAATAAAATGCAAAACCTTAATTCTTGTACTGAAATATAGTTGACCCAGCTAAAGAGATGGACCGTTCATCAATAAAAGGTTAAAAAAGAAAAACCAAAACCATCTTTGAAGTTCACATTGTTCTGTTTTCGAGATTCATTTCTGATTAAATATCCATGTTTATCTGTGAAATATTTATCAATTATAATGTATCATCAAATCAGCTGTTCATCCCTGATCTATCATTTAAGTAAAATCATCACACTTGCAACGATTTGTAATATCAAAATGGCACCTTATGTCAGCATTTACATGAATTTGAGGATGATAAAGGGAGTTTTCCTAATTAGGAGCCATTTATATTTTTTAAGAATGATCAGCCAACTATTCAACACACCATATGGAAAAAAAATTGAATGAATGAAATTGCAATTATCACCATATACAAAGATGTGATGGAAACAAATGAGAATAAGAAAATGGAAGGATAAATGGGTAAGGGTAGTTCCTTGGCCAAAATTATCAGAAATGGTGATTTTATATACACTAACACTACAACATGTAAAGGGCATCTTCCCAAATTAAATGGAAGACAATTAGTTTAAGAGAGAATGAGGAAAGGGGTAAAAGCAGACATAAGAACCACCAAGAAACAAGGATTCTTCATATGCATTCTTGCTTCCCTACAGTGTTCCTCGATGTGACAAAATGTTAATGGAGGGCTTCCCTCTCCCTACTCCTAAGTTTGGGAAAGAGGTGAACGAGCCCCTTCTGAACTTCGTGCCGCTTGGCCGGCAGACTTGTCTGCACTGCGAACGTTGTATCTTTCATATACTTTGTCCCTGTTCTCCGACCACCAGGTTTCTGCTTGGTGCTCTCCGAATCTCCTTCGGCTGCAGTTTAAATATGACCATCAAAGAGAGTATACATATAAACAAAAAACATCTCAGTTTTAAGCACTGACAATCTGTATGAGACCAAGTTAGACTGTGTCGCGTAAAGATGAAAAAACATAGTTAAAGTACATATTTGAAAATTCCATTTGCCCACCCACAAATATGCAAGTAAACCAGATACGGATAACCTGTTCAAGTGGAGGATTTTTGCTTACCTGAAGCGCACTCGCTTCAGATCTCTCGTTCCATCACTAAGTGCCACAAGTGTTATGTAGACACCAGGTTCATACTGTTCAATCCATTCTGCCTCAATTTGATTTGCATTAGCAGCCGGTGCAGCATTCCTTGATTTCAAACCAGTCTCGTCATTGTGAAAATTCCCAGAATCCCTACCATCAGCTGTGCTACCGCTGCCTGCCTGAATTACACCACCACCATTTGGCAATTTAACATCTGGATGGTTATTGGTCCCATTAGAGGTCACGGGGCTCCGGATTTGCTGGTGAAGATTAGTTCCATTAGTTCCTGGTGAATTCCCCAGAGTTCTATTCAGTAGAGAGGATTCAAGTCCCATGGAAGCCAAACTAGAGCCACTGATTGACTCTGCTCTGGAGTGCTGCCGCTCCCCATTTGAATCTGGATAGTGGATGCCATTTGTCTCAAGACCATTTGGTAGGTAAGCTGGACGTATGTTCTCGGTATCATAAACTCCAGGAGGAAGCTTCTCAGCTAGATCTTTGAGCTGAAACAATGTTGATGGGAAATCAGTATAAGCGTAAAAAAAACAGCAGCATAAGAGAGATGCTAAGATAATTTATTCTGAAAAAATAAATGCAGTGAGACTCAAACCTGTGTGTATATGTCCCAACAGATAAGATAATAATATTTTTAATATACATTTAAACCAAAAATAAATAAATCAAAACTGAAACGAAAGATAATTCTTAAATCCTATTGCTACAGTTAAGAAATTTTATAAACAAAAACTTTAATTTGATAGATGGCTTAATCTTGATGTTCATTTTATCAATGCCAAAAAGTTGAAATCAGGTTACAAATAATATAGCACCTCATGAAAATAAACCAGATCAAAGACATCTGCCACCAAGAGAAGTAAATTAACAAGAAAAAAACCTGTGCTGTGAGTGACTTTATAACTTCTTTTGCAGCTTTACATTTAGCAGATTCCTCAGCAGCCAGTGACATAGCTTCTTGAGTCTTTTTTGCTGACCTTTGAAGCTCTATTTCTTGCAGTTCACATCTCTGTCTCAGGCCCTCAACCTAATGATATCTATAATTAGACTTGTCTTGATACCATAAAAAGTGAATGAAACAACAAATCTTTATATATATGTTAATTTTCTGGCAATTTAAGCAAAGTGATAGTGACTGTGTTTTGTTAGGCTCAAAATGGTAGAATAACTGCACTCTGTCAAAGAAGGAAAGCTCTACTACTTGATTTACATGAGAGAAGGAAAGCAAGAATGCACCTGAGCATGTAACTTCTGCACTTCTTGATTTAAAAGTTCATTTGTTTTCTTCAAACTATCAGCAATACTTTTTGAGAAGGAAAGTCCTGAAGTTGTTGGAATTGGCGTAGCTGAACGAGGGGGACTTGGTCTTCTAGAGAAAGGTGACACAGATCTGGAACTTACTCCTGATGGTGCAACCACCGGTCTTGGAACTGTTCGTCTCAGATCAAGGGCAGTGGAGAAGACAACATCTTTGAGCTGTAGCAGAGAAGGTGGTTGTGAGGGGCGTACCAGTGAGAATGTATCACTTTTCTTTCCTTGCTTGGCTGCCTTATTATCTAGTTGCTTTATCAAATCCACGTTAGAAGGAATTATTGCCTTGGATAATCTTAGGTCAGATTTGTCTAGCCTATCCTTGTTTTCACCTGACAAACGAGGCAAGGCATTCCTTCTATTACTATTGCTAGCTTCAGCAACCTTGTTCAATTTTGCATAACAAGAATCACACACACGATATGGCTTGCCGGGATTAGGAGCCAATGCTGCTCTTAATGCTTTCCTTGAACTGCACGAATGGCAGTGGACAAGTCCACAGTTATAACAATTATGCCTCTTTCTAGTAAAGCCAAATGCCTGTCTACAAGTTGAGCACTGAGATTGTTCAGCACCAGATACCCACTTATGAAGGCATATGGCAGCAGAGTAGTTTGAACCACATGCTATATATTTCACATGTCTATCCTTCAATGCTTCAATCAAAGCTGGTGTTTTTCGATCTTCAATATCTCCATGACCCAATCTCCCATTTGCACCTTTCCCCCAAGTATAAACTTCATTTTTGGATGTTAATACAGCAACATGATATGCACCACATGCAATTTCTTCAACAGATTCCCCAGCAATCTTGTCTCCAACAAAGCATGGAAGCTTTCCATCAGACTGGGGATTCCCAAGTTGACCATAAACAGTACTTCCCATAGTAAAAACACGTCCAGATGTCGTCAGGCCAGCGGTCAAACTGTGCCCACAAGCAATTTTATGAAAATTGTAATCAATAAGAGCAGGCACACAAGTTGGTTTAAGACGTGCCTCCTTGTCCCCATGTCCGAGGCGATTTTTGTCTCCATCACCCCAAGTAAACAATTTACCTGATGATACACTTGTACTGGAGTGTGTTGCAATAACCTCTACAACAGCTGCAGTATGCCACACTCCACATGCTACAGCTATTGTCCTCAGTCCAGACAAGGATTCCACTTCTTTAGGATGTGAAACATTTTCTCTATCTCCATGGCCTAGGACACCAAATGTTCCATCACCAAATGTAAACAGCTTCCCCGTTGAAGTTATCAAGGCTGTGTGCCATGGACCACAAGCAACAAATGCAATTTGAAGTCCCTCTAATGGATCGGCAATTCTCTTTGGTATCCAATGGCTGACAGCACTTCCATGACCAAGAAGCCCTGCATTATGAGTACCATCACCCCATGTGTATAGTTCCCCAGCCATTGTAACAGCACACGAATGGAACTCTCCACAGGCAACAAAATCAATAGTTGTAGAAGTCAATGCTTCAACGAGACGAGGTTGAACCAAATTCTTCCCAACACCATGGCCAAGGCGTCCTCCCGATTCTTCACCCCATGTAAAAACTTCACCTTGCCTAGTGACTAGAGAAGCATGTCTAACACCACATGCTATATGATGTACATCTAAAACTACATTGGCTTCCAGTGGTCTAGGGAGAAGTACATCTGCCCTTGGGCTGAAATAATTGACATTTTTATCGGCACCAATTTTAACATTATCACAGATAACCTCCCCCCATATGTATACATCCCCCAGAGCATCATAGTCATCTGGTGCAGATCCATGACTCGAAGTACTTGGGGCACTTGAAACACTGACACGAAAAGCATCTGAACCAGATCCTTTCACTTGCATGTTTGTTGGGTCTGGTGGCGCATGTGACCTTTCAGAAATAATATTGTCGGGCCGAAAGGAAGTTGGTGAAGTATTTGGAAGACTAACAGAAATGTCAGGAGAACTGATGCCTCGTGAAGTGCTAGCAGAACTTTCACTTGGACTTTTTGATTTCAAGTCTCTGTTATCCTGATATTATTTGAGCCAGAGAATAATCAGAAATTTATCCATTATTTCATCAGGAGCTATGGAAGCATAATGAAGGTACAGGAATTAGGAAAACTTTTGTACAATCGGTTTATCTTTTCACAAAAGATCACGTCATAGAAAAGGTAGAGTAGGTTGATCAGCACAATCAGTTAACCCAGATAACAATCGAAGACCGAAAGTTAGTGGCAATCTCTTTCAGATAATAAATAAATAAACAGCATATATTCCTTCAAGTTAAGCCACTATGTGAGAAAAGAAAATAAGGGCTAGCTTCCTTAAGAGAAAATAACGAATAATCACTCTTATAATGGATCAAATAAGCTCTCTCCATCTTGAATAGTTGAAAATATACACCTATTGTAGCATTTTGGTGTGGTGGCAGAAAAGAATTGAAAACAAAGAACAAAACAAAATGATTCTGTTTTATTCTGTTCTTGATTCCACAATGTTTAGTAAAACCAAAATGTACCATTTCTAAGCCTCATGTTTAACACTGTTCCATTTTTAAAATGCATCAAACACTGAAAAACACCCCACATGTCGTACCAATCCATTCTAGCACATCTCCCAAATGCTGCCTATGGAAAATGATGCAAAACACAATTTTAACCCAAGACTAAATAGACAGAAATAGTACAAGAAACATAACATGCCCAAAATTCATTTTAACTACAGAAACCACATGTAAGCATATTTACATCAAGAATGAGACCCCCGTCACTCCATCCATCAATTTTGGACCGGCCACCTTGACCAGAAGATATCAGTCCTTTGAGGCCAGCAATCCACACTTCTGCCTCTGCTTTATCTTTACAAATCTGAAAAGCCATACACAGAAGTTAATATAATAATGAAAAATACAGAAAATGAAAACAAATAATGATTTAGTGATGCATGAAATAACATAATTTGTCACTAACCAAATCAAGAGACCGCTTTCCGTTACCATAAATAAGTGAAAAGGACAGATAGTCCTTCTCGGGACGCAAGTAACGTTGGAAAACAGCCTGCCAAATGATTAAGGAAAAGAAAATACAGCACAAATAAGAGAAGTTTGTGAAACAAATTTTAAATCACTTTGCCAGCAACAAAGAAAGCCATGGTACAGTATGCAATTATAAATAAGGGAGAAAACTCACAGTTCTTTGTCCAGGAATAATTCTAGAGACAGAAGATAACTTCAGATTTCTTTCTCCGCTACTTGTAACCCAGATTAAAGATGATTCATCCTACAGTTAACAGATATTTAATGTGCATACACAGAAATAATGAGAGTATAAAAAGGTGTGCCAAGGTTACTACTATATATGAATGTTCAACTTTATAGTCTAAAATCAAAGGAGAATAGAAAAGATGCAATTTTATTAGAATTTATGATCTTTTATACAATCATAAAGGCATACACCAAATAAGAAATATGTTTGTTCAGCAGAAAGCTACAACATCGCTGCTTGTTAGCAGTAGCACTAATTACTAAAATAAGAATATTCATCCTCAATAGTAATTAAAATCTATGCAAATCTGGATAGTAATGACAAAAATTGACCTGAAATGTAACACTGTAATGCAGCAAACCCAGACAATTCACAGTGCCAACTCAGGAAAGTACTGATTTTAGCCAGAGTAAGTCGCATATGTAAAAGTAAAAAACATCAAGGTGTACTCATCTATTTCCTATGCATTAACAAGTTACATAAAATAGATATAAAAGGTTTAGAAGCGGGCTATACAATATTGTTAACACCTGAAACTTAGTTAGTGATTACAATTTAAGGGGCAGTCCCAACCATGAAATGGAATCACATAGCACACTCTGGTATGTCAGAATTCAATACAAATAAAGAACACAAAAAGACCTTGTGAAATGTAGGACTAGGGGTAGTAATACAGCTAGGCCAGCCTCTCACCCACACAAAATGGGTCAACCACCCGCCACATATTTGTTATATGGGTTTTTTGTGTCAACTTGCCCCATATTTGATCGGGTTGGCAGGTTGACCTGCAAAAACCCACAACCATTGATGGTAGTTGGTAGAGCTATCAAAATAGGCCTGGCCCGATGGGCTGACCCGTATAGCCTATGATTCAGGTCAGGCTAGGCTTAAAAAATTGTGGCCTAGATAACAATAGGCCTTTTTTAGCCTGACCCATTTGGCCCGATGCCCATATGGGCCAAGGCCAGGCTGACCCGTTTATTTTTTATATTAAATTTTTGTTCTTAATTGTTATGTTGTCATACTAAAGAAAGAAACCCTAGTGTCTCTGTTCTCTTCTCTTCCTTTCTCACAAGCTTTTTCATCTCCTCTACTGCACTGCTCCTCTTTCCTTGTATCACCTTCACCACCAGAGTTTCTGATATAACTTCTTTGTTTCACATTAGGTTAGGTTCTTCCTTATTTTTTGTTAATTTATATTATTATTTTTTGAATTTCTAACCAAAACTTTATATCTGCTTTTGTTTTCCTCGTATCATCATGGGTTTGTGTTATTTTCTTAATATTTGTTGAATTATATAAAGTAAAATTATTATAAGTATTGAATAGGTTTTTATGTTTTTTTATCTATTAGATTGCAGAGTTCTTATTTCCTATGACAACATCAAGGAGTTACTCCTCCAATTAGTGATCCATCTGATGATAACAAAAGAAATAACGTTGAACAAAATTGTGAAGAGACTAAGAAAGCAAAAGAAATATTGTAATATTTTTTCAATTTTTAATTAGGCTAAAAATGGCCCGTTGGCCTAACATAGAGCCAGGCTAGGCTAAAAATTGTGGCCCGTTTTAAAATATAGGTCAGGCTAGGCTATCAGATTTTCTAAACTCAGCCCGTAAGGCTAGGCCAGGCTGGGCCGGGCCACCCGTGTTGACAGCTCTAGTGGTTGGTGGTTGGTGGTTGGTAGGTCAACCCATTTTTTTTAAATGCAATAAAAGTAAAATAAATACATTTTATGCAAATTAAAAGTAAATTCAAATTTAAACTAAATTTCTTAACCTAAAAAAATAATATATACTGGCAAATAAAATAGGAATATACGAATTAATAGAATTAATTAAAATAGAAAAGGTTAGCTGGTTTAACCTAGCCCAACTTGTTTTAGATGGGCCTAAATGGGACCTGTTACAACCGGTTGGTGGGTTCTAAATACCAACCGGGCCTGCCAAAAGAGGGGTTCGGGTGGGCTCAACCCATTTTATCACCGCTATGCAGGGCAAGTAAACTAAGGAAGATATGAATTAGCAGTCTTTTCATACTATATTGCTTGTATTATTATCACATCAAAACCATGTAATAGCAGCTATTTGTCATGACCACATAAATAAGAATCCTCCAACTAGGCAGTTATAAAGACATGAAATAGAGAATCCACAAACACTCCTGAAAAGGCTTTCATTTAACTTACACTGGAAAGTCTAAATGGACAAAACTTAGGTTTTCCTTTACGACCATATTTAAGAAGTTGAGCACCCTTTTTCAAAGCAATCAATGCCTGCAGAATGAAAAGCAACAACATAAACAACAATAAGGATCAAATACTGAGAAGTATACATAATCAAATGAAATTGAATACGAGCAACATGTTAAAAGTGGTTTTTACACCTATGCAAAAGGGTAGAGGGATCCCAAAGACATTAGAGGAAATGTTACAAGGGATCTCACAATGAATAATATCCTTGAGAATTTGGTGTTTAATTGAACCCAATGGAGTTTCGTGATTCAAGTAGCTACTTCATTTAGTGGGATAAGGATTTAGTTGATGTTAGTGAATTACGGTTTTCAGAGCAAACTTGATTTTAATTCACAGAAACCAAACAAGGCAATAATTTTTAACCTCTTAACATGATCTTCAATGAATGTTAAAAAAATGGTCTTTTTTTTCACAGCAATTACTCTTCTTTTCCTTGAGAGATGTTTAGTTATACTCCCTTCCTCTCTTATTATAAAATATACACTACTCTCCCTTAAAAGATGAATATGAGTAACATTTTGTCCCTTCTCAATATAAAAAAACCTCTAAAGTGTGGAAAATAATCATAATGTGCCTCTCAATGACGTTTTGTCTTCTTTTACAACCTTTTGTGTTAGAAATACCAAATTTTGAGCATCCTATTATTGATTTTAGTATTTTAAATGATAGAAAATACATTTATTTATTTATTGTTGGCTTTGAAATTTCATCTAAATCTTTAGTTCATATTTTAAATCCAAAAAATTGATAACAGATATTCAAACTTAACAAAATCATGTCCAGGATCATCGTGAAGGGGGAAGTCTCTCTAAATAATCATTTGCATTAAAATGAATTAAGAATGTAACATGTTTATCTTTCAAGGGTGGGAAGCATATATTTTAGATTAAGAGGAGGGGAGATTATAATGCCAGCATCCCTCGAGGAAGGGAATGTTTCTTTTAAAGGTTAAATATGATTTTAGTTTCTGAACTATTTGTCAAAATTGTGTTTCGTCCCTAGGACAAACTTTGAACCTATTTCGTTCTTATACTTTATAAACAGGTGTAAATGATCCTCGATAACAAATAAAAACATCTTTAAGAAGAGGAAAATGAGAGAGGAAATGGAAGGGACAAGAATGAAAGAAGCTTAAGAGACCGATATAATGAAGTAGAAACTATGAAAAAGAAAAATAAAGAGATAAAAATGAATTCTTAGACATTATCAAGGATCGTTTACACGAGTTTATAAAATATAAGGACGAAATAAGTCCAAAGTTTGTCTTAGGGACAAAACACAATTTTGACAAATAATTCAAGGACTAAAAACATATTTAACCCTTTTTTTAATAATAGAAGTGTCCTCTAAGCATCTAGCCAAATGGAGGAATTGACTCAAGTGTCTAAGCTCAGGAAAGATATACTTTTAAAATCAACACATAATGCTCAATGATGTTAAGTTGTTAAGATTCGTTTATTATGTGCTAATAAAGTTCCCCGCTTTGTAGGGTTGAACTGGTCTTAGATTGTTACGTCATTATTTTATTTACGTGCCTACTTTACTGCCTTGCAGTATGACACTTTCAGTTTTACAGTTATTGTAAAGGCTTATATAAGCCACCTCTCTTTATTGAATAAAAACATTCTCTCATTGCCTCATTTCGTATCTTGTATATCCTGAGTTTCTACAATTGGTATCAGAGCTCTGTGAGGGGCCTGGTACAAAGTGTGAGTGTGAGTATAGGGTGCTATGAGAGAACCACAAAACATCCAAGTGTAAGAGATAGTGCGCGTGAAAAAAAGATGTCTACCTCAGAGAAGTTCGTGCAACGGGCCATACCAAAGTTCGATGGCCATTATAACTTTTGGTCCATGACGATGGAAAACTTCTTACGAAGCAAAGAATTGTGGCAGCTTGTAGAAGAGGGCATACCAGTGCTTGGAGCCACAGCCAGTGAGACTCAACGCAAGAGTGTGGCTGAGGCCAATCTGAAGGATCTAAAGGTAATGAATTACCTATTCGAAGCTATTGATCGGGAGATTCTGGAAACCATATTAGACAAAAGCACATCGCAGGCAATCTGGCAATCCATGCAGAAGAAGTATCAAGGCTCAACGAGAGTAAAACATGCTTAGCTTCAAGCACTACACCACGAGTTCGAGCTTTTAAGCATGAAAGATGGGGAGAAAGTAGATACATACCTGGGACGCACTCTCAGTATCGTTAACAAGATGAAATCAAACGGTGAGAAAGTAGATTATAACACGGTAGTTAGCAAGATACTCCGATCACTTACCGCAAAATTCAACTATGTCGTGTGTTCCATTGAGGAGTCTAACGACTTAAGCACCCTCAGCATAGATGAACTTCATGGCAGTTTACTCGTCCATGAACAAGGAATGCAAAGTCCTCAACCAGATGAACAAGTATTGAAAATAACTCATGATGATCGATCTGGAACAAGTCGTGGTCGTGGTCATGGAAACAGTCGTGGTCATGGAAACAGTCGTGGTCGTGGAAGAGGTCGAGGACGACAACCATTAAACTGAGCACTCAATGAATGCTTTCAATGTCACAAGCTCGGCCACTTACGAATGTCCCGAGTTTGAAAAAAAGGCTCACTACACAACATTTGACGAATCAACAGAAACAGAAGATGAGCTATTATTAGTAACATATGAGGAGACGACACATCTATCCAAGAGGAAGACTAGTTTTTGGATTCCAGCTACAGCAATCACAAGACCGGAAACAAGCTTTGGTTCACAGAAGTGAAAGAAGAAGGATTCAGTCGATCTGTTAAACTCGGAAACAACACAACAATGGTTGTCACTGCAAAAGGCAGCATTCGGGTTCAAATTAATGGCACCTCTCATGTCTTCACCGATGTTTACTATGTTCCAGAGCTTAAGACCAATCTCTTAAGTCTAGGGCAACTACAAGAGAAAGGTTTAGCTATTCTATTTCAAAATGGTACATGCAAAATATACCATCCAGATCGAGGATTGATCCTTCACACCAACATGAAAGGCAAATGAATGTTTTATTTGACAGCTTCAATGACTTCTCAACCTCTCAGGTGCCTTCAAACTGAGGATGCTACCAACAGGGAAACACAATTGTCGCACAAACGCTTTGGGAATCTTGATTTTAAAGCACTAAACATACTTGCGAATAAGCAAATGGTGATCGGTCTGCCACAAATGAAACTTCCTCAAACACTATGCACTACCTGTCTTGTGGGCAAGCAACATAGAGACATTATACCAAAGCAAAGCTCACAAAGAGCTTCAGCAAAACTTCAATTGATTCATGCCGACGTCTGTGGTTCCATCTCACCTGCCTCACATAGCAACAATAGGTACATATTAAACTTCATTGATGATTACTCATGAAAAACTTGGGTCTATTTTTTACATGAAAAATCCGAAACTTTCATTGCATTCAAGAGTTTTAAAGCCTGTGTTGAGAACAAAGCCAACACCCACATCACTTGTCTCAGAACAGATCGCAGTGGTGAATTCACATCCAAGGAGTTTGAGAACTTTTGCACACAAGGCATCACTAGGCAATTGACGGTTGCCTACACCCTCAACAAAACGGAGTTGCAGTACACAAGAACCGCACCATCATGAACGTTGTACGAGTTGTATTACACGACAAGCAGGTTCCAAAACCCTTTTGGCGGTGCGTTGGTGTATACACGTTCAAAACAGAAGTCCCACTTCTGCCATTGATCAGCGAACCCCAGAGGAGATATGGAGCGGAATCAAACCACAAGTTGATTATTTTCGAACGTTTGGTTGCATTGCTCACGTGCACATTCCAGATCAAAAGAGAAGCAAGCTTGATGACAAAAGACACCCATGTATTTTGCTGGGTGTAAGTGACGAATCTAAAGCATACAATTTATTCAATCCTGTTACAAGGCGTGTGATCGTGAGTAGGGACGTGGTGTTTGAGGAAGACACAAGTTGGAATTGGAACGAAATCGCAGAAATGAGCAAAACTAAAGTTCTAGATTGGGAAAATGAAACCGTCACAGTTGACCCAGTCAATGAAAATGCAAAATCTACATCACATGAAATGACAACTAGTGATGACGAAGTACACAAATCAACTTCCAATTCAGAACACATTGATTCTGCAACTGAAGTTCAGGCTCCAAGATCACGAAGACAACCCGCATGGCTGTCTGATTACAAAACCAGTTTTTCAGTAGAAGAGGAAAGCTTACTGGCACTAATGATGACCGAGTCTAAAGATCCCCAATCATTGAAAGAGGCTTGTACAAATCAACAATGGAGAGAGGCTATGAATGCAAAGATGAAGGCAATAGAAAGGAATCATACGTGGGAACTTGTGAATCCACCAGAGGGGGTAATACCCATTGGAGTCAAGTGGATTTTCAAGACCAAGTTTAATGAAAGTGGCCACACAGAAGTACAAGGCTAGACTAGTGGCCAAAGGCTACACTCAACGATTTTGGAATAAATTATACAAAAGTTTTTGTCCCAGTTGCAAGACTTGACACCGTAAGACTGATATTAGCTCTAGCTGCTCAAAATGCATGGGAAGTAATGCAACTTGATGTCATGAGCGCCTTCTTACATGGTGAGCTTCAGGAAGAAGTGTATGTCCAACAGCCTGAAGGTTTCATCAAGAAAGGAAAAGAAGATCACATCTACCATCTCAAGAAAGTGCTATATGGGCTTAAACAAGCTCCACGAGCGGTATAACAAGATCAAAGCTTACTTTGCAAAAGAACACTTTGAACGATGCCCCTGTGAACATACCTTGTTCACAAAAAGGATTCACGGTAATATTCTAATTGTCAGTCTCTATGTTGATGATTTGATTTTCACCGGCAATAGCAAATACATGTGTGACGAATTTAAAAACTCAATGAAGAAGGAGTTCAATATGACTGACTTAGGCAAAATGAGACATTTCCTTGGAATCGAAGTTATACAAAGTAACATGGGAATCTTCATTTGTCAAAGACAATATTCTCATGATGTACTAGCTCGATTCAACATGACTGAAAGCAACTCGGTGTGAAATCCAATTGTACCAGGCACAATACTCTCCAAAGATATTGAAGGTGCTGCAGTTGACGCTACAAAATTCAAACAAGCCATTGGGAGCCTCATGTATCTAACAATGACCCGGCCAAGCTTCATGTTTGGAGTAAGTTTAATTAGTCGATACATGGCAAACCCAAAAGAGTCACATTGGGTTGTAGCAAAACGACTATTAAGATACCTAAAAGGAACCCACCAAGATGGTCTATTCTATCAAAAGGAAACAAAGATTGGTCTCATAGCTTATAGTGACAGCAACTATGCAAGTGACTTAGATGATAGAAGAAGCACCTCCGGAGCAGTTTTTTTTATTGGAAGTAGAGCAGTTTCCGTGGATGTCAAAAAAACAGCCTATGGTAAGCTTATCCACCACTGAGGCTGAATACATTGCCACAGCATCTTGTGCCTATCAGTGTATTTGGATCCAAAGAATTTTAGAGCACCTTGGATCAGCAGAAAAGGAAGCAACTGAAATTTTATGTGACAACAACTCTACCTCAATTATCAAAAAAACCCTGTCTTTCATGGAAGGAGCAAGCATATAACAGTAAGATTTCATTTTCTAAGAGACTTGGTTAATGATCAAGTAGTTCGATTAACGTACTGCTGTTCCAATGAGCAAGTAGCTGACATAATGACTAAAGCACTAAAGCTTGATCAGTTTGAAAAAATCCGACACATGCTTGGAGTTATAGCAGTCACTGAAATAAGCTAAAATGCAGCCATTTAACTTACAGGAGGGAATGTTAAGTTGTTAAGATTCGTTTATTACGTGCTAATAAAGTTCCCTGCTTTATAGGATTGAACTGGTCTTAGATTGTTACGTTGTTGTTATTTTATTTACGTGCCTACTTTACTGCCTTGCAGTATGGCACTTTCAGTTTTACAGTTATTGCAAAGGCTTATATAAGACATCTCTCTTTATTGAATAAAAACATTCTCTCATTGCCTCATTTCGTATCTTGTATATCCTGAGTTTCTACAACACATCATAAAAGTATCAGTATTGGAAGCAAGTCCCAACATGGTTATTGCGAGTTAATTCAAATTCAAAATGAGTTTACTTTTCCACTTGGAGAAAATAAGTTGAATTGCATTGTTGGTTAGTAGACTTGGGTGGAGTTAGTTAGACTTGGGTGGAGTTAGGTAGACTTGGGTCCTACATGAATGCGTTTGAGAGTGTTAGATCACATTACTTTTGCCCAAACCAAAATGCAACATTTTTAGCTTGAAATGCTTGAGCCAACTTTTGCAGAATGATTCTTATATGTTTTACCTTAGAGTTTAGAAACACAAATCAACCTGCCTCATTCACTGATTCATTGTCATCACCGTCGGGGTTTGCTTTAATATTCTGAACATTGAATATGAATATGGCATTTTAAATATTATTTATTTATTAGGAAAGCTTAGAATCCCCAGTTTACACAATCTCTCAAGTTTAGAAACTTCAACACCCCAAGCAGGAGTGTCCATATTTCAGACTCTAAGAAATATAGCAAGCGGATATGTAGGAATAGCAAAGAATAATAATTTACTTCACTTCATAATAAGAGCTGTAAAATTCCATAAGAAAACCAATACATCCAAAATTCGATTCAATTTTTAAGTAGTCTATCTCTATACCTTCTTAATATGTTGACCAAATCAACAAGTTAGAGATGTAGTACTGTTGTTCAAACAACTAAAAAACAGCAGATGCCGCTTCAATTTCACTAGATAAATTTAAATTTAGTCAGCTTCCATTTAGAACAATCATAAAACGTTCAGTGGGTGAGTACAATCAACCCTCGAAGGTTTTAAAAATAAATAACATTCTCGGAAGCTTCAATTTTCTGTTTGAAACAATCCCAGTCAGCTATGAATTGCTGCACTATCATACCTTATAACTAAAACATGCTCTCCAAAGACATTTACTCGCTTATAACTAAAGCAAGTTACCCTCCATTCAAACACAAGTATGCATGCCAGTATCTCACCATTTTCCATACTCCCCATTCCATGAAGCATTCATCCATTTAATCAACAAAAATCCCGGAGGGTCGGAAATGAAACTTCCCATCCTCAACATGAAACTTTTAAAAAACATCTACAACTCACAAGTTTATCTAACTTGTCAACCCCAAACAAAGAAAAGAAACGCAAACGCAGACAATCATAATTCATAACCTCAAGCGTCTCCAAAGGAGGTGGAGTTGCTTAACTCACTTTTGGTGGACTCTACAATGTCATCTAAGATTTATGAACTTCAACCAATGGTGTAGTTCTTAGGAACTTAAAATAAGTTTCACAGTGGTTTCAAAATTCGTAAAAACTGTTAAGAATAGTAGCTTAAGAACAGCCACATCAGTTACACCAATGGTGGAAACTGCATAAAAGTATCATAGAACCGCCTAAGCAACAACTGTACAATATCAAATATGCTCTTAAAACACCACAAAGAAATTTAAAAGGAAAAAAAAATCAACCATTTCCAGCATTGGAACCAAAACTGAAACAAACAATCAAAATTTGAGGAAAAAATTCTCACTTTCACACCAAACTTACAACCTTCCCATATATGTAGAGAGAAAGAGAGAAAGAACCTACTTGTTCAATGTCACGGTTGGCATTCCCGTAGCTAGCAAGATCTGCCATTCCATGTGAGAGATTCACCGACGCGCCACCACCCTCTCCGATCACTCGAAAGAGCTCCGGTCATCATAGAAAACTCCAACCACTTCTTCTCTTCACAACCATTCACCCTTCACATCAAACCAAAACCTCTCTCTCTGTAGAAAAAAAACTCCAAACCAACTGCTTATTCTCGCTCTAAAACCTTCCTGGATCCGCTGTTCTTCGCAGAACTCAAAATCCCTGAAACTCCACTCACGGTTCCAAGTCAAAGACCAAACCGGGTTGCTAGAAACGGGAAAAAACTGGCTTTTCGAGCCGGTTGGACAGATTTCTCAAGAGGATCGCGGTGGCTCACCGCGTAAGAGCAGTTTCCGAAGGGAAATTCCGGCGACGAACGTTGGCTCCGGCGAGGAGACAGAGGAGAGAGAGAAAAAAGAAAAACAGTGAAAGGTGAGGAGAGAGAGAATCGGAGGATGTAAAAGTACACCTAGTCAAAGATTAAGAAAGACGGAAAATATTATTAAAATAGTAAAATAAATAATTCAGAATATTTTTCTTATTTCAATTTTCTTTTGTAATATAAGAGACTTGTGAATCTGCAGCCTGCAGATTAGTTCAAAAATTTCAACATAAAGCAAAAAACATTTTAACATGATAATAATTTCCTTTTAATATTTTCATTGTCAGTTTATTTTTCTTAAAAGTATTCACTTTACAATTTTTAAAAATTAAAGAAAACGATTATATAGAGTTTTGCATTTATAGGTTTAAAATATGTATTTATAAATTTTAATAGAATAATACTTATTTATATTTATGAAAACGGATATTTAAAATTTTGACGTAATATGCCATCATAAAAAATTATTTCTTGTGGCAAGTACCGATTCTTTTTCTATCAATTTTTCTTTTGGTGAAATCATGCTTACCTTTGCGATGGGGACTTTTCAGATCAATTTTTATTTATTTATTTATTTATGTAATAGTAGCAAAAATTAAAAAAGAAATTAAAAAATTGTAGCTGAAAAAAAATTGATGACATTTTCTAAAACACAAATCTTGACTTTTTCTTTTAAAACTATTATTAAAAAGTGACATAATTTTGAATATAAAATGATTTTCAGGTTTGGGAAGGAGACACGTAGGAATGATGAAGATGTCTTCATTTCGTAATCTGAAGGGGACAGAGCAGGTAACTTTGTGTTGATGTTTGGCTAAGGTTGTAATAAATGAGAAAATGACAAAATAAAACTTCCGACTTTTATTATTTTGTTTGGGAAAAGATAAATTCCCATATATGAACTTATGATACAAGGTTTTCTTTATAAATTCATATCAAATTTTTAAAATTATTTTCTAAAATAATATACATTAAAAAATAATGTATCACAACACATCAATAAGATCACTAATTTGAAAATTAAAAATTTTCTCCTTTTTTCAATTTTCTCACCAATTCTCCATTTTTCTTTGCATTTTTGTCCACCCCTTCTTAATCTTGTTTTTTCAATCATTGATTGGTGTTTACATGTTGAGTGTTATGAATATGGCTTATAGGATTTTGTGTGTTGCTTATAACAATTATTTTGTTTGGATGATGATTATATGGGTAATATAAAATCTTTGGTAGGAATAATATTATAGTTGTTACAATGAAAGTGTAAGTACTAAGGAAGGTGGGAGAGGAGTAGTGGAAGACCTCAAAGAAAGTACATATCATGGAAAAAATATGATAAACAATACAAATTTTGATGTCAAACATGAAAGACAGCTGAACAAATTTATATATATATGTTAATTTTTAAATAAGTTAATCTAATAATCATAAAGCAATTTCCTCATAAAAATATGACTAAGTTCCTTACCTAATATGCATCTTTATTTTATATATATATATAATTAAATGGAGAGTTTTATCAACTGTTAAGCACTTTAAGCTAAAGAAAAGTTATACATAATATTCCAGTAATATATATTTCACTATCCTATAGTGCATTTCTTTTAACTATATTCATCTATTTCTATAGGTGTTTTTCGTTTTATACGTCTTTTCTTGTACACATTTTTTATTTTGACATACATACTAACATTAATAAAATTATATAAACAATAAGAAATGGCATTTAAAAATATATTTTACAATTAATTTGTATAATTTTCATTAAACATAAAATAGTCATTCCTATTAAATAAATATATTAATAGCTATATATACTATATGATTTTAATATTTAACTTAGAATTTTAAGAATATTTATACCATACACCTTCACTGTAAATATGATCAGATGTATAATTTTGGGAATATTCTCATATTTATTATTTATCATACTAGTAAAAGTATATATTACATTATTTATATTATATATATATATATATTAACAACCTTAAAATCTAATATTTTTAATATTTTATTTGAAATTTATTAGAAAAGTTGATCTCTTTTACTTTTAGAAGAGTCTACTGTAATATAAAATAAGATTATAACAAAGTATTATCCACACATAATACTATAACTAAACTAACATAAATATCATATTAATCACAGGAATATCATCAATATTTTTATATTATATATCATTACCATACATATAATCAACAACTATAACAACATAAACATTCACATTTAGTCACACATACCATAATTAAATATAAGGTGTCTTTTGAAATATTCTAATTATGATAAATATGTTATAGGAGAGGTTAACATTTGATCATTCCAAAACTGTGCCAAAGGTCCTTCAAGGTTAGAATGACACAAAACATCTACTATATATCAAAAGCACCAAATGTACACCTTTATTTCCAAAATTTGATGTAAGCCTCCATTAGTTTCTCATTACCAAAAGTTTTGTCTAACAATGAAGTCAAGATACTTCTGTTAAGTGTCATATTTATCACCACCACCTAATACCAGATATCACCTTGGGTATTCTCAAGCCACACAAAAGGGCTTTAAACCTTACATGCATATACATCACAATCATATACATGCATGCAAACAATTTATAAAAGAGTTCACCAGCCTTAATAAACTTCAATCTTCACCTTGAAGGGATCTAAACATGCATAATACAAGTCATGCAACACAACTACACACACACATGTATATAAGTATATATCTACCATATATCAACACATACAATCACCATTCAAGTTAACATTCATTTCCAGACCCATGTCGCTTGAATGACCTCAAACTTATATAATAACTCACCTTCATATCGCTTGAATGACACTCATCGCTCAAACGAGATCAAGGCCAAGAGCACCCCAAATTCCTAAGTCTCTCCTTATTTGAGCAATCATCTCGTCGTCTGAGTGATATTAAAGCTGAGAACAACTCGTTATCAGACCTCACATGTTGCTTGAATGACCATTTCATTGTTTTAGTAATATATCTCTAGTGGAGAGAGAGTAGCCTTGGTCTCTCCCTCATTTGAGCTACAACCATCGTTTGAAAAATGTAAGCTATCGCTCAAGCGACCTAAGGCGATGGAAGTAATGATTACCCACTGGTTGATCATCACTTGAGCGATATCAAGGTAGAGAGTTACCCTCTTTTAGTTTAACCAAATGTATTTTCTATGTTTCTACATCCAAACATAGGTTCTATACATCTATAAGCTTCCAACAGAGTATTTATCAATAATTAACAACATATATTATCATACAAATATAATATCAAAAACATGTATCCCAATATTTACTAATCTTGTATATCTCTTTCCCAATTCAAAACTATCATGCAACCATCAATTAACTTGGAAATGACAATTAGCTCTCTTTACAAAGATTAAAGTACTACAACCTCTAACTCCTATTATGTGCTTCAATCTACCTAGATAAGCCTCCAAACTACACTTCAAACGGTAGAATCTCCCCTTAAAACTCTTAATTAGAAATATAAAAACTTTAAAACATCTAAGAGACATAACCTCTCACCAAACTCAAATTTTGTTTGATCCAAAATGATCTACTTTTCACCAACTCTCCGATACACGACATCGACGACTAAAAACTCTAGTAGTTAAGAAAGAATGCAGATAAAAGAAAAAGTGTAAAGTTGATAGATTTTAGAATAAACTAGATAATAAATGTTTAACTCTTACTTATATATTAGTAATTCATTTTAAAATATATTATTAAAATAATTTGATCATACAATTTTTAATATAGAATGTGATATTTTAATAATTAATTAAAAATAAATATTTAAATTTTATAGATTTTAAATAATAATAAAACTAATATTATCATATCTATATCATTAAACTTATACATAATGTATAATATTTTATACATTGTACTGGTTATTTTAGTTTTCCACGTATTGTTTAACTAACTACTTGAAAATAAAAATAATATTTTTTAAGCTAGGGTAACTAGTATTATTTCAACAATTTACTTTTAGTTTATATTTTTTATATTTCAAAATATTATCAATAGAATTAAAATATTATAAAAATACAGTTTTTTAGAATAACGTTATAAAATAATTAAATTATTTTATACATAACATTTTTAATATGGTTTATTTTCTTGCCTTCTTCATTTATAGGTGTTTATTTGGATGGAACTATCGAGGAAAAAAACCCATATCAATTACAAATAATATCAAAATATATAATATATAAATAAAGTAATATTTTTCCTTAAAAATCAATTTTGTAAGGTTAAATTTCCTACTTTCAATATTTGATGTTCTTAGCTCTTCTATCATAACAATGCTTCAAGTTACATACTATGGTATATGAATATATTGCATTCACCCTTAGATTATCCACATGTTGACTTAAAGTTTTTGAGAAAAAAAAAAAGCTCTTCAAATTGAATACCAATATTGATTGCTGCCATCTTTTCAGTGATGGCAAAGACCTTCATTATTGACTTCATCAAATTATATAATTTTCAACAAATAATGTTGACCAACATCTTTGTGATTGGAGAAAACCTCCATTAAAATGAGCTCCTTGAATATCTACTAAAAATCATAAAGAAGTTCATCCTCATTTGTTGAAAGCTTATGAGCTCATTGCCTCATCTTGGTAATGAAACATATTCTTTGTTTGCTATCTTTTTTCTTATCTGTGATTTATTTATGGGAGTTTGGATTGTCAATTCCAAAGAGACACAATTTTCTTAGAATAACAAATATTATTTAGATTTGTTTCTAATTATTTTCTTGATTACGAATCAGAAATAAATTAATGAAAATAGCCAAAATTTTAGATATATTTTTTGAAGATTAGAGTAATGAATTTTATGATAAAATTTATTTTTGAGGGTTGGTAATTATTTAGAATTTCAATTTTTAATGACCAAAATACCCCTTTTAGATGTATATAAGTAAATTGCGTCTATATAATTTAGGAGAAATTGTAGAAGTTTCTTAAAATATAAGTGAGGAATGGTGTTTATAAAAATATTGAGTAAATTGAAGTTAGGTGATAAATTTATCTTTAATATTTGAAAAATAACAAAATACCACTGGACACCAAATTTAATTAATTCCGCTATCCGGAGCAGACCATCCTGGCCATGTAATTTTTCTATTGATTTTAAGATTGAAATTAAAATAAATATAAATATAAATTGAAAATTATAAAATTTATTTTTCATGAATTTTACTTAAAAAGTGTGGATAACACCTTATTTATCTGACTTGCCTATGGAACACAAACAAATCCCTCTTCCTAGTCTAAAGAAATGGAGAAACACATTTTTTTTATGTTTTTTTTCAAATATTAAGAGAATGTTTGAAAGAATTTCTCCACAATTTTTTTATAAAGAAAAACAATTAAAATTAGTTTCTTTATAAATTAAAAAAATATGTATAAATTAATTTGTAAACATTCTCTCATATTTTCTCTTTTTAAAATTTGTGTATAAACTTATGAATTCAAATTTTTATTTTTCTCTTTTACAATAACTTATAAGAAAATTCATCCAAATATATTTTAATTGATAATCAGGTTAATTAGGAAGTTATCATCTATTTTTTTAAGCACGGGTTATACTTAACAACAAGCTCATCTTCTTTTCCTTTTCTCTTAACTACATGGTTTAGTGTTATAAATGAGGGAGAAGTTTATTTTGTTATTAAATGGTTCAAGAGATAGAGATTTAACCCTAAATTATATCTGCAATAGTTTTATTATGCTTTAGTGTAACTCTATCGTTATAATTTATCTTAAATAAAAGATTAAACATAATTTATACTTATAAAAATATGCACCCACATTTAGGAATGTTCACGACGCGGTTTAATTCATTTTTTAATTAAAAATACCTTCAAAATAAACATAAAAAGAAATATAGTTTAGTTTGCTTCAGTTTGAAAGAATAAAACAATCCTAACCAAACCAATATGTGCGGTTTGGTCTGGATCGATTTATGCGATTTTTAATTTCTAATTGAGTTAAATATGTTTTTATTTTTGAACTATTTGTCAAAATTGTTTGTTTTGTCTTTTGGACAAACTTTGAACTAATTTTATCTTTATTCTTTATAAACTCGTGTAAATGATCTTGATGATGTGTCGTAATCTATTTTATCTCTTTATTTTCCTTCTTCATATTGTCATACTTCACTATTATCTATCTCCTAAGCTTCTTTCACTTTTTTTTCTTTTATTTCCTTTTTCTTAAAGATGTTTTTATTTGTCATCGATGATCATTTATACCAGTTTATAAACTATAAGAACGAAATAGTTCTAAAGTTTGTCTTAGAAACGAAACAAAATTTTGATAAAAATAGTTCAGGGACTAAAAACATATTTTACCCTTTCTAATTTTTTTATTAAATATTTTCTCATTCTTTTAATCTTTTGAATTAAAATATAATAATATAATATAATAGAAAATACGTTACTCAAAATCTAATAAATATATTGAATAATAATAATTACAAAGGTACACATAAATCTATTCATAATCTAACAAGGAGAAAATAAAAATATATCTTACAATAAATTTTATGTATTTCACCTATACAATATTCATCTAGATCTATAAATCAATCAAAACCTATGAAACTTGGTTGCTCTCATTTTGTTTAACATTTGACTTCTATCCCTGTTTTGGCTAGTCAGTCTACTTTTTTATGTATATGATTCTGTTGTAATCGAGTTTAATATAATTTTTGTTCATTATTTGTCAAAATATTCTTCTCTTGCCTTTATTGTAAACACTCTTACTTTAAGTGTTTCTGGTGTGCTAAATAAATGACATTGATAGAACGAAACAAAAGTGGACACAATGACGAAATCAAGCAAGAATGTGGATTTTATCACACCACCCTTAAGAAGAGTTATGAAGAGAAATAAAGAAACTCACAAATCAAATTTGTGAAGCAGATCAAATAACTTTATGAGGATATTTATGTTAAAATGTATAATTTACTATTATTGTTGTTGTTATTATTATTATTGTCAGTAGTATATTAATGATAAAAAAGTATATGTTGAATGTATATTGCGGTTTAGTTTGATTTAGATCAGTTTTTGAAAATCCAAACCACAAACTAAACTATGTGGTTCTTAGAAAAAAAATCCAAACGAATCCAAAAGCTTGCAATTTTTTTATGGTTTGGTTTGGATCGATTTTCAACTTTTTCTTTGGATCTATTTGGTTTTGAATAATCCTGCTTACATCAACAAGATTATTAAAAATCAAAACAAATAGATTCAATAAAATAATTACTATATAAAGTATTTTAAAACAATTAGAAATAAAACTTTTAATATAAATTGTAACGGATGGAAAATTATAAAATAAGTTAATAATATTTTATTCCTGGAAGAAAAAACCTTATAAATAGAGGAGCAAGGTATTTTATTTGTTATAGAAAACCATAATTCTTCTCTCAAACTCCTTCTTTAGTTCACTTTACGAGTTCTGTACTGAGACTCTGTCAGTTTGCAAAATAGGAAGATGTATGTCAAAGTTGACGGCATAAGAAAGGATTCTGACCGATCAGTTTTGCAAAACAAGTAAGTTTTCCCAATCATTTGCTAAGTTTTAGTTGAAAGCTTATTTTGGCTTTCTGGGGACAAGAAACTAACTAGTGGTAAGCTGAAATGTTGCCTAGGTTTCGATTAGACAAAGGATCTGAAGGTAGAAGGGTATTCTCTGAAGGATTCAAGAAGCCAAAGAAATCTAGGTTAAGGAAGCTTTCATTTGAAAACATTAGAAATATGAATTTTTGTGATTTTGAACGGTAAAATAGAAATGTAATTGGTGTATGAATTGGAAAGATTTTTAGAAATGAGTTATGTGATGGTTTGGTTGGTTTGTATGATGCTAAATGAGGTATATAACATGTATTTTGGATGGTTGGGGAGGAGAAACGATGGTTTCTTTGTCCCTGGTTTGCTTGCGACCCTATTTTTGCTCAAGTGAAGCTTTTCTTGCTGAAGCAAAAGTGAGTTGGTGTTGTGAAGAGTCAAGGTGGTGGAATTTTGCACTCAAGAGAAGCATGTATTGCTCAAGTGAAAGTAAGCGGTGTCCAGGAGGTGCAAATTTTGCTCAAGCAACAAATATTTCGCTCAAGCGAAAATGACACTGGAACACGAGTTACTCTCGATCTCATTTTCGCTCAAGCGAATTAAGATTTTGGAATTTGGCTTAGTGGTCTTCATGAAAGTTGTAGTCTTGGATGTTAAATTTCCAATGACTTTGGAATCAACTAAAAAGGGTGTCTGGAACTCTAGTTATGCTCATTTTAGTGAGAAAAGGTCAAGCTATAAACTATTTAGAAATGTTGCATATTTAAATGTTTTTATGAGTTGAGAAGCTCTTAATGATGATTATTGATCATGTTGTAAGTTGATGTGTATATGCATGGTTCATTGATTCTTGGTGTATATGAGATAAATTAGGTCAAGTAGAGTTTGAGATTGTGGTCCAAAATCTATCGTGTGATGTGATAGGGCGAGTAGAACTTGAAATTGTTGTCCAAAATCTAATTAATGATGTGGTAGGATGAGTGGAGGTAAGATCTTATAAACTATTTGCATGATTGAGATATGATACATGTATATTATGTATGGTACTTAGGGTGGTACACTATTTTAGTGTGGTGAGCTATATTAGTACGAATTTGATGAGGTCACAGGTTCCACTGGTAGTCCTGGTCATGTAAACTAAGATACTAGGTGGTGAGGAACCGATGCGAAGATCACTGGCGGACCTGCCCAGGACTAAAGAGATGAGGTACGCCGAGAGGAGTTGATGGGGTCAGTGATCCTACTCCATGAGTAGGGTGGTTTGGGTCTTAGCTGTCTGATCGGTGTGTCTGATGTAGTAGACAATCACAATGTGACCCACAGATGGTAGCCTTTGAGTTTGGGTATAACAACCTAGTCTTTCGGAAGACAATCATGATATGTGATGTATGTTGTGTGGATATGTGGTCATGATTAGTATAGTATGATGACATGTGGTTGGATTTTGAATATGATGAAATGTTATGTTTCATGCTTTATTTAGTAAATCACTTGTGAACATTATTGTGTTTGAATGATTGCTTACTCCAGCACGTCCTATGATCGTGCGTGTGCATGAGAGTAGTGATGTTATCAGGTGATCTTGGAAATGGTTTGGAGCAACAGGAATAAGTAGCGAAGTCATCATATGTATATATATTTGTATTTTGGGAGAATTCATTGCTAGTAAAAATCCTGTGTTGTAGCATATAATACAATTATAATACATATGTTTTATATTCAGTCAACGTTAGATATTACTATACACTGAATACGATAATAGTAAAATTTTTTAGGATTGTTGTATAAATAATGTATGTAAATAATTAATAGAAACTTTTTTAATGTAAATTATATAGTAATGCTTCCCACTAATATGTTTCCATATATATATATATATATATATATATATATATATATATATATATATATATCCGAGTTTATAACTTTTTAGTAAACTTTTTATATCTATTCATATAATTTATAGGTTACTTTTAAATTTTTATAGAGTACCAGAAGATTACTAAGCTTAATTAAACTAAAAATCTAATATATTTTTTTTATTAATTATTATTAAGTCTAATTTAATATGATATTTAAGATTTTTTTTCTATTAATATAATTATATATTATTAATAAATTAAGTAAAATATTGTCATACAAATAAATATTAATTTTTTTAATATATATTTACATATGTCAATTAATTTATTTAACCCTAAAATTTTATAAAAGGTACAGTTTATATAAACTAAAAACTATTTAAAACACAAAATATATAGAGGGATCTTTACGTGAGTGCAATAGACTCGTCTCTTTAAAGTAAAAATAGTGTAAAATTTAGATTTATATTTAAGTTCACAATTTTTTTTTATTTATAATTGAATGGAACGGAGTGAATAACTTCTTTTACCTGCACTTTAAGAATTGGTCAACTGACTTTAAAGAGTATTCGACCGGTATTAATAAAATTATTTTAATAGTTAAAAATATATAAGAGAATATTAAAAAATATAATATCATATTTTTATGATGATAAAATCTAAAACAATACCTAATATATACGTTTAAATATAGTATATCTATCGTACTTAAATTGAACTTTCAATAATATGTAACATTTATTAATAACAATAGATTTAAAAGTGAAGAAATATTAATATTCTAGATTTTTTTTAGTTTCTTTATAAAAAAAGGTTAAAATTATGATTAATTAATTTTTTAACTAGTTTCTTACAAATTCAAGTGGTTCTTGAATTAATTTGACATTAATATTGCACATCACTATTTTACACTTGGATCAATTTCTTCATCAATTTACTAGAAAATCAGTTCCTAGTCAAATTTTATTAGTATGTATAATGTTGAAAGCCATGAAACAGATATTAAAAGACATCTTTATTATATAATACAACTAAATACTATCATAAATGGTGTATAATATAGGCTAGGGAGTTATTGTGGGAAAAAGATGGAGCAATAATTACACAATTACAACAATTGGGAACATTATCTCCTTCAAAGCCAATTACATTGATTTGGTGTGAGTTTTATTGGGTAAAAAAGTGAGTAAGATCTAGATCCAAGAATATACCAAAGCTTACAATGATGGAAAACAAAGATGAAAGAAAAAAAAAGGTAGAGAGAAGATGGATCCAAAATTCAAAATATTTACGAACAAGATGCCAAAATTGTGAGCCCAATTGAAGGTCCCCACTCCATTTAATAAAATCACACAAACCAACAACTCCTCAAGCTCTCAATCTGCACTTTTCAAATTTTAACCAACAATTTTGGAATAGTTCCCATTTTTAAAGGGGGACAATATATGTTTATTTGTATTTTTAGCATTAAAAAAGCACATAGTTCGATCGATGTAAATACATTTGACAGTTATGAACTTTTCTTAAAATTTTCTTTGAGTGCTTTCGTTTATTCATTTTGGTGCTTCATATGTTTTTTAGTTAATGAAATAGTTTTGATTTGGAAATATCAAGTTGAAGCATAAATAGTTACCTTAATCAAATTAGTTCTATGTGAAACAAAAGATCGCTCTTCAGTACTTTGATTTGTATCATGTTTTAGAATCATATTTTGAGCATTGTTGCATAAACCAATGCTAATTAATTAATGAAGACACACAATCTGGTGAGTCCCTTTTATAGCTTTTCCTTTTTGCTTTTTCTGTTCTGAATTATTACATAATGCATGTGAGCACAGATATGCTGTGCCAAATTTACACACACTAACAAAACCAAAACCAAATTGTAGATTTAGTACAACTCATTATAGTACAAGTTATTAGACATAAGTAGCTAGTCCTCTTAAACAAGGTAACTTTGTAGGCACAATCTTCACCATACATGCATTACACGTACCCTAAAGAAAAGTGGCTAGCATGTACTTTGGTCTTTGGCCACCCTTTTCTCATAGAGGGAAAAGGAGAGACATTTAACTTTGTTTTGATTGGCCACACTTGGCGTGATTGCAACATTCCTAACATGAACACTACTTTTGTTTGTTAGTACACTTTAAAGGCACAAATAGTTACATGCCTTTCCCTATTGTCTTATTTGTTGTTGGTGATCCTTGTCATTGTCAAAACAATGTAAGCTTGGATGAAGAAAAACTTATTCCTTCTTCAATGCATTCTGATTAAATATGTCATGGTGGGGCAAAATGGATCTGGGAATGGAATAGATGAGATGCTTGCCTATAGTCATGTTTTGTGACTTAGACTTGTCTTTATTATGTTCACATCATATCATTCACCCTACATGTCTATGCGTACATTTTTCACAAAATCAAAATTTAAATAATGAGTGCTTTAACAATTTCTTTTAGCATTGGTAGTATGACAAATTGAAATTATAACTATATAAAAAACTTCATAATTTTGTCTTTTCTTATCATTCCTCTAATATTACTAGCTTATGATAATAAGAGTTTACAACATATACAAGGACAAATTAATTATTAAAGCAGTTATACAATATGATATATTTATCAATTACACGTCATTCTCACTCTAGAGAACATCACAACAAATTACACTTAATTTGTTTCTATCCAAAAATTGAGAAATCTTTAATTGTATCTCAATGATTAAGAGTAATTTGTCACACTTCTTGGAGACTTACATTATGTTTATCTCGTTAGAAACTAACACCTGACCCATGTGAAACATATTGAAAATCCATCTTGGACTTCCTATGTTATGGTGGTTCGTTGCACCTATTTTGTAACTGTGTAAGCAAACATTCCTTCTGTTTCTCATCACTTGATGTCTTATCTATGTGATTTAGAATCATAAGTGAAATTAGGATACTCGTTTTTGTAATGAGTTCTGTGAAATTAGGTCGGAACAAGTTGATAGGAGCTCCTTTTTTCACCCCCATCCATGTCGCCATACGGGGGTGACATGGATGGGGTGAAAGAAGAAAAGAGAGGGATGGGGTTTCTCTTGCTTTTGGCATAGCGGGTCTTGGCGAGAGGCCCGCACGATGGGCTATTAGCTCAGTGGTAGAGCGCGCCCCTGATAATTGCGTCGTTGTGCCTGGACTGTGAGAGCTCTCAGCCACATGGATAGTTTAATGTGCTCATCGACGCCTAACCCTGAGATGTGGATCATCCAAGGCACATTAGCATGACGTACTTCTCCTGTTTGAATCGGGGTTTGAAACCAAACTTATCCTCAGGAGGATAGATGGGGTGATTCAGGTGAGATCCAATGTAAATCCAACTTTCTCTTCACTCGTGGGATCCGGGCGATCTTGAGGAAAAAATACCATCATAGGTACACTACACACAAAGGGTCACAATAGCATGCTAGGTATCAATATGCACAACCACACTATGCCAAGATACTACACAAATATACACATACAATATAATGTATATCATATAATTGCATGTAGATCACACACACACATATAATCATACATGCCTATAACTAATTAAAACAACACCATAATATGCACATCACTTGAGTAAGCTCATCTCGATTGAGCAACATTACTATTTCACACAGAGCAACATACTCTAGAGAAGCGAGAATTAGTTTGACATCTGTGTTGCTTGAGCATTCACTCATCGCCTGAGTGACATCATCCACTCCTATCGCTGAAGCACCATACTAGCACTTGAGCAAGAAGATTCATTGTATAATCCAACAATTGTCGATATGAGTTTTCAAAGATACTAATTCCCTCTAAGATAATGCAATATAGGGCTAACCTAGGTCGAATGTCCAAAGACACAACCATACATATCCATTGTTTAATGTTCTTCTTTAGTAAATTAATTTGGGGAATTTTATATGTAAAATATAAACAAGAGAAGGTAAGGTGATAGAACAAATAGTTTGTATGTGAAATTGAAAAGGCAAAAATCAATTCACAGATTCAAGAATCAAATCATCCTTTTATCATAGTTCTCTGATTTAGATCCAAGTTTGAATGATTAACAAATTCAATCAATAAATTAAACTGGTTATATGAATCAAATCTCAATATCCTTCAATCTAATTATCTCATTATCAAATTAAAATTCAATCGATTCCTAATTTGATTTCTAAATTGGAAATGCAAATTGATATAACAAAGAGGAAATATAAAATTAGAGAGAAGAAAAACAAACTCAGAATGTTAAATGATCAATGCAAAACTCAATTTCGAGAGTTGATCTTGATCCCATGAATCATCCTCAAAGATTAGTTCTCCATGAATGAAGAACATGAAGAACAAACGAAAGAAAAAAAAGGGAAAACAAAAAAGAGAGAAAAGAGAGAAAAGAAAATTCAAAATAACTATTGATTTCTAATAAATGTTTAGGGTACAAAGAGGCTATTTGTAAATCCTCTAATTTGAAACCCTAATATGAAATCCTAATCTGAAACAAAAACAACATGGACTTTAGTTAAGTCCCTAAGCCCATATGAAAAAGATAAAACTAGAACAAGAAAACTTAAATCACATGGGTTTCATTACAAAGTTTAAGCAAATGTGTCTGAACTTTTAAAAATCATAAAAAAGAGATCAAAACTCCAAATCTAACAAAGTTTGTGTTCAAATTGAAGTCCTGGAAATGTAGAATTTAATCCCACTGAAAAATACATAAAAAGTTATGGCAAAAATAGCGAGTGTAAGTTATATTAGCTAAAAATGCGAAATTAAAACAAATATGTAGAATGAACCAAGTTTATTAGTATTAATAGCACATGAGTTAAAAACTAAAAATAAAGCATATGGAAAGTGAATTTAATTTACAATAAAGATATAAAAGTGTGTTCAATTTTTGTGTATCACTGCTCAAGCATCATACTAGTGCTTGAGCAAGAAGACTTATTGTATAATCCAACAATTTTCAGAAGCACAAAGTGCGTCATCTCCTTAATGCTTGAGAGACCCCATTGTTGCTTGAACAAAGTAAGTGCTTGCAAGGTCTAACATGTTATAGAAAGAACCATGCACCACCATTACAACTTAAGGCTTAAGCAACCCCATTGTTGCTTGAGCGACTACATTATTGCTTGAGCAATGTTACGTGTTTACATGGTCTAATATGTTCAAGAAAATACTATGCATCACCATTACACCTCATTGCTAGACTGAACAATTGTTGCCTGAGTGTTGAATGTTCTAGAGGAGAGAGAACTGTTTTTGCATCTCTATTACTTAAACCACAAGTTGTTGCTTGAGCAAGATACTCTATCATTTGAGCGATGACATTCAGTGCATGTCCATCATTATGCACTTCTTGAATATCGTTTGAGCAGTAGTCCATCAATTGAGTAATATATGTCTAGAATCACATAATTCTATGCTTTACCATCCTTGCAATATCAATTTTTTTTTCAATTTATACCTGATTTTAATTATCTATAATACCCATTACACCCTCATAATGATTATTATTCCTTTTTAAACTCCATATTAATATTACAAATTTTCAACAATCCTAGGTAGGTGCATATAATTATCATTCTAACAACAATACCTTTCACCCATCTAATTAAACACATACATGAATAAGTGTATTTAATTACCTTCTTTTACTTTGTGTGAGGAGGTATATTGGAGGTCTTACATCGAAAAGATAAGGTCAAATTATAATATATAAGTGGGGTGTAAATCTCATCTTACAAATCAATTTTGTGAGATTGAGTTAAACTTAAAGCCCTTTCTAATAAGAATCTCGTTACAACGAACAATCCTAATTATATTACACTACATTTTTCTTACAATTTGGAGTGTGTTTGGATAGTGAATTTTAAGAGTGTAATTAATTTTTATAGAGAATTTGAAATGCTTTATAGCAAAATATGTTGTTTCGGTAAGAAATTTCAAAAGAATTTGAAATTCTAGAATTTTATGAGAGTGAACTACTTAAAAATAGATAATTTCAAATTCTAAGAATTTGAAATTCTTTATATTTTCAAATTCTTGTCTATTATCTTCCTATTATCTCCTCAACTTGATTTTGGTTGGAGCATCATCGACTTAACTAAGACCGGAATATTGTTGAGATAACTACTTTTTGATTGATGCTACTAAGATTATTTTTATTGATGTTAATAGATTTTTTTTATTTAAATTGTTAGGATTATTTTTTGTTGTTGTAAACACTGTTATTTCTCACTCAATATTAATTAGGGTTTTTTTGGTCAATGTCAGGAGACTATTTTTTGATGGATGTGAACTAAGTTTTTTTTATTAAAAATTTTCTTTATTATTTTTTTCCATGTCTATATTGGTTTTTTTTATCATTGACACAAATGTTATTCTTTATTAATAGTTTGTTTGGGTTTTTTTTCTAATGTTGATTGAGAAAACTTTTAGCCAACTATTTAGTACATTGTTACCATATGGATATTTTTACGCAGAAAATGGGGCATAAGCCATGTAGAATGATATGATCCCTAATCATAAAGAACCTAGTTCATCACATGGAGGAGTTGTTACAAGAAGAGCTAAATAAGATTTGGAAAGAGAAAAGCTTACAAAAAGATTTGAAGAAAAAAGGAAGAAAAACTAGAGGAATGTACAAGAAATTGGAAAAAGACATTAGAAATATAAATAGCTCTTGTAATTTCCTTGTAAATAAAAATAGAGTTAGTTTAGTGTCTTTCTTTGAAATAGAAATAAGAGGCTACTTGTTTGGACACAAAAGAAAATTAACAAAACAACTAACAAAGAGAATTTGGTTAGATGAGTTAAGTAAAAGAAAACAATTATATGAGCTCTAAATTTTTTTAAGTGTATTTTGCTCTCAATCTCATAAAATTCCTCTCAACTCTTGGCACTCAAGCTCACATTCCATTCTCAAGGTAATTCATCAATTCAAAGAATCCACTTAGTTATCAATTCAAGTGAAAGATGAAATGATTGGCCAAAGCACTCAGAATTCCAAGAGACAAGAAAACTTCAAGACAAAACTTATAGGAATTTTAAAGACTAAAAAAACTAGAAAGGGTAAAAGCAAGATAGGGACACAAAATAGTAACTATCATGTGACAATTTGGAACAAATTAAAACAAGAAAAGTACCAAAGAAAAATGGAAAGATTACTCAACAAATTTAGCACAAATTCTAGTCAAGATTTCAACTGAAAAGAAGTTCACTAACATCCACAAATGATAGGACTAATTTGCCAAACCAATGACCAAACAATCAATCAATGTGTATAGGCAAGGAAACTTGATTTTATTTTTGATTTTTTTTATGCACAAGTATTCAATCAAGGCTTGTTTTAAATTGTGTTTTTATGTTCAATGCCTAAACACATCCACCAAGAGTTAGTCTCACAAAGTTTGAACACTAAGCCCCAAATGTTTGGAGTCCAAATGATCAATTCTAATCACAAGAAGTCCTAAAGAGAAATTGAAACTAAACAAATCAAGTAATACAAGAATTAGATGGTAAATAAAACTTGACAAACATATGACTCAAAAACAACAAAAGGAAGACATATCTAATGGTAATCAAGTGATTAATGAATGTTCTTTTATCAAACACCTAATAGGTTTCATAGAACATCACTTTATTAACCAAGATTAGCCAAGAAAACATGTATAAAACTGGAAAAACAGATTGGAACCAACAAGAACACTCACAGAATTTGCAAAAACACAAAACAAATGCAAAACCTCGTTAGAGACCGAATTGGAGGCTGAAACAACAACAGAATTAGCGACGGAAAATCAGCAACCAGAAAATAGCAACAGATTTTCAGAAAGACCAGATTTAGAGACTGAAATTGTGACTGAAAAAAAAAACTGAAATTGTTTTTTTTTACAGATTTTGCTATGGTTTTCAATGTCCAACTAGTTTTGAAACCTTGAACATATCACAAACCATATAAGCAATATGAAAGATAGAAACTGCACCTTTCACCATGTTCTTCATGTTTTTGATCCCACACATCATGTTTGATACCTTAGATCTTTGATACCGAATGATGCATGCCTAGGAGGCATTGTATGTATTGTAGGATCTCTCAAACATGTGCAGAAGCATATGAAATCAAAATAACATGAAGATTACATAGAAGAACATGAAAACCGAAATTCCCCCAAATGTTAGGGTTCCAATCGGTGCAAAATCTTTAAAACTTGAAAACAAATCAATTCAACTGATTAAAATCAAGAACACATGCATAGGAAGGCATAAAATGAATTAAACTTGAATTTAATCGGTGTAAATGACAAGAATTGATCCATATAGGTGCAACACATGAAGAACAAAACAAGAACATGAAAAGGAAAACATGGAAGAGAGAAAAAGATGAAGAACACACCACTTTTCAAGAGAAAAGATAAGTGCAAAAGACAATCACCACTTGAATTTAGGAAAACTCAAGATAAGATTCAAAGAAAATGAGGAATATCTCTTGAACTTCAAAGAGAATTGCTCTTGCAATGTATTCAAGCTTCAAAGTTCTGTTACAAATGAGACTTACACCCTTATATAGAGGGGGAAACGAAAATGTATGCACATGGGTGGAAGATGAATGGTTTAGGCCATGTTTGGAGATGCTCCCAAGCTTCCCAAACAAGGCCCTTCCCACTAATTGCTATCCTTATGTCCAAACACCCCTCCTCTTGTGTTTATTTGTGATAAAGTCATAAAAGAGACTAAACTATTTCTATTTTCAAGGAATTTACAAGAATTATTTATATTTCTAATGTCTTTTTCCAATTTCTTGTACATTCCTCTAGTTTTTCTTCGTTTTTTTCTTCAAATCTTTTTTGTAAGCTTTTCTCTTTCCAAATCTTCTTTAGCTCTTCTTGTAACAACTCCTCCTTGTGATGAACTAGGTTCTTTATGATTTGGGATCATATCATAGAATGTTTCACTTTGTATATTCTTTATGACTCTAACTATTGTAAAATGATACAGTCATCATTGATAGTAACCTACATCTTGAACATAGTTAAAGTCACAATCAATATAAAATATGGTAACTTTTTTTTAATTATGAAGTTCTAGAAATTCCCCATTGAAGAAAGAGCCACATTAGAAAATTAGATATCCATATATACAATGATAACAATAATCAAACTTCCTAGTTCTACAAGATAACAATAATCAAACTTCCTAGTTCTACAAGATAATAATAATCAAACTTCCTAGTTCTACTAGATAACAAGTGAAGATGGTTTAAATCTAAAAACCTCAAACACAAGAAAACAATATACAAATCTAAGAAGTAGTTGAGGGAGAGTGTCATAAGGGAGACAAATTATTGGTGGGAAGGAGAAATAAATGTAGTGGCATGGAAGGGTGTCACGAAGCAGTAGAAGATGACAATGTAGCTTGTGAAAGGCAAAAGAGAAGAGTTGTCGACGTGTAGAAAAGCGAAAAGCTGCACAGAGAAAGCAGTCACAACACTTTTAGTGCAATGAAAAGTGAGAATAAAGCTTAAGTTGGAGCCCTAGTGTAACGTGTTTCCACAGCCATGTAAACAATATAGAAAAGAGATACTACATTTGCTTGTAGTATCTTTTTTCTACCACATTTTATTATTAAATATAATGAACAATAATCTATAGACAAGGGGTTTAAACAATTCTTGCAATAGTTTGACATCAAGCATCGATCCTTCATTGAACACCTTCAAACAAATGGTCAAGCCAAGACAACCAATAAGGCTATCCTAAATAAGCTAAAAAATAAGCTCGGTTAGACAAAAGGATTATGCGCCAAAAAGATACCCAACATCCTTTGGGGACATCATTGTACTCCCCAATCGTCCACAAAGGAAACATTATTCTGATTAACATATGAAATGGATGCAATGATACTAGTGGAGCGTGGCGAAGACAACGTCAATAGATTATCAAAACATCTAAAAACAAAAATAGGAAAGCATGCACCTCAATAAAATATGTTACATGATTTTATATAAATAATTACTCCAGCAATGAATTATTAAAATAAATTTAATTTTCAACCATATGAACTTTTGATTTATATATCTTCCCGCCCCGTAAGTCATTAGAATCAGGGAAAACAAGTTTGTTAAATTAGAATGAAGTATTTTCTAACTATTAGTTTATAGTTAATATGAGCTTTATGTACAAAATAAATATCACCCTTTTTATATGTGAAATAATTGTTACTACACAAATTAACAGGATGAAACATGAATAAGAAAAATAGAAGCTACAATGTACCTTCTTCCACACAAGTCCCGTGCAACACTTTGCACCAATTCACTAAAACTGTGGGTATATATAGTCTGTGAATTTGTTGAGGAAGCTCATGTAGGAATTTCTCCAAGGATACCAAAGTAGAATAGACCCTAATAAGCCCCAAAATCCAATGAAGAATCCTACTCCCAAGCTCATGTACAATGCCCCATAGAAAACATCATCTTCACCATTATTCACTCTTCCATGTTCTTCAGGCTTTATTGTTGTTGTTGTTTGGTTTTCATCTCCAGGGCATGTTTTGTTAAGCTGCTCACCACAAAGACCAACATTCCCTTCAAAACTACACACATCAAAGGTTTCAAGATGTCTTCCTGATGGGATTCTTCCAGAAAGAGAGTTGTGCGACAAATCTAATTTGCCCAGAGAATCAATTTGAGACAGACAAAAAGGAATTCCCCCACTGATATCATTTCTTGATAAGTCAAGGGACTCTAGTGAACTTAAATTTCCAATCTCTAAAGGAATTTTTCCACTAATATTATTTCTTGATAAATTCAAAGAAACTAACCCAAGCAAATATCCAATATCTTTTGGTATTTCACCCGTTAACTTATTACTTGAAAGATCAATGCTCTTAAGCCTTAACTCTGGATTCTTGAATCCCTGTTCCACACCTTTCCACATCAAGCTTATGTTAAGGGTATAATCTCCGTTAACATATCTGCCATAAATCTCATAAAAAGTGATATTTGTCCAGTATATACGATTTAGAGTGTCAGTTGTGTTGATGCTCTTTTCAGACATTGCAGTCAAATTGTTTAAGCATGATGGAATTCCTTTTGATAACATATTCATCGAAAGATCCAATAATTGAATATGCTTCAGATAACAGAGTTGAATAGGAAGTTTTTCAGAAAAGTGATTCTTTCGCATGTTCAAGATGATCAACTGCTGCATACTTTCTCCGATCCATGATGGTATTGGACCAGACAACATATTTTCACCCACATCCAACATTAGTAATTTGCTGCAATTCTTCAAAGTGGAAGCTAATTCACCCATTAGGTTATTGTTTCGTAAAACCAAGACTTCCAATTCAACAAGGCTGCCCATGGACACAGGAATCTTCCCTGACAATTTATTGTTGCTTAAATCAAGAAACAGTAACCGATCTACTGATTTCCAACAGTCTGGGAGCTGTCCCTTCAATTGATTGTTTGATAAATCCAAAATGGCCATTGCAGATCTGCTTTGGTCACATATGAATGAAAACAAATCTGAAAATTTATTGTTAGAAAGACTCAGCTCTGAAGCTTGTAGTAAAAATGACGGAATTTTGCCTTCAAACTGGTTTGAATTCAGAATTATAGACGGTCTACCGAGAAGCCTCAATGATAGATTAGGAATTGCACCAGTGAGATTGTTGTGAGACATATTCAACGTTCTCATACTTTGCGAGTTGTTCCAAAACCACTCCGGTATGTAATTAAGCCCATTGTCTGAAATATCCAGATAAGCTAACCAACTTTGAGTATGGAGCCAACTAGGAAAACTTGGGCCCAACTTGCAAGATCTTAGTCCCAAAACTTCTAATTGGAAAGGAGGAACCCAGTTAGGGTCTAATTTTAGAGACAGAGAGTTCTCTGACAAATGTAAGACCCTTAGTTTGGAAAAATTGGAAAGATGGGATTCAGTGACGTCACCATCCAAATAGTTTCCATTCAAGTTCAAAAACTCCAACTCAGATAGTAATCCAATGGTTGCAGGTAGCATTCCGGTAATCTGGTTATAAGATAAATACAAAATCTGAAACACGTGTCTGTTGCACCATGAAGAATTTTGAAAGAAGCTAGAAATTCCCCCTCTAAACATGTTGTTTGAAAGATATAATATTCGCAATGTGCAGATGTTCCCAAAGAAAGATGGAATCTCGCCTTGCAGTTTGTTACCATCAAGGAGAAGAACTTCAAGAGAGTTCATTACTTTCCCAAATCCATCTGGAATGGGGCCTTCTAACACGTTATCATAAAGCTCAAGTGTACGAAGATTGATAGTGGAGTTGAAGAGCCAGTAAAATATGGTTGACGATTTCAACATATTGAAGGAAAGATGAAGGTAGACGAGAGAAGATGAAGAATTCGTAATTGAAATAGGTGATATGAGAAAACTACCATCCCTAAGACTACAATTTCCCAAATAAAGATTTTGAAGTTTTGAACCGAAATTGAAACTACCTTGGAAGACCGATGATGTCATATTATTATACGAAAGGTCAAGGATCACAAGAGAAGGGAAATTTGAGTAGACAGGAGATGACAAAACAATGTTATTATCCGAAAGATAAAGCTCTTGAAGATTAAGGCTAAAGTTTGAGAATAATTGAAATGTTGAGGATGTGAGCATATTAGAAGAAAGATCAAGGATGGTAAGAGAAGAGGAAAAGTTGGAACGTGAATAATAATAAAACAGAGACTGAATATCGGTGTCTGAAAGAGAACAATCAACTAGGCTCAACTCTCTTAGCTTCGGAAAATGAATCATTCGGAACAAGTGACCATTATGTAAACGATTGAAGGCAAGATTTGTCAGGTAATAGAGATTAGACAACCACTCTGCATCCTTAGGTTTGACGCCAAAATCACCCTCAAGTCTAAGAGTGTGCAGGAGTGGAAGATTCCCAACCTGGAAAGGGAGTGCTCCAGAAAATGAATTTCCACTAAGATCAAGATACCTCAATTGTGACAGATTTGCAAGTTCATAAGGGAGTTGGGCATCGAGATCATTGTAACTGAGATCGAGATACCTTAAATGTGTAAGGCTTCCAAGTTGATAAGGGATTTCTCCATGGAGGTAATTGGAACGAAGATCCAGAGAAAGTAAATGTGTAAGGCTTCCAAGTTGGGTAGGAATGGTGCCACCAAAACCAGAACAGGAGAGATTGAGATATCTTAAGTTGGTTAGTGAGCCCATGAGTTGTGGGATGTGACTGGATAGAAAATCATTGTGGCTGAGATCCAAATGTTGAATATTTTGCAAGGGAAGCAATGAGGTGATATTGATTGCACCTCTCAAATATTGTTGTGTATACTGACCACGGAGACTGAGGATGGTTACATGACCTGTTTGATGGTCGCATTGAGTGCCTTTCCATTTGCAACAATCAGGATTGTTGTAGTCATCTCTCCATGTAGACAGCATGCCATAGACATCAATGAGGGCATGTTTGAAGTTGAGGAGTGCTTGTCTCTCCCTCTCAATGCACTTTATTTCTGTGCTATTGTTGAGTCCAAGAATGAATCCTGCAGAGTGCAACAAAAGCAGGAGAAGTGCATAAAACAGGTTCAGATAATAAGTAGGCATTGTGTACTTGCTGTTGAGAAACAAGTAAAAGGTAAAACAAGGATCCTGAACTGTGATGAGTTTACTCTTAATTGTGAAGTGTGAAAGGCAGAACCACCAACAATTGAATTTATATAAGGCATTTCAAGACCAGTGGATGGTTGACCAGGACTTCAATTTAAAATGTTGGATGTGATATTATCATTTGCTATTCCAATCATATTCTTTTACTTCATTTGCTGATATTATAATTTAATGATGTTAGTGTGAAAGAAAAAGTGGGTATTGAGACTATTTTAAAAAAATCAAAGAAGATGTTGCTATAACTTCTTTTTCTTAGTATTTACAGTGTAATGATATAATTATTCAGGGTGCCCTCAACCAATCTTATATATAATAATAGTTGTTATAGATAAAAATAAAATTGATTAAATCTTAAACAAATTTATAAAATAAATACTTAATTAGTTTTAAATCTTAATTCCTTTGTAAATTTGAATATTTTTCATTAAATTTTTATTAAAAATTTTATTTTATAAAATATTTAGATTTTTTAATTGAATTTCTATTGGTGAAATGATGTGTTTGGTACATTGTTGATGTATTTTTACATGAAAAAATAAAAATTAAATTTTAAATTTTAATTTTTTTATAAATTTAAAATGTTGATCCATGATTATTTGATTTTGTAATCTCAAATACAATAAAAAAAAGTTTTAAAACCTTAATTAAAATCAACAAAAGATGAATTTTTCTATCCAAATAACACTATTAAATCTATTAATTTTTCAAATAGCACTTAGAAATCAAATATTTACTCATCATATAATATTGTTTATTGTTCACTATTTCTTTTTAAATTTTGAAATTTTTTAAAGATTTAACATACATAAAAATTATTTAAAAAAAGTTTATTTAAAAATAAGAAATATTATAATTAAAATATAAATAAATTTAATGAATATTTTAAACTCTTTGAAATATATATTTTTAAATATAATAAATATTATATTAAAATATAAATAGGTTTAAAGATATTTTATAAAATATTCAAATATATGTTTCTTTTAATTTTGAAATAATTATTTAAAATATAAAAAACTGCAGTAATTAATTTAAAAAATATTTTGAGAAAATATTTATTTGTGAGATAAATTAAAATATTTAATATTAATATTTAATTATTTCTAATTAAAAAATATTTCTATTAAAGATTTAGATCTAAATCTATTTTAAAAACATATAATCAAAATGTAAAAAATAAATTAATAAATTATTCAAAAATATAATTATGTCATTTTCTCGCTTTTATTTTTTGTGGTACAATTTTTAGAATTCAATCAATAATGTTTCTTTATAAGTTACTGAATTAATTTTCTGAAGTATTTAGTCTCTTTTATCTTGTCTTTACATCTTATTAATAATTTTCTCCTCATATATATACATTTTTTCCATAACTATTTTAAAATAAAAAATATAATAAATAAAATTCTATAAATTAAAATTAATTTATATATAAAATAAAAGAAAATTTAAAAACAGGGAGAAAAGTTTTATAATTTTGAATAATGTTTAAATTATTTTATTACATTTATTTCTCAAACCCAACATTATTTTCGTTATTTACAAAATTTTAAAATATCAATCCAATTTTTAACATTTTAATGGCTTAATGTATATAAAAAAATATAATTTTTAAAATTTTATTATTTATAAAATCTTAAAATTATACTTTTATTGTCTTTTTTAATTATAAATAATTAATTACTAATATTAAATATTTTAATTTATCACACAAAAAATATTATTTATTAAAAGAAATGTTTTCTAAATTTATTTTTACATATTTTTATATTATGAATAATTATTTCAATATTTACATTAACATATATTTTAATACTTTCTAAAATATTTATCATAACTATTTATATTATAGATACAATATTTATTTTATTTAAAAATATATATTTTAAAAAATATTTATTAGGTATATTTTAATTGTAATATTTCTTATTTTAAGGCGAAAGTCATCACTCTTTGAAGTTAAAATTGTAAGTTTTGATGAATTCTCTAGTAAGCCAATTCAAGATCATCAAATGAAGAATTGAAGAATTCGAGCTCAAGCTGAAGAATTTAGAGTATTAGATCATTCTAGAATATGAGAAATCAAAAGAGGAAAACATATATCAAACACTCCTTCACTAGTGACCTTTTAAAAATGGATAAAACTAATTTATGCCTACATAATCGATTATGCTCAGAACATGATCGATTATGATACTTATTTTTTAAAAAAATAGTTCTATTATAATCGATTATGTCATGATTTTTAAAAATATCATTTTTGGTACTCACATAATCGATTATGGACATAACGTAATCGATTATGTGCAACAGATTTTCAAAAATAATGTTTTTTAAATATAAACTGATTTTTAAAAAAAGTAAACCTCTTTCCATATTTTCTCAAAGATTTTCCTTCGGTTATTCAGAGGATTAAAACTGATTTTCGAAATTATTGATTTTATTTTTGAATTATTTTTTAAATTTAATTCAAAATAATTTCTTTATAATTAACCTAATCTAGAAGGAAAATACATACTGAATAGAACTGACTTTGAGCACGAAAATATTCAGGCTTTCAATCTAAGTTCTTGAATTTTGATTAAGTCACTTGTGAAAGGAGCTAACGGTTTGTGCTACCTTTTTGGATTCTCTCTTTCTAGGTAATATTGTTCATGTTATTGTTTGATTATCTGTAAACACCATAGTTGGTGTAGTTTTTCATCCCTTGTGATTTTTTCAAGGGAGGTATTTCATCTCTTGTGGGATTCAAGAGAGGTGTTCAGTCTTTAGGTTTATTCTTTTTCATGTTTCAATTGTGGATGTAATTGAATTTTCTAAAGATAGTGATTGGGGAGTCATTCTCAAATTAAGGTGACTGGGAACTGGATGTAGGGTTGGCTATACCCGAATCAGTATAAATCTTTGTGTACTTCTCTTCCCTTATCTCTTTACTTTATTTACTGTTTTCGCTTAAGCACTCAATTAAAATAAATTAAGTAAAGATAAACAATAAAATTGGAAAAGGGTAAATTTATTTGTGACATCTTAAAAAGCATCAATTCACCTCCCTCTTGATGCCATTTTGTCTAACAAGTGGTATCAGAGCTTGGACTGATAAGTTATTGCTAAAAGATCCTTAAGATGTCTTTGCAGAATCAGGTTTACAGGGAAGGTGCATCAATCAATAGGTCACCACTCTTTGAAGGTGACAATTATCCCTTTTGGAAGGTAAGAATGGAGATATTCCTACAAACCCTTGATTTTGGAGTATGGGATGTTGTACTAAATGGTCCCTTCACACCAATGGTGATGCTTGCTGAAGGACCCACACCAAAGTCATTTCATCAATGGACACCGGATGAAAACAAGCAAGCATAATATGATATAAGAGCTCGTAACGCTATTGTTTCTACTGTAACTCGTAATGAATTTTACAGGATATCAAGATGCAAAACGGTAAAAGAAATGTGGGAGACATTGGAGGTGACACATGAAGGAACGGATGAAGTGAAAAGAGCAAGGAAAAAACACACTCGTCCAAGAATACGAGTTGCTGGCTATAGGGCAAAATGAAAGCATCAGTGGTTTTCAAACACAGTTCACTCATATCGTAAATCACCTAGAAACACTAGGAAAAAGTTTTGTAACTGAAGAGCTGAACACCAAAATTCTCAAGTCATTGGATAGAAATTGGCAACCAAAAGTCACCGCAATATCAGAATCTAAAGATTTGACAAAGATGAATGTAGCAACACTCTTTGGAAAATTGAGAGAACACGAGATAGAGCTACAAAGACTAAAGAATGGAGAAGAAACGGTTAAAGTCAAAAAATCGCACTCAAGGCTGAAAAATCAACAAAAAATGAAGACAATGAAGGTGAGTTTTCTGACAATGATATTTTTTTATTGGTAAAACAGTTTTCCAGATTTATGAAGAATAGGAAAAAGGGCCAAACAACAAGGAAAGAAAAGGACCCAGCAGTAAACTATAAATGTTATGGATGCAACCGGTTCAGTCATATAAAGTCGGAATGTCCCTTTGCCAAAAAGGAAGATAAAGAAAAGGAGAAAAAGAAAGCAAAGAAGTCATTCAAGTCAAATAAAAAGAAGGCATATATCGCATGGGAGGACAATGACTCAACAACCTCTGAAAGCTCAACAGAAGGCAGTGATGAAGAGGAAGAGGCCAACTTGTGTCTAATTGCAAATAGTGAAGATGAAGCTACCTCAAAGGTAAGCTCCACAAACTCTTATGATGAATATGATGAATTACATGCGAAGCATCTTTATATGAATTTTAATAATTTGGCTAAAAAGCATTCTGCATTGGTGCATAGTGTGTGTGTTTGTGCTAGATTTCAATCTAATCCTAAGGAATCACACTTAGTTACTGTAAAAAGAATAATTAAATACCTAAAAGGAACAAAATCATTTGGCCTTTGGTACCCCTCAGGAGTTTCACCTAGCCTTGTAGGATATTCAGATTCAAATTATGGAGGTTGTAAACTGGACAGGAAAAGTACAAGTTGTACATGTCATCTACTTGGCACTCCAAGAAACAGGCTTGGCTTGTGTGGCTCTATCCACAATTGAAGCTGAATATATAGCAGCCGAAAATTTTTGTGCACAGATTTTATGGATGAAACATCAGTTAGAGGATTATAACATATTCTTAGATCACATCCCTCTTAAGTGTGATAGTACTAGTGCAATCAATTTAACTAGAAATCCCATTATGCACTCTAGAACTAAACATATAGAAATATGGCATCATTTTAAATGAGATCATATACCAAAAGGAGATTGCCTAATTGAATATCGATACACAACATCAATTGGCTGATATATTTACCAAACCTTTGCCTAGATATAGATTCTATGAACTGTGCATTAGCCTTAGGAATATTGGATGGAAATTCAATTTAAAATTTAAAATGTTTTATTGTGACAATTGATTATGTAAATAACATAATTGATTATGGTGCCTTTAATCTGTTTTTCTTTTTTCATTCATAATCGATTATCAAATTTTCTTAATCGATTATTTTTTTCGCACTTTGTGATAATCGATTATGTCATTAACATAATCGATTATGTCATTTTTTAAAAAAAAATACCTCTTTCTGGGCTCACATAATCGATTATGTGACGATGTTTTTATGCAAAATCGCTCGTTTTTTCAAAATATGACTGTTCTGATTCATTCCAACGGTCACTGAACGTTTTCCTATGCTTCTGAACATTTTCCCAACGGCTATAAGCTCGTTAATCCACCCATTAACTCGAATTGGGGTTTTATTTATAAATACCCCTTTTCTCACTCTCTTTGCCATTTCAACCCTAGTGTCTTGCTGTTTGAAATTCTCATCCGTGCGTGTTCTGCTTCTTTGTTTTTCACTCTCACACAATCCTTTAATTGCTTCCATGGTCTCCTCTTCCCAACCACGAAAGAAGTTATCCGCAAGAAGGCATGGGAAAGAAACCTGCCCAATCCTCTCAACTAAGAGCCAATGATCTTTCTGGATGGATCTCTGATGAAGCTGTCCACGAAAAATTCCGAATTGATTTTAAAGATAGGAAATTAGTTCCTCCGAAGAGATTGAGCATCAACTACTTCCGCACAGAAGGGTTTTCATTTCAAGAATTGCTCATCACTCAAGGTCTCAAGCATTTCCTTGAGTTAGGAAAGGGTAGTGTAAGTGATAGACTCTATTATCCAGACTTGGTGAAAGTCTTCTTCTGCAATTTAAAGAGACAAGATGGAATAGATTCCACCAAGGTGAAGGGTGTTGAAATTGTGCTAGATGATGACGTTTGGATCAATGTGGCTAAGGTCCCAATAAATGTTGGTGTAGACGTCACACCAGGATTTGAAGGCTTTAACAAGATACAAGTTTACAGGAGCTTTCTGAGAGAAGATTTTACTGGCAACATTAATCTCTACAAGACTGGCCCCATGAAGGTGAATGAAAGGCTTTTAGCTTACATCTTAGGCTGGATCATCTGTCCAAGAGGGACAAATCATGCACAACTCATCATTGAGGATGTGCTACTGCTCTATGGACTCACATCTGGCATTCCTCTCAACTGGCCATAAATTATTTCTAATTATATGTTTACTGCAAAGAGGCTCCACTCCCACCTACCACACGCATTGTTTATCTCCAAAATTTTGATCTACAAAGGTGTAAATCTTGAAGGAGAGCGTCATATGTTAATGGATATCAACAACACAATATCTAAAAATGTGTTTCACAAGATGGGTCTACAAAAACAAGATGGCCAGTGGCTCTCTCGGGAGCAAGACCCACCTCAAAATCCTCCTCCTCAATTTGCTCCTCAGGATGATTACTTGCACATGCTGCAAAGTATACAACAATGGCAACTGGACTATAGTGCCATACAAGATCAAAGGTTTGCCACTTATAAACAAAATTATGATAATATGAATACCTTTCTCCGGACAAGTTTTGAGGAGCTGAACTCATCCATAAAAAGGAGCTTTGAAGAAGTTGATGGAAGATTGTCTTCCATTGAAAGGGCTTTAAGAGATGCTCACTTTAGGGATGATGAAGACGACTAAAGACCCTAGCGCTTTAAGATCTTTGTGCTTTCTGTTCTTTTATTTGAATTTTTATGCATTTTTTTTATGTATGTTTTTTTTATGATTATCAATAAAAAGGGGGAGTATGATTATGATTATGTTTTATTTATGATTATATTTTTTTAAGGGGAAGAAATTAATTGATTAAGGGGGAGTACGAAATTAAGTACCTAAAATAGGGGGAGTGCAAAAAGATGAACTGTCTATTGATCTTGTGATTTGACTCACATAATGTATTATGTTTTACACTAACTCATTTGTACTGATCTTGAGCTGACTACAAAGTCAAGCAATTTCTTTCATTATATCATATTAGGTATTTTCTTGATCATCATAAAAAAGGGGGAGAATGTTACCAAAGAGGCGAAAGTCATCACTCTTTGAAGCTAAAATTTTAAGTTTTGATGAATTCTCAAGTAAGCCAAATTAAGATCATCAAATGAAGAATTGAAGAATTGGAGCTCAAGCTAAAGAATTTAGAGTGTTAAATCATTCTGGAATAAGAGAAATCAAAAGAGAAAAACATAGATCAAACACTCCTTCACTAATGACCTTTTAAAAATGGATAAAACTAATTTATGCCTACATAATCGATTATGGTAAGAACATAATCGATTATGATTCTTATTTTCTAAAAAATAGTTCTGTTATAATCGATTATGTTGCAAACCGATTATGTCATGATTTTTAAAAATATCATTTTTGGTACTCATATAATCGATTATGGACATAACGTAATCGATTATGTGCAACATATTTTCAAAAATAATTTTTTTTAAATATAAACTAATTTTTAAAAAAGGTAAACCTCTTCCCATATTTTCTCAAAGATTTTCCTTCAGTTATTCAGAGAATTAAAACTGATTTTTGAAATTATTGATTTTATTTTTTGAATTAATTTTTAAATTTAATTCAAAATAATTTCTTTATAATGAACCTAATCTAGGAGGAAAATACATACTGAATAGAACTGACTTTGAGCATGAAAATACTGAGACTTTCAATCTAATTTCTTGAATTTTGATTAAGTCACTTGTGAAAGGAGTTAACGATTTGTGCTACCTTTCTGGATTCTCTCTTTCCAGGTGATATTGTTCCTATTATTGTTTGATTATCTGTAAACACAATAGTTGGTATAGTTTTTCATCCCTTGTGATTTTTTTCAAGGGAGGTGTTTCATCTCTTGTGGGATTCAAGAGAGGTGTTCAGTCTTTAGGTTTATTCTTTTACATGTTTCAATTGTAATATTAGTTATAATTGAATTTTCTAAAGATAGTAATTGGGGAGTCATTCTCAAATTGAGGTGACTGGGAACTGGATGTAGGATTGACTATACCCAAACCAGTATAAATCTTTGTGTACTTCTCTTCCCTTATCTCTTTACTTTATTTACTGTTTCCGCTTAAGCACTCAATTAAAATAAATTAAGTAAACATAAATAAGAAAATTGAAAAAGGGTAAATTTATTTGTGACATATTAAAAAGCATCAATTCACTCCCTCTTGATGCCATTTTGTTTAACACTCATATATATACATTTTTTTTCATAAATATTTTAAAATAAAAAATATAATAAATAAAATTCTATAAATTAAAATTAATTTATATATAAAATAAAAGAAAATTTAAAAACAAGGGAAAAAAGTTTTATAATTTTGAATAATGTTTAAATTATTTATTACATTTATTTCTCAAACCCAACATTATTTTCATTATTTACAAAATTTAAAAATATCAATCCAATTTTTAACATTTTAATTGCTTAATGTATATAAAAAAATATAATTTTTAAAATTTTATTGTTTATAAAATCTTAAAATTATACTTTTATTGTCTTTTTTAATTATAAAGAATTAATTACTAATATTAAATATTTTAATTTATCACACAAAAAATACTATTTATTAAAAGAAATGTTTTTAAATTTATTTTTACATTTTTTATATTATGAATAATTATTTCAATATTTAAATTAACATATATTTCAATACTTTCTAAAATATTTATTATAATTATTTATATTATAGATACAATATTTATTTTATTTAAAAATATATATTTTAAAAAATGTTTATTAAGTATATTTTAATTATAATATTTCTTATTTTAAATAAATATTTTTTAGGTATTATATTAAATGTTTTAAAAAAATTCAAAATCCAGAACGAAATTTGAATTTTCTGGACAACTAAATTCTGATTGTGAATAGTAAACAATGCTATATTATTTGACCCAATAAGCGATTTGGAAAATTAAGAGTTGTAGCAATACTATTTGAGTTAAAAAAATATGTATTTTCTAGGTTTTAAAGTTTTAAAGTTAAACAATAATAAAAATTGATTAATTCACGTCCTTCCGTTAATGGTAAAATAAAAAAATAAAAAATTTAATTTAAAAATATAAAGTTTTAAATACATAATAGATTGAATTTTTAATGAAAATTTAATTAAAAATCTTAAATTTATAAAAAATTTAAAATTTAATTAAGTCAAATTTTATTTTATATAGAGAGACTTAACCATTGCAATGTAATAAATATGTTATCTCACTTAATATAACTATCTTGAATATTGTTACTATTATTATATTTATTTGTGTTATAAATTAAAATATTTAATTATTTTAATTAAAAATTATTTTTATAAAATATTTTGATCTAAATTTATTTTAAAAATAAATTATTTTATAATAAAACTCTAGAATAAATTAAAAAAGTATTTAAAAATATTATTATGTCATTTTATCGTTTTTATTTTTTGTGGTATAATTTTTAAAATTCAATCAGTACATATAGTTTCTTTATAAGTTACCGAATTAATGTTATCATATGTTTCATTTTTTTTATCCTTTTGTATTCACATTTTAATAATTATTTTCTTCTCATAAAATAATTCTATACATTTTTACCATAAACATTTTAAAATAAAAATATAATAAATAAAATTCTACAAATTAAAATTATTTTATATAAAATAAAAGCATAAAAGCATAATATCTAATCCAACAAAGAGGATTTACACACAATTTACTATTTTATACAAAACTATATACTTCTACAATTTTATTTAAAAAAATTTAGTGAATCTCTAATTCTCATATTTAAAACATGCACCTATATCTACTCGTGTACATAGTACAATCATTGCAGTCATCATACAACAACAAGTATAAGGGTAAGTTACTAAAAAATGTTTTATCATAACATTATCAAAACAGTAAAATTGTTGGCAGGGGAAGTTTAGATTTGATTATTGCAATCATGTTCATCAAACTTGTCTACAACTATATTGGTGGCTCTGCAAACCACTCAAGATCAGATTCTATGTTGAGTTTTGTTTCGTTAGTCTCTCTTCTCTTTATGAATTAATCTGCCCTGTTTGCGAGAGATTTTTTAAAAGGAATAGCTGCATTGTTTTTCATGTAAATTTCTTTCTTAAAACTATAATGTTCTTTTTTTTAGTTTGAGTTTTAAGAGACAAAATTGGGAATGTTTTCTTACTCTTAGTTGTTTAAAATCTGGTTTTAAAATGAAAAAGTACTTTATTTTTAGTTTAACTTTTAATGGAATATTTTCATTAAATGCAGTTAGTTTTATACCTAACTTTTTTGCCTCTTTTAAAACTATAACATAAATAAGTTTTCATATACTGAGAACATGAAAAACATACTACTAAATTGAAACCTGATTTGAATTCAAAGTTTTTTACTACAAAGACCATACGTGTGAATCAACTTTTGAAAACACGTTCTCTTTCTCACTGGGCAAGATTTTATTCACTGATTGAAGGAAGTCTCTCTTTCTTTTTCTTTCATCTTTCTTTGTATTCAATTTGATCTTCAAATTGTATATGTAACTTTGTTAGAGTAAAGGTGTTAGAATATTTGTATTCATTAATCTTTTTCTAAGGGTTTGTATTTTCTTGGATTGGTTTCCAAGATTTGGTTTGTGCAGTAGGCTGGTGCCTTTTAAAGTTTTGTTTAAAAATAGAAATATTTCTTATTGTGTGTGTTTGTAAGAATTTTGTTGCTAGTGGATGAACTGGATGTAGTTCTTGATGAGTGAACCGTTATAGTGACATTTTCTTTCTAAACCCTTATTTGGATATTGTCTTTGCTACACTTCCTTTTTTGAAAACTCTGATAACACTTTTAATCAATTAAATTTCAAATTAAAATTGTATTTGAGGCTTTAAATTTGTTATAATTAAAACTCATTAATTAAATTCCATTAAGTTGAATTCACCCTCCCCCCTTTTGAACTAAACTGAGTGTTTACAGAAATTAGTCATTGATAACAATTTAATACTTTACATCAATACAAACATGTCAACCAACATACATTATAGATAATTCAAGTTATTAGAACTAGAATACCAATAGACATCATCCAAAAGACATGTATTAAGTTTGTCCAACCAGAGACCAATTATTCGATCCGAGTCATAAGGTAGATTCACTCACAAATCTACAAACCATTGGTCGTAGTAGGTTCTTTACACAATTTGTCGTGCATCAAAGTCATGTCACAGTGCGTAAGAACTTCTCCTTTAGCTTCTCGCCACTTGATCTGTTAGTCCATGTGACTTAGACAATCAATGAAGGAAGGGATCTTTATTACAACATAGGTGTCATTATTTAATACACAAAACCTGTTGGACTTGAAGACTTGGGTTCATGTAAATTTGATGTCTCCAACCACCTTGGTGATGAAGATGATGATGTTTGAAGAATGAATATTTTTGTCTTAGTGTTAGAGTGTCTTAGGATTTGAGGTAAGATATATTTCATTTAATCTTGACCTTAATCTTGCGTTTTAAAATGTTTTGAAATGTTTTAAAGAAGTTTTAATTGTTTTCAACTCATTAAAAATATGTTTATAGTCAGTTAAAATGTTCTTAGTTTAATGGATAAATCAAACTAACAATTTAACCAACTGACATGGATTTCAATGAACTGATATTATGGAACTGGTATTTTTTAAATTTTGCTTCAGGCTGAATTCAACTAACTGTTTTCAAAATTTCAATAAGCTTAAGTTTTGGAGTTGTTGTTTTTGAAAAATCTATGCTCTCTGAAAATTCTAGTTGATTTACAATTTAAACAGGCTAAAATAACTTAAAGATTCTGTTTATGATTTACATTAGTTTAAAGGCATTTTCAACCAACTGTTTTCAGTTTTAAGATTTTTGGTGCTCTCTGGAAAATCTATTTAAAGTGAAATAGACCAGCTAAATCGTGCTTTAACGAACTGATTTTCTCAGTAACATTTTTAAAACATTGATACCATTTCCGATTTAAATAGTTTGAGATTTCAAGAACTGGACAACGAATCAATTAAAAAGAAACTCATTGTTTAGAAAGAGTTTCCCAGTGTTCTCAATCAATTTTTGAAATTCATCAAAGAGTCCAAGATCTAATTGATTTGATAATATTTCCATAGAAGTCATCACCTGAAATTGTGTTCTATTTTACATATTGTTGTTAGGTGAATTTGTTCTATAATCTTCTGTAATTTCATACTAGGTGTAATCCTTCTTGATCAGGGTGATTAAGAGTTTCTTGTAATAGAGTTTTATAAGGGTAGACATATCTTGTAGAGTTCAAGATCAAAGTGTTTGTGAAATTCATTGTATTTTACATGTAGGGTTCTGTAAAAACTTTGAATCAGTGGATTGATTGATCTGCAGGTTAGGAAACTAGATGTAGCCTTCTTGTGAAGGTGAACTAGTATAAAAATCACTGGTGTTAATCTTCTTCTCCTTTACTCTTTAATTTCTCCAGTTGTTAATTGAATTGCTAAATGTGTTGAATATATGATGCATTGATCAAAGCATTTTAAGAATCTTTAAAGGTCTGGTTTTGGTTGCACTTGTAAGCAAAAATCTGATTTTTTTCTTTCTAAAATTGGCCAACGTTTTCGAAAATCTTTTAAGAGTTTAATTCACCCCCCTCTTAAACTCAACCCTTTATTCTAACAAAACAATAATTCATAATCATCCCATGTTTACAACCTCCAATTATAGAGTAGTTCATTACATAATATGTCGTACATCGAAGTCATGTGACAATGTGTAAGAAAATTTCCTCATGTTTCCCAAAATATCATGTTTCACATCAACATAATTCAATACTTAAACAATTCAATAAACCATTATTTATTCACATTTTAATACATCAATTACATGTAGCAGTAACAATTCAAACTTTGATTTTATTTCATTGAAGAATTATACAATTATATAATTCATACTTTAATTATTATATATTTTCACTAATATTGAATAAATAGAAATATATTTTTCTCGATTCATGTATCGGTCTCACTTATATGTTTTTACTTTATCACATTTTGTTTCTTTCATTTTTCAATATAAATAATGTTGAACATGTATTAATTAGACAACAATAGATTATATTGTCTTTGATACCATTTTTATGCATATTGATTTCATTTTGTAAGAAAATATAAATTGAAAAATTACAAGGTCAGGTTTCGATTCATATTCATTGAAGGTTCTTACATACTCCATGAGTGAATTTTCATCCTGTCGATAATAGGGTCTACTTCCCTTACTTCAATTCTTGATTATTAATATATATAAAGACCTTGAAGAGTAACTTACGTGTTGATTTTATTCTCTCGATATGATGAACAATATCAAAACTATTTATATGTTCAAGTTTTGATGGTATTTTATTTAACTCTTAATGTGTCATTTCTTCGATGTGATATAAACTATTCCTTCTTAGTGGGTGGTGATGTCATATCTCGACGAATCATACATGGTTTTCTTACCTAGTTCGATTATCATGTGTTACACCTTGTGATGTTTCTCTTTATTTTGCTTTCATAATGAGATATTCAAATATCAAGTTCGATTGTCATATGTTACACATCGTGATGTTTCTCTTCATTTTGCTTTGTTAAAGAGATATTCAAATATCAAATTCTATATGTGTGTGTAGGTTTCCTCTTTAAGAAGATTATATTTTAAACAAATTACAATAGTCACAAAGACACTTTTCAATATCACAAATTACGATTCATTCAACCAAATCAATTTCACCAATAATCAACATTAGTTAAAGAATAATAGTTAGTTTTCCTTACCTATAGAATTGTTCGATCTTGAAAGATTATCAAGAGGGATTGAGAGAAATGACCATCAGAGGAAGCTTTTCAGAGAGGGAAAGGAAAATAGTGATGTGAGGAATGAAAATAGAGTAGGATAAGTGCTACAAATTATTAGGTTTTGTGTTAAAAGAAGAAGCATGCATTTAATGCATAAAGAAATGCATTTTATGCATCTACGTGATGTCTTCACCAGATGATACATGAAGAAGCTGAAGACCAACCTAAAGCTAAAGATCTCAAACGAATCTCCAACGATTAGTTGCTCTCACGCACTATAAAAAGATCCAATTCAAAGAAGACAACAAAAACATGCTCTATCTTTTAGGTGCAAAAACTCAGCTTTTTTTGTCTCTTCAATCTTTCATAAGCTTTAGGAGAACACTATTAGTGTTTCATAGTAAACTCTAGAAGAAAGTCTTATCTTGTATTAGTCTCTAAGACTTTAAAGCTTCTATATTAGCTAGTTCTTTAAGAGTTTAATCTATTTTTCATATCCTGTAAAGGGTTAACCAGGAGTAACTGCGTTCTCAAACAATACTCGGGTTTAAGCCAGGAGTGGCTTGTTGAAACAATACTTGGTTAAGTGGCTTGTGGAAAAGAATACTTGATGAGTTAGCTAAAAGTGGCTACGTGTCGAAAGAATACTTGTGTTGTTGTAGCAATAGTCTACTAGTGGAACTTAATCAAGTTGATTAAGAACCGAACGTAGTCTGCATTATCAGACAAACCAGTATAAATATCTGGATTCAATATTCCATTCCTTAACTCTCAAATTCTTTACATATTATAGGTGTTGCTAACAAAAGGGGAAGAATTTAAATCCAAAAGAGTTTTTCTTTAACAAAACATTTTCAACCAACAGACCTTGTGCACTGAAGTCAAACATTGTTTGCTCAGACATCCTTTCTTGTGTTTTTGCCTGTTTCACATAAATTGATCATTAGTCTTTGATTATAAAAAGGATAACCTTATATCAGAGCTTCAAAAATTGAGAGGGTCATTTCTCTATCTTCGATGTTTGAAGATTGGGAATAATAAAACTCTCGAGAAGTTTTAAATTTTTCTTCATTGAGAATTTAATTAGTCTCACTCTTCTTCAACAACGGAGCTTCTTATGGGCAGGTGGGGGCCTACCACCCCATCCCCCTAAATTTTAGAATTTAATGCATATATATAATGAGAATTCAATAAAAAAGATTTTCAATATTTTTATTACTCATATTATTTAATGTTAATAAATACTCTCTCTGTTTTTTCTAATAGTCATTTCCTCTTTCCAATCTTTTTACATCAAACAAAGTTAAAATATTGTTCTTATTGGAATTGCAATTTGTAGCTAATAACATTAATATTTCACCTCTTCATCTACCTTTTTTTTAATCGGGATGCAAATGTTGACCCTTCTTACATCATAGAGAGAGTTGAAAACTTAGTAGAAAGTAAAATTAGATGGGATCTTAAACTTTTTTGTGGGAAGTTAAATTTTTCTAGCAATGTTTTAGATTAAAATTTTTATGGTAAAACTTTTAGGACTAAAAATTATAGAGGAAAAATTATTTTGAGAAAAAAAGTGTTTCAAATTCTTTAGAAACGTTGTGGAGAGAATGTAAAAAAATAAGGATATTATTAGAAAAATTAATAAATTTATTGTAAATTATAAAATTTGATGATTTCCTTGATTTGTGTTGTCTAACCGTAAACTACTATTAAAAATATACATACGGAGTATTGAAGAATAAAAAAAACATATAGAAGATATAAGAGAAGATTTTTATATTATCTTCCCTCACCCCTAACCTGTATGTTAAGTTTATTCTTCTCTTTAATTTATTTGTTCTACGCTACATTTGAAAAAAAACTCGCTTTTGCCTCACTTGATAATAAAAAAATAGTTTCATATAACATTTTTCATAATGAGAGTTTTGAATGTTTCTCATGTAATTTTTTTTTACATATGTGTTTGGAAATTCTTATTGTATTTTTTAAGTTCTTACAATTTAGTTAATTTGAGTATTCTTATATTTTAAAATATTTTTATATGAAAACTTTTTATATACATAATAAATTCTTAACTTTTATATTTTTTTATATCTTACATCACTTAATATTTAATCATATTTCTATAATTTAGTTTTTAATTTTTGACTTTAATTTTATTTAAATGGATGTATTGATGAAAAATAAAAAATAAATTTATTTTCTACAATGAAGATTAGATGAATTTTTTATTGATAATATGATTATTTATATTAGAAAAGAAATAACTAAAAATTTTAATTCAAACTTAATTATTAATGAGTTCAAAAATTTAAAAAAATAAAAAAAATCTTTTAAACAAATGTAATTTTTATAGTTATAATTATATTAAATTATATAATTATTTTTCTATTAATAATAATAATTATATAAAAATTTAAAATATATTATTTTAATCTCTCTAAAATTAAGAGCTCTCCTTGTTTTTCCTTATATTTATCTAATTAATAAAATATTTTATAATACCCAAAAATAGAATAAGATACTTCAATATAAAATTATATAAAATTTAGGATGTTAAAAAAGCATATTTTATAAATAAATTCAATATCCATACTTACTTCAAAGACAGATTTTTGCTTGTCGTCTGGTGTTATCCAATATCCATACAATTATTAGTTAAAATAAATAAATATTAACTTTATAAACATTATATCAAGAAAAACAATGTATAAGAATGATAAACAATATATACTATCTTTTCCATGTATATTTAATTAAAACTAAAAACATCTACAAATTATTGTAGATTCTAAAAAAAATATGAAGCACACTGCATCTAAATGTGTTCAATATCTACACATTAAAATATACTATCTTTAACATAAATGTGTTCAATATATCTTTAACATAAATGTGTTCAATATACTATCTTTAACATGAATGAATTATTAAATATCTACACATTAAAAATCTTTTTAATAAATATACTATTATCCACCTTCACGAAAATTGTGAGAATACCATCAACATAACCATAGTTTAATGCAAATTTTAATGATATATGCTTGGAAATTTTGACGGAGAAATGTATATCAGCAGGGGTCTAATCTATAAGAATTCATAAGACTTTTCTAAATATGCAATGAAAAATATTGTGGAAAAGTTGTTATCATTACTATATTTTTATAATAAATCTAATCTGTAGTTTATACTTATGTATGTGTATAAAAATTATTTTTATTGTAATAATAATTATATAATTTTTTAATTATATTAATAATTTTTATTATCATAAAAATGTGAAGATATAGTATTTGTACTAATCTACGTGTGTATATATGTATATATATACAGGTATGTACTTGTGTGTTTTTAGTCCTTTAAAATATGTCTTCTAACTCTTTTAATGGGTTAGAAAATTAAATGTGTTATCACATCAAATTTGGAAATTGAAACAATTACATAGACTTTGAAAAGTCTTTGCAGAAATCTTGTATAAAGACAGATTAAATTTTCATATTCCATGCTTTAGTGAAATATCATTCATTGAAAAAGACAACCATTCTAATAAGAATTGAGTGGAGGTGAGGATACTAAAAATGGAAATGCTAAAAGATCTTAAAAAATTACAAAATGGTGCATTGATATACTCAATGTAAGAATAGTTTTAATATTATTTACTAGAAATTATTTTAGAAAGAACAAATCTTAACATTGTAATTTATGTTTAGTATATAATTTTTGGATAATTTATTACAAGACCACATGAATTGTGGTAAGGTGAATTAATTAATTATATCTAGTTAATTAATTGAATTTACATATATGAATCAAGTTGAAGTTAATTATTGGATTAAAGTTTGAATTGAATGAAAATTTGATGAAGTATTTGACTTATATGTGTGTTTAGAGAATTTAAAGATTGATTTAGTTACTTTAATAATGTGTATTTGAATTTAGATCGTTGAATTGTATCATTAAAAATTGGAGTGAATCAACCTATGTTGTCATTATTTAGAAATAAGAACACTATTTGAGTAATGTTAAGTTGATGATTTGAGGTAGTTATTTTGAGTTAGAATAAGTTTATTTACAAGTTGTACTAGAAAATGATTTATTTTTGAAGTATTGCAATAGAGATTATATATGTATTTTTTTTTTTGAGAAATGTTACCTGTTTTTTTATATTATGGTATTTTTACATAAATAAAAGATTTTTGTAATAATATGACATATACTATATGGTATGTAGAGATACTATTATGGTATTGTGTACATTGTAAAGTGTATGATTAGATGGTTGTTGTGATATGTGATTCTATGATATATATAATGATTTATGTTCTAGACATATTTTTATATGGTGTTGTAAATGTATAAAGATATGTAATATAATATTTTGATTTTGGATGAGTGAGAAAGAAGAAATACTTAAAATGATATTGTATAATATTAAATATAAAACTCACTAAAAAAGAATATATTGAAATATTAGGTGATGAAAAGATAAAAATAGTTTTTATAAACCTTTCTGTATGATATTAGGAAATGAGAAGATAAAAGAACATTAGATTAGGATTTACCGTCAACTGTTGTTCTCTCTTGGAACATGCAAAATATCAGTATTGTAGAAATATTGAGTGTGACAAATTAATTTGCATAATTGAAATACATGTGTATTATATATAAATTGTATTAAGAATGATGATATATTAGAACATCCTTTTATATAACGTGTAATATTATAAGTTATATAAAGATGACTAGATTTATATTCTTTATAGTATTTTAATGTTTATATAATATATAATTTTGAGAACCATTAATTTTATGATATTTATATACGATTGTTTTGTATTAATGCACATATATATATATATAATATGGAAAGATAACTTTTTATATAAAATATTTAAATAAAATTTCTTCAATTTTGTCTATGATATTGTGCTGAACCTGCTTTATCATTAAGTCACATGGTAATACACTATCACCATAGAAAACAAAACATGAGCAACTAGAATAAGTCATCAGAAAAAAATACAAGATCTAAACTGTCATCAAATTCAACACGTAAAGTTGACACAATGTCATCATTATAAGGATTTAACAACACAGTTACAACAAAGAAAAAGAAGGTGCTGATTATTTCCATACGAAGTTAACTTAATGTAAGAACAAGGCATACACAAGTATTAAAATCACAATTTTAAATTTTAATTGGTATCTCATATTAACTTAGGATAATTCTTTCCATACTTATTTTACAAAAATTACGTGCATAAATATTTATTAATTTTTCAATTACACAATAACTTCATTTACATATCTTATTTATAAAAGTTAAATATATTATTATTCTCTTTTTGACTCTATAGATTCCATTCTTATTAGAGTATCTCTACTATAAAAATCATACTTAAAATCATAAGTTTAATATAAAGTTTTAAAAATAATATAATATTATAGACCTATAAAAATATATTAAGATTTCATGTTATGAATTCTTATAATAAAAATGTGTTTTAAATCTGGGTATCACTCTTCAATGACTATTTTTCACACAATTATACATTTATAAATTTTCATTTATCTACATAATTAATCATCATCATAACATATTAATTTCACGTTTAGAACTTTACAATTACATTGAAAATATATAACACAACTCATTTAAATTAGAAAATAACCATAATTTCACAAAGTAAGTTCACTAAATAAAATTAAAAATTAAAAATATTAACTCTCTGCCATCATTTTGCTTCGTGAAATAAGATTTTTCATAGTAAAATAATTTCTCTGATTTCAAATTGGTGTGGAAACTAAATTCACTAAACAAATTATATAGAATTTCAGTAAGCATTACTCATAAATTTCACCAATAACATTAGCTAAAAGCTCAACTTCTTTTAATCTTACTTTCTCAAACGAACTTAAAACTTACATTTAAATTATGAATATTGTTGTGAATTTACTCTCAGAAAATATAAATTCATTCTAAATCAGTTTAACATACAAATCAAAGAAATATTACTACAAAATAAATAGCTAGAAGGTAATTAGTTGTAGATATCAGAAAAGAAAATACATACAAAATTAACATAGTTTAATCGAAGTATTAATAAACTTTAATTTATATTTATAAAAAAATTTACTAAAACATTGAGATTAAAATTAAAAATTTCTTTCACAGTTCAAAGTTTCAACTTCAAAGTTAGAATAAATATAATACAATGTTCTTATATATGATTTTAAATCATTGTAACTAATTTTTGTAAAATAAACTTATACTAAAAAAATTATACGTGAACAATATCTGTATTACAGAATTCTAAATATAATTAAAGAAGACTTTTATATATATACTTGACTTTCTGCTGGATTGTTTAAATAAACAGTATGAAAACTTTTAACAAAATTTTAGTAGACCAATTTTTTATAAATATATTATGAATTAAGAAGAAATTGGTTCCACAATAATTAGATTCAATATAACGATAGTTGCTTGAAAATATTCACTTGTACCTTATGACAAGGGTTTAAAACCATCCTACATTCCTAAAGCAACATTCATTGTAAGTGATAACTCTAAAAAGACAGTTAAAATAATGATTTTAGATTAACAATAATTTAATCAGGTTAAATAAACCAATTAATTTTATATATTATAAAAAGCAAGTTATTATAAAATGTGTAATCACATTAATTTTAGCTAATGGAATAATTATATAGATTCTGAAAATTTATTTTATATAAAGGTAAATATATTAAGAAAAAGAGAGACTTAAAAATGAAGAGAAAAATATGATTAGATTTTAAGGAGTACAACATAACAATTTTATACTAATATGTTAAATATTTTATTCATTATAAAACTATAATTATAGTATAATTTATATTCCAAAATATATTTATTTAATTATAATATTGCTAATAGTATTTTTAGGTGATTTGCTAATAATTAAAAAAAGAAATATTTTTCAATTTAGACTAATAATCCATCATGCATTTTAGAAACAAATTTTTGTAACAGTGGCCTTTTGGTGAGAAAGAAAAGAAACCCTCGGCAGAGACAAATAATATAATTAATATTAACATGTATGTTAAGTGAAAGGAGTTTTTCTTAGGAGGTGTTTTGTACCAATTATTTTATTTTATGTGTTTAATTTTTTCGATTGTTTAATTTCTGCGTTGTTTTTTTTCTTTATTAGTAAATGCAAAAAAAATTTATATTAATGATAGGAGGTCTTAAGAGAATGTGTAGTTCATGTATTAATTTTTTTTAATGACAGTTGAATTTTTTCTTCACATTGCAGATTTATTAGTTTTCATTATTATTATTATTATTATTATTATTATTATTATTATTATTATTGTGGTTGTTGTTGTTTTATTGATTGATATTTTTCAGAGTCTACTACTTTTTATATGAGGGAAAATTAATCTGAAATTTGATTTCACTTTTTTTTTCAAAACAATATTATTATATAAATGGTATCATAATAAATAGTTAAATTATGACTTTTGTTATATTTATAATGATTACATGAGTGAATAATGAAATATTTTAATTTTAATTTAAATAAGATAGGTAACATAAATAGTTTGATATGTATGTTTTTTACTATTTGTCTCACACATTGTGATTCTTTCAGAAAATTACATTTATGGAAAGATATTAATATTTTAATGAAGAAAAGTATAATAATGTATAAAAGATATTATTGATGTCTTAAATGTTTGTTCTAACTCTTTTAATGAGTTAGAAATTGACGTGTACAATCACATCAAGTGTAGGATATGAAACAACTGCATATATAGTATACACACCACACATTCACTTGCAAACAAATGGAAATTTTCTTCTTATTATTTAAAGACTTTCGGTATAACGCTCTAATATAGAGGTTAGCGTATTGTTCGGGTCGATATGACTTCCAGACACCAAAACCACGTTACTTTTGTTTTCTATGGTTTGATATTCAGTTCTAAGAGGTTGAAATATTAGTAAGCAAGTTATAAGAGGCTTCTAATAAATGAATACCAATAGCCTTGTGCGTAGTGATATTCAGTTCAATATTTCCCATCCATTTAAATGACTAAAATTCAAAAGTAAAAAAAAGGAAAAATCATATTAAACACAAGGCATCTTAAATAAATTAGTAATAAATTTCAAAAGTTTTCATTAGTTTTTCTTTAAAGTAATAATATATGAGTAATTAATTATTGCTCCTTTTACAGTGGACTTCATTCCATCATATATCACAAGGAATTATTGGTTTATTAAGTGTGGATAAAAATCAACTAATTTAATGTGTCTAATAATTTTCTTTATTTTAACTTTTCATTCTAATCATTTTTCTAGAGCACTTTATTGTATAGAACATTTATCATTATGCCAAAAACTATAACTGTTTCTACTTAAAAGTGTAACCATCAAAATGTCACTATTCGATTGTGATTTATTTTTTCTATATGACCTCTGGCCCAACTGGTCGTCAACACGGGACAATTGATGCTATCCACAACAATCCCTCTCTCAACAATTGTTTCGTTGATTTTGATTTAATTCAAGAAAGAGTATAGAAAAATATTTAATTTTTTTATTTTAACTTTTCATTCTAATCATTTTTCTAGAGCACTTTATTTTATAGTGTTGGTCACTATACCAAAAAAATATTTAAAGCTTAATTATTAGTTAATTTTTATTGGTGTCTAAAATTTAAAACTCTAAAATCTTCAAAAATAAATTTTTTTCCACCTAAATAATATTATTAAGTTTATTAATTTTTACTATTTTACTATTATAATTATAGAATAAATATATATATATATATATAATGAGGATTTTCATAAAACATAAGAAAAATAAAGCTAAAGAAGTGTGAGAGAAATCGATCAATAGATGATGTTTCCTTAAGTTACCGAATTAATTTTCTCAAGTATTTCATTTCTTTTATGTCTTCACATCTTATTAATCATTTTCTTCTTATATATACACATTTTTTCCATAAATATTTTAAAATAAAAAATATAACGAATAAAATTCTATCAATTAAAAATAGTTTATAAATAAAAGAAATTTTTAAAAGTCATCGAGAAAAGTTTTACAATTTTGAATAATGTTTAAATTATTTATTACATTTATTTCTCAAACCCAACATTATTTTCATCATTTGCAAAATTTTAAAATATCAATCCAATTTTTAACATTTTAATTACTTAATGTATATAAAAAATTATAAATTATAAATTATAAATTTTATTATTTATAAAATCTAAAAATTCTACTTTTATTATCTTTTTAATTATAAATAATTGAATATTAATATTAAATAATTTAATTTATCACACAAACAAATATTATTTTTTAAAATAAATATTTTTATATTATTACAGTTTTTTATATTCTGAATAATCATTTCAATATTTAAATTAACATATATTTCAATACTTTTTAAAATATTTATTATAGCTATTTATATTTTAAATAAAATATTTATTTTATTTAAAAAAATTAAAATACTTATTAAACTTATGTATATTTTAATTGTAATATTTCTTATTTTAAATAAATATTTTTATGTATCATATTAAATATTTTAAAAAATAATTCAAAATCTAGAACAAATTTGATTATTAGAAAACTAAATTTTGATCATGAAAATATTTATTTGGCCTATTTGAAAAATTAAAGATGTAACAATTCTATATCCACGTGTAAGTTATAGAGTTTTAAAACTTGAACATGATTTAATTCCTAATGTTGTGTTTGGAAGTTTAAAATTAAATAGTTGAATCGTTTTAGTTAATAGTAAAATCAAATAGTAAATTTAATTGAAAAATATAAATATTTTAGTAATTAATAGAACAAACTTTTTAATAAAAATTTAATTAAAAATATTAAATTTATAAAAAACTTAAAATTTAATTAAGTCAATTTTTATTTTGTATCTAGAAATATGCAGTACAAGATAGCATAGATCTCATTTCACCCAACAATAAAATCAAATAACAGATATTTAATTAAAAAATAATATAAATATTTTAAGCATTCAATAAAACAAAAATAAATTATAGAAACTCAATTAAAAGTACTTAAATTTTAAGATTTAAAATTTTATTAAGTTTAAAAAATTAAAATTTGAACTCTAATAAAAAAAAGACTTTAACACAATGATTTTGAATTTTTTTCCTTCTATATACACATAAATGTATTTATTTCAAGTTAATGTGAGATTATTAATTGATACTTAAATTTTTATCAATATTTTTTAACAATGTTATTTAATTATAAGTTTTTAAGTGTAAGTTCCTTCTAATATATTTATATTCAAATATTAATATTTTCTAACTTTTATATCGTTTGCTTGAAATTCTTGAATGCTTTTAATATATATAAACACTCCAATATTTCTTATTGGGTTTCTAGAAGGAAAAGAAAATTTTGTCCCAAATAAATTATAAACAAATTTATGTAAGAAACTAAATGACTCCAACTCAAAGCTTTAAAATTTAAGCTTAAAAGATGTTATTTTCGTTTCTTATATAATGTTGTTTATAACTCAACGTAAAAGGCTTCCAATTCTTTCTAGAATCAAGATTTCTTTTGGGTAAAATAATGCAAGGAAACGTGAAGCTTTCAGTTGTGTAATGAAAGAAATAATTAAAAATGAAAGAAATGTTATGTAATGTTCAATCGATTAATCAAAATAAAAATAAAATAACTTATGAAAGATTAAAAGAATAAGTACGTTATGGTTAAATTAAAAAAAGTAAAAAATAGTTTATAAAATTTCAGGTTAAATATATTTTTAATCTTTCAATTATTTGTTAAAATTGCATTTTGTTTCCAAAGGTTAAATATATTTTTAATCTTTCAATTATTTGTTAAAATTGTATTTTGTTTCTAAAAAAATTTTGGACTTATTTCGTCTTTATTCTTTATAAATTCATATAAAGGATATTGTGTCAGAATTTTCTTGTATCTCTTTATATTCATTTTTCATAGTTTCTTACTTTATTATTATCTATCTTTTAAATTTCTTTCACTCTTTTTCTTTTATTTCCTCTCATTTTTCTGTTTTTAAAGATGTTTTTATTTGTCATCGAAGATCATTTATATATGTTTATAAAATATAAAGATGAAATAGATCCAAAGTTTCCTACAGAAACAAAACACAATCTTGACAAATAGTTCAGAAACTAAAATCATATTTAACTTTAAAATTTCTAATAACCTCCAAAAATTTTGTTGATGTTATCTTTTTCTATTCTAAAACAGTATTTAATATATTATTAAAGATATTTGACATTGCATTAAGCTAATCAATTACTATACGCATGACATTTTCTATAATGGTCAATTTTGAATTTATCACGTTAATTATACAATAAATACAAATTAAAAAATTATATCAGTAAAATTAATGAACAAAACATCAGTTCTTGATAAGACCATTATAAAAGGAAAAACATATAACAAAAAAAATTGGAGTTAAAAAGTGTAACACTCTCGTATTAGCATAAAACCATAATATCTAATCCAACAAAGGAAATTTACACACAATTTTACATAATACTATATATTTCTACAATTTTATTTAAAAAAGTTTAGTGAATCTCTAATTCTCATCTTTAAAACATTCACCTATATTTACTTGTGTACATAGTACATTGCAGTTATCACACAAACAAGTGTAAGGGTAAGTTACTAAAAAATATTTTATCATAACATTATCAAAACAGCAAAATTGTTGGCAAAGAAAGCTTAGCTTTGATTATTACCTACCACTATATTGGTGAACAACTCAAGATCAGATTCTATGTAGAATTTGTTTTGTTAGTCTCTCTTTTCTTTTTGAATTAATTTGCCTTGTTCGAGAGAATTTTTAAAAGGTATAGTTGCATTTTTTTTACGTGAATTTCTTTCTTAAAACTATAATGTTCTTATTTTTAGTTTGAGTTTTAAGAGACAAAATTAGGAATGTTTTTTACTCTTAGTTGTTTAAAATCTATTTTTAAAATGAAAAAGTACTTTATTTTTAGTTAAATTTTTTATGGAATAATTTCATTAAATGTAGTTAGTTAGTTATATAACTAACTTTTTTTGCCTCTTTTAAATATATCTTTTAAAACTATAACATATATAAGTTTTCATATAGTGAGTACTAAATTGAGACCTAATTGGAATTCAAAGTTCTTTACTAATCAAATTTTGAAAACACATTCATTTTCTCACTAAGCAAGATTTTATTCACTAATTGAAGGGAGTCTCTCTTTCTTTTTCTTTCATCTTTCTCTGTATTTAATTTGATCTTCAAATTATATCCGTAACTTTTAGAGTAAAGGTGTTCGAATACTTGTATTCATTAATCTTTTCTAAGGGTTTGTATTTTCTTGGATTGGATTTCCAAGATTTGGTTTGTGCAGATAAGGTGTTGCCTTTTAAAGTTTTGTTCTTGTAGTATTTAAGAATAGAAATATTTCTTGTTGTGTGTGTGTTTGTAAGAATTTTTTTGCTAGTGGATGAACTGGACATAGCTCTTGATGAGTGAACCATTATAGTGATATTTTCTTTCTAGACCCTTATTTTAATATTGTTTTTGTTGCACTTCCTTTTTGAAAACTCGATAATGTTAGACAAAATGGCATCAAGAATGGGGGGGTGAATTGATGTTTTTAAGATGTCACAAATAAATTTACCCTTTTTCAATTTTCTTGTTTATCTTTACTTAATTTATTTCAATTGAGTGCTTAAGCGGAAACTGTAAATAAAGTAAAGAGATAAGGAAAGAAAAACACACAAAGATTTATACTTGGTTCGGGTATAGCCAACCCCTACATCTAGTTCCCAGTCACCTCAATTTGAGAATGACTCCTCAATCACTATCTTTAGAAAATTCAATTACAACTAATATTACAATTGAAACATGCAAAAGAATAAACCTAAAGACTAAACACCTCTCTTGAATCCCACAAGAGATGAAACACCTCCCTTGAAAAACTTCAAAGAATGACAACACACCTCTCTTGATCACACAAGAGATGAAACACCTCCCTTGAAAAAATCACAAGGGATGAAAACCCACCTCCTTTGAAAAACTTCAAAGGATGACAACACACCTCTCTTGATCACACAAGAGATGAAACACCCTTAAAAATCACAAGGGATGAAAAATACACCAACAATGGTGTTTACAAATAATCAAATAATAATAGGAACAATATCACCTGGAAAGAGAGAATGCAAAATGGTAGCACAAATTGTTAACTCATTTTTTAAGTGACTTAATCAAAATTGTAGAACTAAGATTGATAGCCTGAATATTTCCGTGATCAATGTGTATTGTTCCTTTTTTTTCTCTTGCCTCTTAGATTAGGTTAATTATAGAGACATTATGTTGAATTAATTTAATTAAAATAATTCAAAAATAAAATCAAAATAATTTCGAAAATCAGTTTTAATTCTCTGAATAATTGAAGAATAATCTTTAGGAGAGAATATAGAAAGAGGTTTATCTTTTAAAATTCAGTTTGTATTTAAAAGATATTTTATTTTTGAAATTTTGTTTGACATAATCGATTATGTGAGCACCAAAATCGGTATTTTTAAATTGCGACATAATTGATTATGTTTTCCACGTAATCGATTATAACAGAACCATTTTTTTCAAAAAATCAGTATGATAATCGATTATGTTATGAACATAATAGATTATGTGTGTAAAAACTCAATTTTATTCTTTTTAAATGGTTCATTAGTGAAAGAGTGCTTGATCTATGTTTTCCTCTTTTGATTTCTCTTATTCCGAATGATTTGACACACTAAATTCTTCGACTTGAGCTTCAATTCTTCATTCAATGATCTTATTTGGCTTGCTTGAGAATTCATCAAAACTTATACTTTTGTCTTCAAAGAGTGTTGACTTTCTCCTCTTTGGTAACATTCTCCTCCTTTTTTATGATGATCAAGAAAACACCTATTATGATATAATAAAAGAAATTGCTTGACTTTGTAGTCAGCTCAAGATTAGCACAAATGAGTTAGTGATATAACATTATATGAGCCATATCACAAGTTCAATTGAAAATTAATCTTTAAGTACACCCATCTTCTTGAACTCCCCTATTTCGAGTTACTTATGATTTTTCTCAATTACATACTCCCCTTAATCAATTAATTTCTCCCCTTAATCAATTGCTTGATTATATGCATAATCGAAAAACACATACATAATCATACTCCCCCTTTTATTGATAATCATTAAAAAGATATACATGAATTTAAAAAACAGTTCATAACAATTCAAATGCATGAAATTGAAAATATAAAGGATATAAATAAGGTTGGATCTACTTTACCTCTTCTATAAGTATGACTTACCAAGAAGTTGCTAAGTCTTTCATACCAAGATCTAGGTTCCTTGAGTCCATAAAGTGCCTTCTTTAGCTTGTAGACATGATTTGGATGTTGATAGTCTTCAAAACAGTCAATTTCTTTTTCTTGACTATTTCTAAGTTTCTCCACGCTTCCTTCTTGTGGTTGATCTTTTCAATTGCACCTTGTTCTTCTTCTATATCTATAGATTTCTTTCTTGACTCAAGAGAGTTTTTCTCAAGGTCCAAAAATTCATCAAAGATTATATGAACAAATTCTTCTACATGTAATATTTTCTTATTGTATACTCAATATGCTTTATTGGTTAAAGAGTACCCTAAAAATACTACTTCATCTACTTTTGAATCAAATTTCTCAAGGTTATCCTTTCCATTATTTAAAACAAAACATTTGCAACAAAAACTTTAAAATGAGAAATGTTTGGTTTTCTACCTTTAAAAATTTCATAAGGAGTTAGTTTTAAAAAAGGTCTTATTAAAATTCTATTTAATACATAACATGCTATAGAAACTGCATCAGCCCAAAAATATTTTGGAAGATTATTCTCATTTAACATTGTTCTAGCTAAATCTTCCTTTCTACTATTCCATTTTGTTAGGGTGTTGTTGGACAAAAAAATTATGTGAGATTCCTAGTTCTTCAAAAGGTTTCAAACAAATTATTTTGGAATTCCCCACCATGATCACTTCATAAAGTTTTTTTTTAAAATTTTTTTCATTTTGAATAGTCTTGGCAAACTTAGGTACCCTTTATTGTTTTGGGTCCTTAATAGTTAGTAGGAATAAGTTTTTTCAACTTTATGGATAATAAATATGAAATTTAAAGTTACTTAATCGATTATATAATCTCGTAATTAATTATCAGCGTGCAAATTTTTTTTCTGAAAAACAAATTGGTTTATTAAGTGTAGATAAATATCAACTAGTTTAACGGGTCTAATAATTTTCTTTATTTTAACTTTGTATTCTAATCATTTTTCTAGAACACTTTATTATATAGAGAGCGTTTACCATTATACCAAAAACTATAACAGCAGTTAGTTATGATACAACTGTTTCTACTTAAAGTGTAACAGTCAAAGTGCCACGATTCGATTGTGATTTTGTCCATATAACTGTCACGGTAGTCGACACACGACAATTGAAGCTATTCACAACAATCTCTCTCAACAATTATTCAGTTAATGTTGATTTAATTCGAGAAAGAGTACAAATTTACTTAGAAGATTTGTTGAAGAATTAAATCCAAAATGAAACTTGAAAAGATTGGTGTTTTGAAGAATTTTGATAATTTATGTATTTACGTATTTATATATTTATGTATCTACATATTTATATATTTATGTATTTATGTATTTATGTATTTATGTATTTATATATTTATATATTTATGTATTTATGTATTTATATATTTATATATTTATGTATTTATGTATTTATATATTTATGTATTTACATATTTATATATTTATGTATTTATGTATTTACATATTTATATATTTATGTATTTATGTATTTATATATTTATATAAATATATATTTATGTATTTACGTATTTATATATTTATGTATTTACATATTTATATACTTATGTATTTATGTATTTACGTATTTATATATTTATATATTTATGTATTTATGTATTTATATATTTATGTATTTATGTATTTATGTATTTATATAAATATATATTTATGTATATATTTATATATTCATGTATATATTTATATATTCATTTATATATTTATATATTCATGTATATATTTATATATTCATTTATATATTTATATATTCATATATTCATATATTCATATATTCATATATTCATATATTCATATATTCATATATTCATATATTCATATATTCATATATGCATATATTTATAAATTCATATATTCATATATTCATATATTTATATATTCATATATTTATATAATGATATATTTATATATTCATATATTTATATACCGATATATTTACATATTTATATATTTACATATTTACATGTATACATATTTACATGTTTATATATTTATATGTTTACATATTTATATATTTACATATTTATATATTTACATATTTATACATTTACATATTTATACATTTACATATTTATACATTTACATATTATACATTTACATATTTACATATTGATATATTTACATATTTATATATTTACATATTTACATATTTATCTATTTACATATTTATGTATTTATATATTTATATATTTATATATTAAGATATTTATATATTTATATATATATATATATATATATATATATACATATGTGTGTGTGAATTTAGTAGGATACACTAATTCTGATTTTGCAGGTTACAAATTAGATAGAAAGAGCACAAGTGGAACATACCATCTCTTTGGAAATTACTTGATATCCTGGACCAACAAGAAGCAAGCATGTGTTGCATTATCTACAGCAGAAGCTGAATACATTGTTGCTGGAAGTTGCACTGTACAAATGCTTTGGTTAAAATAGCAGCTATGTGATTTCGATTTACATTTATCAGATATTCCTATTCTCTGTGATAACACAAGTGCTATAAATCTAACAAAAAATCCCATTCAACACTCTAGAACAAAACATATTGAAATTAGGCATCATTTCATAAGAGATCATATTGAAAAGAAAGATTGTAGGATTGAATTTGTTTCAGCAAATGACCAACTAGCTGATATTTTCACTAAACCATTAGGTCGTGACAAGTTTTTCAAATTAAGAAACGAATTAGGAATCTTAAACATTAAGAATTTGTCTTAAATATTCTACTGCTGCATAACATAGTTTGTTATGTCTTTTGAAATAGATGACTTATTTCACTTAATCGACACAAATGTTCTACTGCTGAATAATATAGTTTGTTAATTTTTTTGAAATAGCTTACTTATTTCATTTAAATTGACACACTGATATAATTGTTGTCAGTTTAGCCTATTCATTTATTTGACTAGTTGACTAATTTTATTTTACTACATCTGATTCAATTGGATATTCAAACTAACTAGTTTAATTCTTCCAATTCTAACTGAACCAAATCTGTCTTATATCAAAATTTCGTACTAGGGTCCCACTGATTTCAAAACATAGACACTTGGTTTTCCAAAACTGAACTTCCATTTTTCAATATATTCCTTCTGCATTTCTAACTATTGACTATTAACATCTATTTTGAGTGCATATCTGTTCAAAATCTTCTCACACTTATTGTGCTTTTGACCAATCTATTCAACCTTCCTTATTAATTTGCTTCATCTACATTATACACACACACTTCCTGTGCATCATATTTTCTCTACAATTCTCTACAAAAATGTCTTCTAATGACTATTTTGTGATTGAGAGTGATGATGATTCAGATACTTCTTTAGTAAATGTTATTGAGACTAAGAAGATCCTCAAGAACCAGAATGAAATCCCATGCTTCCAAGTCTCCAATTCGTAGAACGCAAACTCGCAACAGAGGATCAACCTCTGCTTCTCCTGCACAAACCAACAGGAACTCTGCATCTGCTGCTGCTCCTTCGAACCCAACTATGGGACAACCTTCAAAGAGGATCAAAGTACGTGTAAGGATTCCTTCCCTGTGAATGATGAAGGAAATCAATCGAAGAAGAAACTATGTCCGAAAATGAAGAAGAAGCTGAAACTGTTGAATCACTGGAACTTAAGATGCAACAAAAACTTGTTTTAACTCCCAAAGTGCTTAAGTTCACCTGGTTACATAATGAGAATATGATGTTTATCAGAAACACTCTTCAAACTCAAGGTCTGCGGCAATTTGTTGAGTTGGAAGGTAACTTTTACAGTGATTTGATCAAGATATTCTATGCTAACCTGAAAGCAGAGAACAACATGTTGATTTCAAAAGTCAAGGGAAAGGAGATAAAAATTGACAACTCTTTGTGGAGAAGACTAGATGGTTTGAAGGTGCCAAAATAAGCAAAGGAAACACCTCTTATGTGCCTGGGTTCAACAAATATTACGTGTTCAAGTCATGCATGCGCAATCTTTGAAGAGAGTCATGCTTTGAAATACCAAGTTGGAAAAATCAAACGTGATGATAGACTTCTAGCCTTCATAATCGCTTGGCAGCTCACACCCAGGGGGAGCAATCACGCACAGCTGATGGAAGAAGATTTGGCTCTAATACATTGCATGAAGAACAATATCAAAGTCAACTAGATTTATGTCATCAAGGGACATATGTTCAAGGCAAAGCGTCTCAATGACCACAAACTTCCCTACGCAATCTTCATTTCCAAAGTTCTGGACCACTTTAATATTTCCACTGAAGGAGTGACAACTAGGATCATCAATCACATGCACATATTTGAAAACTATTATCTTAGAAAAATGGGGCTCACAAAGGTTGATGATGAATGGATATTTGAAGCTGGTTCATCCTCCACTGCACCCACATCATCAACTCAAGCTCATAACTCTTCAAGGAATTCTCAGGATTACTCTGCATGTCAGATGGTTCCATACACTGCTCCTCCTGCATACCAAGGAATCCCTTTATCTGAATTTGAAAGAATGCTTATTACTCGTCTTAACGTTCTTGGTTCTATGCAACACAATACTCATGAAACCATGGTTTCCAGGTTCACAAACATTGATTATGAAATTGAACTCAGCAACAACTTGCAGAAATTCAAGTCTCTGTTGAAGCCTTTGAAGGCATTTCTGGCACTGCTGCTGCCATGGATGAGGATGCTGATGAAGATGAAGATTAAAATCCGCTGTTTAATTGTCTTTCAATAGTTTCGTTTTTATGCTGCTGTTTGATAAACATTTTATGGTCTGTAATATGATCTGCAACTAACTTTCTGCAGATAATCTTCCATTTATTCTCTTTGATTTTAACAGTTTTTTGCAGGTTGCCATCATCAAATAGGGGGAGTTTGTTGATAAATTTGATTTGATGATGTTGCTGCAATAGTTGATGATTCAATGGTGTTACTGCAGTTTTTAGTTGATGTCAGATTATCTTTGTTTAGTTAGCTAATTTTGATATATTAGTATGCTATTTTCATTAATACAGGAAATATGCTAGTAATGTGTTTTAATGAATTAAGCTGTTTGTTGTTTAGTTAAGTATTTTCTTCCAGACTCTTCCAGTAGGTCTAAACTGAATATCAGCTGTTGGAGTTTGTCTCTCATTCTCTATAAATACAAGCCACTTTGAAGATCCAAAATACAGAAGAGAGAATTATGAAAAAGCTATCATTTTCTCACAAATCCATTGAAGAATTCAGTTTTAGAAAGAATTAAGAAAAGGATCTGCATTAGTGAATTCTGCATTGTGTTTTACCTGGTTTGGGATGGTTTAGTGAAATTACAAAATCTGTATTTCTATGATTGGGATGATCACTGTAGACTTGGAGTGAGTCTAGTTTTGATTGAATTCTATAATGTTTAGAATTTCATCATTTTGGTTTAGATTATCTTTAGAAGAGGGGTTCTTGTAAAGACTTGTTCAATTAGTGTTATTGTGATTTGTTAGTGTTACAGATTTAAACTGGATGTAGCTTTTGAAAAAGGATGAACCAGTATAATTTCTTGTGCATTCTTTCTCTTCTCTAATCCTCTTTTATAATTTTCTGATATAACTAATCAGCTGTTTTATGTGATAAACAAACTAATTTGTTCTTGACAGCAAAATTAAAATATGATACTATACAAATTTCGAAGAAAATTCAATATCAATTCATCCCCCTTCTTAATATATCTCTGAATCTAATAAATTGCCTTCTTGTGATTAATGTGACCTTCCAGATACCTCGGTTTGATGACAACTTAAATTACATACTCGAAATCTGAGATTACTACCACATATATTCTGGTTTTGAACTAGAACAAGAATGAGATGTAGCGTTCTTGAATATTTTGGCTCTCCACGAGAATTAGGACAAACATAATTACCACTACAATTGCATTTTTATTGAATAGTAAAGAGATAACTTTAGTGATTCAAGGTTTACGATCCATGAACAGATCCTGGGATCACACATTTGAATATCAATGACCTCATACAATCGAATGGTGTGTTATGTATCATAACAATTTGTTATTCAATAAATGATTCAATAATTATGTGGACTAACATAATTACATAATTATATTGAGGCAGAGGTTTAAACACCTTAAGCGCTTTTCAGATCATTCTTAATTTTGTAAAATACTCACTAACCCTATAATCCTCTTGTTTACAAATGAAGAGTTATTGTAAATAATCAATTTGAAATTTATTATCTAGTGAATAATTATCCTTTAAACGATGTCATAGATCAACACAGATTGAGGAATACAACACATCATAAAACTTTAGAAACAATCAAGAATTATCATTTTGATTTGTCACAAACAAAAATTATATAGGATCTAAGAATAAAAAAGGAATTATTAATAAACAAAATTTTGTTCCTATTAGTATAGTGAAAACAACAATAATACTGAATTTTATTAAGATGATGATTCTCTTCTTTACCCATACAATTCATTTTAGAGTTATTGTATGTAAAAACCAGCAAAAAGCATCATTGAAAATCACAAATCTAAAATAAGAAATGTAAAACCATTACAAATAAATACAAGAAAATACAACATCCTTAAATTCAAAACTAAAATAAATATCTTGCATTTCTAGCGACCAACATTTCTTCCATTTTCTATCAGAAGCGCATACCATATTGACAACAAACTATAATATATATATTTTTTAAAAAGATTAATATGCTGAATTATAAAATAAGAACATAATAATACTTGTATATAGATGAGATTAAAAATAAACATAAATAAAAATGAGATTGAATATAGACATAATTAGTACTAATATTTTCATATAAATCAACCATATTTTTACGTCAATAGAATATCAAAACATCTAAAGACAAAAATATGAAAGCATGCACCTCAATCAAATATGTTACATGATTTTATATAAATAATTACTCCAGCAATGAATTATTAAAATAAATTTAATTTTCAACCATATGAACTTTTGATTTATATATCTTCCCGCCCCGTAAGTCATTAGAATCAGGGAAAACAAGTTTGTTAAATTAGAATGAAGTATTTTCTAACAATTAGTTTATAGTTAATATGAGCTTTATGTACAAAATAAATATCACCCTTTTTATATTCGAAATAATTGTTACTACACAAATTAACACTGAGGATGAAACATGAATAAGAAAAATAGAAGCTACAATGTACCTTCTTCTTCCACACAAGTCCCGTGCAACACTTTGCTCCAATTCACTAAAATTGTGGGTATATATAGTCAGTGAATCTGCATGGATCATATGTAAAATTAGGATAGTCATTCCAACCATAACCATATGAATAATCTGACAACTATGAAAATTGCTGTGGTGGCTCAAAATAGGCCTGCGATCCTTGAAATTCAGTTGATGTGTAAAAGTCAGGTTGCCCTGCATAGGAACCATAATCTGCTGAATTTTGTTGCATTTGGCTCATAAAGTATTCCATTTTAAGCTTCAGTTGTGCAGAAAATCAATTCGGTAGCTCCAAATAGCAAACTTTGGCAGCATCTACAGACCAGGATATGCACTCTGGCAGGTTCAGGATAAATGTGTAGCTGACAGCACCGTAACAGCACAGCTGGTTAAACCAAGCGGTCAGAATTAGCCTGGAAGCAGGGGTTAAGCAAATTGCAGCATCCAAATGCGTGTGGCAGGGTTACATTGAGGCTGGTAGCAGGGTTAGAATTTTTATCGTAGTAGGGTCAGAAAAGTATCTTGGCATCATACAAGTCAAAATAAGCTCACAGCTGTTGATGTCTAGATCAGCTGCCTAGGATTGTATGGCTATGCCGTACCAAAACTGGTCCAACAGCACCAGAACAAGGTGGGAAAACAGGGCAAGATCACACTACTAGTCTGTCATTGAACCACTACAATGTTTATAAATTTCAGCACCAAATAAGCCTGATAGGGTCACGGTCTTCACAATAGCAATCAGAATTCAAAACTGTTTGGCAGCAATCAAGTAAATTGTGGTAGGGTCTCTAATTAAGCATCAGTTGCTTCAGCTATACTATGCAGGTTGCTATGACACAGCTGGTAGCATCACTAAAGTAGTCTTGGCAGGGTCAGCAGGAAGTCCTGGCAAAGTCAACTTCAAATTCCTCAGATTTTTCGGCACCAGCAATGAAGGTTATGACTAAATCACAGGTCAAGGTTAGCTGCAACTTTTCAACTCTTGTTGATAAAAGTATCACAATTGCAGTTCCAGAGATCAACAAAACAACACCTGGGCATGATTAAGGTATTAGCAACACCAAGTAATCAGCTAGCAGGGTTCTTGCTGCGTAAAGAAGTAATCCTGGCAGCTTCAAAACTGGTCTGGCGGTATCAAGTGAATGAATAACTGAAACTTGGATAGCAACTCACTTGGCCAGGGTCAAACAGAATCTTAGTAGTAGGTTCAGTCAAATTTTGTCAAGGTCAGAGTCAATTGTTGCAGCACCACAAGGTCAATTGGCAACACTAAGGAATGACTTGGCAGCACCAAACAATTGAAGTATTTAGTGTTGAGTGCTAGTAGTAGCTCAAATAAATGTGTTAATCTAAAGATGAAGAAGGATATTTAGAAATATCTAAAGGATAATTAGTTTTGATGATGATGGCTTTAAAAGAAGAAGATGGACTTTCATGATTAAAGTTTTGGAGTCTTGAAGTCTTGTAGAAGCTTTAATATTGTATTTTGTGTATATGTTTGATTGTATTAGTTAGAAATCAAGTTAAAGATCACAGCATGCACACAACTCTCCCTAAACTTTGAAAAAGCTTTTTGTTTTTCGTAAAAAGCATTTAACGCTGAAATAATCAATTATTTTCAGGAATAATCGATTATCATCAGCAAATTTCTATTTTGCAATTACTATATGGAATAATCTATTATCCCAAGTAATAATCAATTATTCTAAATGTTTTTGCAAAAACCTTTTCATATTCTACAGAACCTTACACCCCTCTTTTTCTATAAATACAAAAGGGATCAGAGCTTTCAAATTTAACCTAGAGAGATGAAAGTAAAAGTTGCTCTACTGCTAGTGTTCAATATTGTTTCATTTTTTGTTGTTATTCAAAGGAGGTGTTTATCTTTTGAGGTTTTCAAAAGAGGTGTTTTCATCCTTTGTGCTTATTCAAATGAGGTGTTTTTCATTTTTTGTGAGATCAAGGAAGTGGTTGATCATTCATCCTTTATGGTTATTCAAATGAGATGTTTTCATTCCTTATGGTGTTCAAGGAAGGTGTTGTTCATCTCTTGTGTTTTCAAGAGAGGTGTTGTTTCATCCTTTATTCTGTACAAAGGAGGTGTCTTGTTAATCTTCTTGCTATCTTTCTCATTCCACTGTACTGTAAGTTTGTAAACTTTATTATTAAGATAGTTAGTAGAAATCACTTTCTGTTGAGGTGATAAGTCACTGGGTGTAGGATCTGCTTTGATCCGAACCAAGATAAATACTCTATATATTTTTCTCTATCCCTACTCTTTTTATATTCAGCTTCTATTCTGTTTATTTGTGTTATACTCTAATTTTGATAAAACAGAACTTAAATTTATATTGGAGTTTTTGTTAAACTCTGTTTTAACAAAATTAAATTTTAAAAAAAAGTTTAATTTTTATTAAGAAACTAATTCACTCTTGGGTTGATTTTATCTGTCCTTTTATTCTAAGGAAATGCAGCAAAGTGTGATGATTGATTCTACAGGGTTTGGCACATGTATGATCACCAACTCAGCTTTTCATGTTAGCAAGGAGATGCGGCTGACTCAGATTTGGCAGACTCAACAAGATGAATGATAGCACCAAGTTAAAGTGGTCCAATCCAAAGCAAGGAAATCACTCGGTTGGTCTTCTTTCACTGTGTGCACTAGAAAGAAAGATTTGGAGGATTCTAAACCGGTTGGTCCAACTGTGTGCACCGAACCAAAATTGTTGTAGCGTATGAAAACTATTGCACCAAACTGTAGCTTGAGAGAACGTTAAATGTCACTCGTTCACACCTCATATTAGTAATTTAAAATCAGTTCAGCACCATGAAATTACTTGGTGAGAGCTAGCAATTAAGAAGTGGCAACAACTAGTAGTTGAATCACTAAAAAAAATAATTGGCAGCACCAGCTTCGGTCAACAGCACCAAGGATTGATCAAGTTTTTCAGCACCTCAAGGCAGGTAAACCCTTGGTTGTGTATAAAAATTAGAATAGATTTAGCTGAGTCAGATTAGAAATCCAATTTCACTGCTGCACCGCTTTGCACCGTTTGAAAATCTGAATCAGTTTGCTAATTGCAACTACTGCACCGCTTGGCTCAGAATTTGGCTTGTAAAAGCAGTTGTGGGGCAAGGTAGAGTGGCTATTGTATGTTGGCAACACTATAAATGCTTTTTGCAAGGTCACAATTTACCCTTAGCTGATTGTAAACTTGGCTAGATGTACCACAATTTAGGTTGCACCACCAAGAACAGTATCAAGCCATGTTGAGTAAGATTAACAACACCAAATAAACTGATCACTTAAGAATTAGTTGCACTAGCAAACTCAACTAGTCCAGCTGAGTATATCTTTAACTTTAACTTCTAGCACGGTCAGGTGATCAACAAGTTGCAGAACTGGAAGCACCTGCAGCTCACTCAGCCCTTAAGAACCTGTCTAACGTGAATGCACCACCGCACCAGCAAGACTCAATCTGGCCGCACCAAATGGGTGGACCAGTGATTGCATCAATGCACTAATTTCTTTTCAAGTTAACCAATATTGGCAGCAGCTTGGCAATGCCTCATCTGTAGATGGACATGCTTCAGAATTGGCTAGACTGGGTGTAAAAATCACAAAATCAAACACCAGGTTGGCTTGGCATGTCCAAGTCAGCAACACCTCTCAAGTGAGTTATGACACCCAAACCTTAGTAAATCTAATAGCAAAACTTAAAGGCAACAAGCAGAGGCATAACTCACTCAGTCAATTCAGACTGAGACTTGCTATCAAATTCTGATCAATATCCAAGCCAAGAACAACAACAATCCTCTCCTGCACAAACTGATTAAACTGCCAAAAGCAAAAACAATTTCCAATACCACGAACACGTCCAGCCATCACCAGAAACCAAATTCTATTAAATCCAGATCCAAAACAGAACGAATACTAGTACTAGAAGAACAAAAACAAAAACAAATGCTAGAATTATTCACAGATCTATGATATTTACAAAATCAAATCAAACAAAGAAGCATCAAGCGATTCAATGGCATGCGTCCTGACAATGGCGCCAATTTAATGATATCAATGTCGCTTGTGAAATTGATAAAAAATAATAAATAATAATAAATTTTCCCCAATGTGGTATAGGGGCTAACTTAGGTGTAGACACACGTCCATAAACATCCATTGCAACATGTTCTTCCTCAATAAATTAAAACTACAAAACAATTTCTTACAACACTAATGAACGAAATGGCAAAGAAGAATGTATAACTAACTGAAAAAACAGAGCATCGTAGAAGCAAAGAAATGAAGTGCAATTAACTGCTGGAATTACACGATTGAAATGCAGAACCGGAAAATTAAAATGCAAAGCAAGAAACCTGAATGGTAACGTAAAGATTCAAAAACAGAATTTAAATAGAAGAGTAAGATGGGTTTATATTCAAGAACCCAAGAAACACAAGTAGAATTGCCTCAAAATTTGAATAATCTTGAATGCAAGAGAGCCAAACAATCAAGAATCATCATCTTATCGTGTTGCCAACAATTATATAGAGATAGTCAATTATAAGAACGAAAAAGAAACCATCAAAAACTAAATTTTGTTATTGAAGACGAGTGTCATCTTCAGTGGCGGATCCCTACTAATAGGGAGAACCACCTCATATTAAATAAATTTAATATTTTAATAATAATTAAATAATATAAAAAAATTATAAATAAAATAATATAATATGTAAAAAAATTAACTTAATAAATAAAATTAACATTAAATATAACATTCAATTTACTTATAAACATTAATTCAATATACATTCATAATATAGTTAAAATGGAGATTTTACTTGTAAAACCGTAAGATTATACAATCCAGTAATCCGTGAAATTCTAGAGGAAAATAAAAAAAGGATAGAATCGAAAATTTTAGTATTTTAATAAATGCAGACAGTGAATGAGTTTTAATTTTATTTTAATAGGTTTTAATTTTTTTTATTGGTTTTAATTTCTTTAATATTGAACATTGTTCTATCTTCCACTTATTTAGGATACTTTTTAACTCTTTCAATAATTTTGAATTGTTTAATATTGAGTACTGATCCCACTAATTTAGAAGTTGAACAATTTTTAATTTTTTAATAGTTTTTAATATTTTTAATGTTTAGTAATATTGTTCCTACTAATCTAAGAGTTGAACAGTTTTTTAGATGTTATTTTAACATGTAAGTGTGAAGATTGTTTTTACTTTTTTAAACCTTAAAAAATTTTAAATTTTTTAAGCCGAATAAAAATAATTAAAAATTAAAATCTTTCCACTTCTAAAAGTAAAAATTAAAATGTTCTTTGCTAAATGTAACTATTTGCTCATTTGAAGTTGAAGAAATATCATTTTTATTTTTATCAATAATCTTTCTCTTAAAAAACACATTAATGGTCTTGTTCTTAACCATGAGTATTGTACCTATTAAAAAAATAATTATTTAATTTCAAAATATATAAAATTATAATAAATAATAATTTACAATCTAATCTACAGAGTAACAAACCTCCTAAAAATATAATCTACAATTTAATGTAATATACTTATAATAGTCATATAAAAGTATAGAAAATAAATTATATTAAATAAAAAAAATTATAATAAATACCTAGAATGGAATGAAAGAAATTTTGTAGATTTTATCCTAGATCAACATAAACCGGAGAATACAAGAAATCATAAAACTTCAAAAGCAATCAAGAATTATCATTTTGTTGTGTCGCAAACAGTTATACAAGATCGTTCGTAAGAACGAAAAAGAAACCATCAATAAACTAAATTTTGTTCCTATTAGTGTAGTGAAAATAACAATAGTGCTGAATTTTCATTAAGATAATCATATTCTTCTTTACGCATACAATTCAATTTAGAGTTGTTGCATGTAAGAAATAGTAAATAGCGTCGTTGAAGATGAATATAAGGTGATCAAATTTAACATCCCAAATCTAAAATAAAAAATATAAAACATTACAAATTGAAAATATATTATAGAAAGAAAATACAACCAAATCTTAGTAAGTCTCTCAAAAACAAGAAAATACAACATTATTAACTTTAAAACTAAAATAAACATCTTGCACTTGTAGCCACCAACATTTCTTTCATTTTCTATCAAAAGCACGTATCACATTGACAACAAATTACAATATATATTTTTTTAAAAAGGTTAATGTGCTGGATTATAAGATAAGAACATAATTATACTTGTTTATAGAAGAAATTAAAAATAAACATAAATAAAATTAGATTGAAAATAGAGATAATTAGTATTAATATTTTCTTATAAATCAACCATATTTATACCTTAATATATTATCAAAACTTCTAAAAACAAAAATATGAAAGCATGCACCTCAATAATAAAATATGTTACATAATTTGATACAAATGATTACTCCATCAATGAATTATTAAAATAAGTTTAATTTTCAACAATATGAACTTTTTTATTTATCGTTCCGCCCTTCTGAGTTATTAGAATAAGGGAAAACAGGTTTGTTAAATTAGAATGGAATATTTTCAAACAATTAGTTTATAGTTAATATGAGCTCCATGTACAAAATATCACCCTTTTTATATTCGAAATAATTGTTACTACACAAATTAACACTGAGGATGAAACATGAATAAGAAAAATAGAAGCTACAATGTACCTTCTTCTTCCACACAAGTCCCGTGCAACACTTTGCTCCAATTCACTAAAATTGTGGGTATATATAGTCTGTGAATCTGTTGAGGAAGCTCATGTAAATATTTCTCCAAGGATACCAAAGTAGAATAGACCCTAATAAGCCCCAAAATCCAGTGAAGAATCCTACTCCCAAGCTCATGTACAATGCCCCATTGAAAACATCATCTTCACCATTGTTCACTCTTCCATGTTCTTCAGGCTTTATTGTTGTTGTTGTTTGGTTTTCATCTCTGGGGCATGTTTTGTTAAGCTGCTCACCACAAAGACCAACATTCCCTTCAAAACTAGACACATCAAAGGTTTCAAGATGTCTTCCTGATGGGATTCTTCCAGAAAGAGAGTTGTGCGACAAATCTAATTTGCCCAGAGAATCAATTTGAGACAGACAAAAAGGAATTCCCCCACTGATATCATTTCTTGATAAGTCAAGGGACTCTAGTGAACTTAAATTTCCAATCTCTAAAGGAATTTTTCCACTAATATTATTTCTTGATAAATTCAAAGAAACTAACCCAAGCAAATATCCAATCTCTTTTGGTATTTCACCCGTTAACTTATTACTTGAAAGATCAATGCTCTTAAGCCTTAACTCTGGATTCTTGAATCCCTGTTCCACACCTTTCCACATCAAGCTTATGTTAAGGGTATAATCTCCGTTAACATATCCGCCATAAATCTCAAAAAAAGTGATATTTGTCCAGTATATACGATTTAGAGTGTCAGTTGTGTTGATGCTCTTTTCAGACATTGCAGTCAAATTGTTTAAGCATGATGGAATTCCTTTTGATAACATATTCATCGAAAGATCCAATAATTGAATATGCTTCAGATAACAGAGCTGAATAGGAAGTTTTTCAGAAAAGTGATTCTTTCGCATGTTCAAGATGATCAACTGCTGCATACTTTCTCCGATCCATGATGGTATTGGACCAGACAACATATTTTCACCCACATCCAACATTAGTAATTTGCTGCAATTCTTCAAAGTGGAAGCTAATTCACCCATTAGGTTATTGTTTCGTAAAACCAAGACTTCCAATTCAACAAGGCTGCCCATGGACACAGGAATCTTCCCTGACAATTTATTGTTGCTTAAATCAAGAAACAGTAACCGATCTACTGATTTCCAACAGTCTGGGAGCTGTCCCTTCAATTGATTGTTTGATAAATCCAAAATGGCCATTGCAGATCCGCTTTGGTCACATACGAGTGAAAACAAATCTGAAAATTTATTGTTAGAAAGACTCAGCTCTGAAGCTTGTAGGAAAAATGACGGAATTTTGCCTTCAAACTGGTTTGAATTCAGAATTATAGACGGACTACCGAGAAGCCTCAATGATAGATTAGGAATTGCACCAGTGAGATTGTTGTGAGACATATTCAACGTTCTCATACTTTGCAAGTTGTTCCAAAACCATTCCGGTATGTAATTAAGCCCATTGTCTGAAATATCCAGGTAATTTAGCGAACTTTGAGTATGGAGCCAACTAGGAAAACTTGGGCTCAACTTGCAAGATCCTAGTCCCAAAACTTCTAATTGGAAAGGAGGAACCCAGTTAGGGTCTAATTTTAGAGACAGAGAGTTCTCTGACAAATGTAAGTCCCTTAGTTTGGAAAAATTGGAAAGATGGGATTCAGTGACGTCACCATCCAAATAGTTTCCTTTCAAGTACAAAAACTCCAACTCAGATAGTAATCCAATGGTAGTAGGTAGCATGCCGGTCATCTGGTTATAAGATAAATCCAAACCCTGAAACACGTGTCTGTTGCACCATGAAGAATTTTGAAAGAAGCTAGAAATCTCTCCACTCAACTTGTTATATGAGAGATCTAACAACTGCAATGTGCACATGTTCCCGAAGAAAGATGGAATCCGGCCTTGCAGTTTGTTACCATCAAGGAGAAGAAATTCAAGAGAATTCATTACTTTCCCAAATCCATCTGGAATGGGGCCTTCTAACACGTTATCATAAAGCTCAAGTGTACGAAGATTGATAGTGGAGTTGAAGAGCCAGTAAAATATGGTTGACGATTTCAACATATTGAAGGAAAGATCAAGGTAGACGAGAGAAGATGAAGAATTCGTAATTGAAATAGGTGATATGAGAAAACTACCATCCCTAAGACTACAATTTCGCAAATAAAGATTTTGAAGTTTTGAACCGAAATTGAAACTACCTTGGAAGACCCATGATGTCATATTATTAAAAGAAAGGTCAAGGATCACAAGAGAAGGGAAATTTGAGTAGACAGGAGATGACAAAACAATGTTATTATGAGAAAGATAAAGCTTTTGAAGATTAAGACTAAAGTTTGACAATAATTGAAATGTTGAGGATGTGAGCATATTAGAAGAAAGATCAAGGATGGTAAGAGAAGAAGAAAAGTTGGAACGTGAATAATAAAACAGAGACTGAATATCGGTGTCTGAAAGAGAACAATCAACTAGCCTCAACTCTCTTAGCTTGGGAAAATGAATCATTTGGAACCAGTGACGATTATGTAAACGATTGAAGGCAAGATTTGTCAGGTAATAGAGATTAGACAACCACTCTGCATCCTTAGGTTTGACGTCAAAATCACCCTCAAGTCTAAGAGTGTGCAGGAGAGGAAGATTCCCAACCTGGAAAGGGAGTGCTCCAGAAAATGAATTTCCTCTAAGATCAAGATACCTCAATTGTGACAGATTTGCAAGTTCATAAGGGAGTTGGGCATCGAGATCATTGTAACTGAGATCGAGATACCTTAAATGTGTAAGGCTTCCAAGTTGATAAGGGATTTCTCCACGGAGAAAATTGTTGAAACTTAGGTCGAGAGACAGTAAGTGTGTAAGATTTCCAAGTTGGGTAGGAATGGTGCCACCAAAATCAGAATAGGAGAGATTGAGATATCTTAAGTTGGTTAGTGAGCCCATGAGTTGTGGGATGTCACTCCATAGAAAATAATTGTTGCTGAGATCCAAATGTTGAATATTTTGCAAGGGAAGCAATGAGGTGATATTGATTGCACCTCTCAAATATTGTGTATCCTGACAACGGAGACTGAGAATGGTTACATGACCTGTTTGATGGTCGCATTGAATGCCTTTCCATTTGCAACAATCTCGACTGTTATAATCATCTCTCCACGTAGACAGCATGCCATAGACATCAATGAGGCCATGTTTGAAGTTGAGGAGTGCTTGTCTCTCCCTCTCAATGCACTTTATTTCTGTGCTATTGTTGAGTCCAAGAATGAATCCTGCAGAGTGCAACAAAAGCAGGAGAAGTGCATAAAACAGGTTCAGATAATAAGTAGGCATTGTGTACTTGCTGTTGAGAAACAAGTAAAAGGTAAAACAAGGATCCTGAACTGTGATGAGTTTACTCTTAATTGTGAAGTGTGAAAGGCAGAACCACCAACAATTGAATTTATATAAGGCATTTCAAGACCAGTGGGTGGTTGACCAGGACTTCAATTTAAAATGTTGGATGTGATATTATCATTTGCTATTCCAATCATATTATTTTACTTCATTTGCTGATATTATGATTTAAAGATGTTAGTGTGAAAAAAAAGTGGGTATTGAGACAAAAAATCAAAGAAAATGTTGCTATAACTTCTTTTTCTTAGTATTTACAGTGTAATGATATCATTATTCAGGGTGCCGTGAACCAATCTTATATATAATATTAGTTTTTATAGATAAAAATAAAATTGATTAAATCTTAAACAAATTTATAAAATAAATACTTAATTAGTTTTAAATCTTAATTCCTTTGTAAATTTGAATATTTTTATTAAAATTTTTATTTTATAAAATATTTAGATTTTTTAATTGAATTTTTATTAGTGAAATGATGTGTTTGGTACGTTGATGTATTTTTACATGAAAAAATAAAAATTAAATTTTAAATTTTTTATAAATTTAAAATGTTGACCCATGATTATTTCAAATACAATAAAAAAAAGTTTTAAAATCTTAATTAAAATCACCAAAAGATGAATTTTTCTATCCAAATAACACTATTAAATCTATTAATTTTTCAAGTAGGACATAGAAATCAAATATTTACTCATATAATGTTGTTATTGTTGGATAATCAAATTTCTGTTTAAATTTTGAATTTTTTTAAAGATTTAACATACGTAAAAATAATTTAAAAACAGTTTATTTAAAAATAAGAAATATTATAATTAAAATATAAATAAATTTAATGACTATTTTAAATTTTTTGAAATATGTTTTTAAATATAATAAATATTATATTAAAATATAAATAGGTTTAAAAGATATTTTAAAAAATATTCAAATATATGTTTCTTTTAATATTGAAATAATTATTTAAAATATAAAAAATGCAGTAATTAATTTAAAAAATATTTTGAGAAAATATTTATTTGTGAGATAAATTAAAATATTTAATATTAATATTTAATTATTTCTAATTAAAAATGTTTCTATTAAAGATTTAGATCTAAATCTATTTAAAAAACATATAATCAAAATGTAAGAAATAAATTAATAAATTATTCAAAAATATAATTATGTCATTTTCTTGCTTTTATTTTTTGTGGTACAATTTTTAGAATTCAATCTATAATGTTTCATTATAAGTTACCGAATTAATTTTCTGAAGTATTTAGTCCTTTTTATCTTGTCTTTACATCTTATTAATAATTTTCTTCTCATATATATACATTTTTCCATAAATATTTTAAAATAAAAATATAATAAATAAAATTCTATAAATTAAAATTAATTTATATATAAAATAAAAGAAAATTTAAAAACAGGGAGAAAAGTTTCATAATTTTGAATAATGTTTAAATTATTTATTACATTTATTTCTCAAACCCAACATTATTTTCATTATTTACAAAATTTCAAAATATCAATCCAATTTTTAACATTTTAATTGCTTAATATATATAAAAAATATAATTTTTAAATTTTATTATTTATTAAATCTTAAAATTACACTTAATTATAAATAATTAATTAGTAATATTAAATATTTTAATTTATCACACAAAAATACTATTTATTAAAAGAAATGGTTTTTAAATTTATTTTTACAATTTTTTATATTATGAATAATTATTTCAATATTTAAATTAACATATATTTCAATACTTTCTAAAATATTTATTCCAACTATTTATATTATAGATACAATATTTATTTTATTTAAAAATATATATTTTAAAAAATATTTATTAAGTATATTTTAATTGTAATATTTCTTATTTTAAATAAATATTTTTTTAGGTATTATATTAAATGTTTAAAAAAAATTGAAAATCCAGAACGAAATTTGAATTTTCTGGTTTTAAAGTTTTAAAGTTAAACAATAATAAAAATTGATTAATTCACGTCCTTCAGTTAATGGTAAAATAAAAAAATAAAAATTTAATTAAAAATATAAAGTTTTAAATACGTAACATAATGAATTTTTTAATGAAAATTTAATTAAAAATATAATAATTCTATACATTTTTACCATAAATATTTTAAAACAAAAATATAATAAATAAAATTCTACAAATTAAAACTATTTTATATAAAATAAAAGCATAAAACCATAATATCTAATCCAACAACAAAGAGAATTTACACACAATTTACTATTTTATACAATACTATATATTTCTACAATTTTATTTTAAAAAATTTAGTGAATCTCTAATTCTCATCTTTAAAACATGCACTTATATCTACTTGTGTACGTAGTATAATGATTGCAGTCATCATACAAACAACAAGTGTAAGGATAAATTACTAAAAAAATGTTTTATCATAATATTATCAAAACAGTAAAATTGTTGACAGAGAAAGTTTAGATTTGATTATTACGGCAAACAACTCAAGATCAGATTCTATGTGGAGTTTGTTTTTGTTAGTCTCTCTTCTCTTTTTGAATTAATATGCCTTGTTTAAGAGAGATTTTTTAAAAAGAATAGCTGCATTGTTTTTCATGTGAATTTCTTTCTTAGAACTATAATGTTCTTATTTTTAGTTTGAGTTTTAAGAGACAAAATTGGGAATGTTTTCTTACTCTTAGTTGTTTAAAATCTGTTTTTAAAATGAAAAAGTACTTTGCTTTTAGTTCAACTTTTAATGGAATATTTTCATTAAATGCAATTAGTTATATACCTAACTTTTTTGCCTCTTTTAAATATATCTTTTAAAACTATAATAGAAATAAGTTTTCATACTGAGAACGTGAAAAACAAACTACTAAATTGAAACCTTATTTGAATTCAAAGTTTTTTACTACAAAGATCATACGTGTGCATCAAATTTTGAAAACACGTTCTCTTTCTTACCGGGCAAGATTTTTATTCACTGATTGAAGGGAGTCTCTCTTTCTTTTCCTTTCATCTTTCTCTGTATTTAATTTGATCTTCAAATTGTATCTGTAACTTTGTTAGAGTAAAGGTGTTAGAATACTTGTATTCATTAATCTTTTTCTAAGGATTTGTATGTTCTTGGATTGGTTTTCCAAGATTTGGTTTGTGCAGTAGGGTGGTGCCTTTTAAAGTTTTGTTCTTGTAGTATTTAAGAATAAAAATATTTCTTGATGTGTGTGTGTTTGTAAGAATTTTGTTGCTAGTGGATGAACTCAATGTAGTTCTTGATGAGTGAACTGTTATAGTGATATTTTCTTTCTACACCCTTATTTTGATATTGCTTTTGCTACACTTCCTTTTTTGAAAACTCTGATAACACTTTTAATCAATTAAATTTTGAATTAAAATTGTATTTGAGGCTTTAAATTTGTTGTTGGCATATTTCAAGACCAGAGTTTTTTATGAAGACCTACAGTTTTGATGATGAAGTTTTAGAAATTTCAATCAACATTAAAGACTTATGCCATCTCACAAAGGAAGGTTGCTTGTTAGAAAAGGAAAGGCATAAAGAGCTTTCAAAGCTTTCAAAAGAGAAGATTGATGAAGATTTTCTCAAGAGCTGAAGGATCAAGAGTAGAAGGTTCTGTTTTGGGTGTTGGATAAAAAGAGTAAGTCATAAATCTCATTCAAGACCTTCCCAAACAAGAGCGCAAGGTGTTTTCTCGCAAAAACATTTTTCTACGCATTTAATCGATTAGCATACGTAGATAATCGATTATTTAACTTAAAATTTGAATAAAAAATGTTTAACGAACTAAATAATCGATTAAGTGTTTTTGATAATCGATTATATTGATTTGTGGGTTAATATAATCGATTATGGCCTTAATCTAATCGATTATATCAGGCGAAATAAGTTTTCCAGTTTTCAAATAAGTTTTCCAGTTTTCAAATCAACCTAAGAATGGAAACTTTGGAGCATTTTCGAATTATAAAATGAAAGAGAATGTCTTAGGTTAAACACATATGATAAAACACATAACATTCAAAGTGTTTCTGCGCCTTAGCTTTTTCAAAGCCGCTTTCCTGCTCTCTTCAGTTTGATCAAGTCTTTGGAAGTGGTGATCATTGTGATTAAGCTTTCTATCCAGCACGTATCAAGTGTATTCTTTTACTGTTTTCTTTAAACGGGAAAATTCATCCCTTGGATTGGTTCTAAGGGAGGTGTTTCATCTTTTGTATGTCAAGAGAGGTGGGTTTGATCCTTAGTGTGTCTGGGGAGGTGTTTCATCCTTAGTGTGTCTGAGGAGGTGTTCCGTTTATCTTTATTTGTTATTGCATGAATTGGTGTTTGTAATTTCAATTAAAGATAGTGGAGAAAATCATCACGCATTTGTGGTGGTTGGGAACTGGACATAGGATTGGCTTAATCCGAACCAGTATAAATCTCTGTGTTCTTTCTCTTTCCCTATCTCTTTTTATTGTGGATCATATTAACAATTGCAAACTCAAACCGCATTAATCAAAGGTTAAGAAAAATCTACATCCTAGTTTTTGAAAGAATTTCAAAATCTGAAAAGTTTTTTAAAAGAGAAAAGTTTATTAAAAATCCAATTCACCCCCCCTCTTGGTTTTTACACTGCCGTCTTTATTTAACATTTGTTTTAATTAAAACTTAGCAATTAAATTCCAATAAGTTAAATTCACCCCTCCCCCCTTTTGAACTAAACTAAGTGCTTACAGAAATTAGTCATTCATAACAATTTAATACTTTATATCAATACAAACATGTCAACCAACATACATTATAGATAATTCAAGTTGTTAGAACTAGAATATCAATAGATGTCATCCAAAACACATGTATTAAGTTTGTCCAACCAGAGACCAATTATCTTATCCAAGTCATAAGGTAGATTCGCTCACAAATCTACAAACCATTGGTCATAGTAGGTTCTTTACACAATATGTCGTGCATCGAAGTCATGTCACGGTGCATAAGAACTTCTCCTTCAACTTCTCACCACTTGATCTGTTAGTCCATGTGACTTAAACAATCTATGAAGGAAGGGATCTTTGTTACAACATATGTGTCATTACTTAATACACAAAACCTGTTGGACTTGAAGACTTGGTTTCATGTAAATTTGATGTCTCCAACCACCTTGATGATGAAGATGATGATGTTTGAAGAATGAATATTTTTGTCTTAGTGTTAGAGTGTATTAGGATTTGAGGTAAGAAACATTTCATTTAATCTTGGCCTTAATCTTGCATTTCAAAATGTTTTGAAATGTTTTAAAGAAGTTTTAATTGTTTTCAACTCATTAAAAATATGTTTGTAGTCAGTAAAAATGTTCTTAGTTTAATGGATAAGTCAAACTAACAATTGAACCAATTGACATGGATTTCAATTAACTGATATTATGGAACTAGTATTTTTTAAATTTTTCTTCAGGCTGAATTCAACTAATTGTTTTAAAATTTTGAATCAACTTAATTTTTGGAGTTGTTGTTTTTGAAAAATCTATGCTCCCTGGAAAATCTAGTTGATTTACAATTTAAATAGGCTAAAATCACTTAAAGATTCTCTTTATGATTTACATAAGTTTAAAGGCATTTTCAACCAACTGTTTTCACTTTTAAGATTTTTGGTGCTCTCTGGAAAATCTATTTTAAGTGAAATAGACCAGCTAAATCGTGCTTTAACGAATTGATTTTCTCAGTAACAATTTTAAAACATTGATATCATTTCCGATTTAAATAGTTTGAGATTTCAAGAACTGGACATCAAATCAATTAAAAAGAAACTCATTGTTCAGAAAGAGTTTCCCCAGTGTTCTAAATCAATTTTTGAAATTCATCAAAGAGTCCAAGATCTAATTGATTTGATAATACTTCCATAGAAGTCATCACCTGAAATTGTGTCCTATTTTACATATTGTTGTTAGGTGAATTTGTTCTATAATCTTCTATAATTTCATACTAGGTTTAATCCTTCTTGATCAGGATGATTAAGAGTTTCTTGTAATAGGGTTTTATAAGGGTAGACAGATCTTGTAGAGTTCAAGATCAAAGTGTTTGTGAAATTCATTGTATTTTACATGTAGGGTTCTGTAAAAACTTTGAATCAGTGGATTGATTGATATGTAGGTTAGGAAACTGGATGTAGCCTTCCTGTGAAGGTGAACTAGTATAAAAATCACTAGTGTTAATCTTCTTCTCCTTTACTCTTTAATTTCTCTAGTTGTTAATTGAATTGTTAAATGTGTTGAATATATGATTCATTGATCAAAGCATTTCAAGAATATTTAAAGAACTGGTTTTGGTTGCACTTGTAAGCAAAAATCTAATTGTTTTTCTGAAATTGGCCAACGTTTTCGAAAATCTTTTGAGAGTTTAATTCACCCCCCTCTTAAACTCAACCCTTTATTCTAACAAAACAATAATTCACAATCATCCCAGATTTGCAACCTCCAATTATAGAGTAGTTCATTACACAATATGTCGTACATCGAAGTCATGTGACAATGTGTAAGAAAATTCCCTCATGTTTCCCAAAATATCATGTTTCACATCAACATAATTCAATACTTAAAAATTTCAATAAACCATTATTTATTCACATCTTCATACATCAATTACATGTAGCACTAACAATTCAAACTTCGATTTTATTTCATTGAAGAATTATACAATTATATAATTCATACTTCAATTATTATATATTTTCACTAAATATTGAATAAATAGATATATATTTTTCTCGATTCATGTATCAGTCTCACTTATATGTTTTTACTTTATTGTTGACATATTTCAAGTATGAGTAAAAAGTTACTCAGAAAGTGTTGATGAAGTTTTTATCTCAGTAAGTCATGAAGATTGAAGTTTTGATGATGAAGATATAAAGTTTTAGTGCAACATTAAAGACTTGATTTTATCTCACAAAGGAAGGTTGCTTCATGAAATTTAAGGCAAGATATAAAAAAGAATAAATACTTTCAAGGAAGAAGATTGTTGAAGATTTTCTCAAGAGCTGAAGATTCGAGTTTAGAAGTTTCAGTTTTGGGTGATGGATAAAAAGAGTAAATCATAAATCCCATTCAAGGCTATTTCAAACTTGAGAGCAAGTTGTTTTTTCGCAAAAACCTTTTTCTACGCTTTTAATCGATTAAGTATCGAAGTAGAATCGATTATTTAACTTAAAATTTGAATTAAAAGGGTTTAACGAACAAAATAATTGATTATGTGTTTTTGATAATCGATTATATTGCTTCTGGGTTTCATATAATCGATTATGGCCTTAATCTAATCGATTATATCAAGAAAAATATGTTTTCCAGCTTTACTCTGATATAATCGATTACACCTTTTATATAATCGATTAAATATGACGTTTTTGCGAATTCAATGCTAAACCAACCTAATAATGGAAACTTTGAGCTGATTTCAAATTATAAAATGAAAGGCAAGGCAATTATGTCCTCCCAACAACAAGAACTTGAAGAAAGGCAACCAAATCTTGTTGGGTGGATTTCAGATGAAGATCTTCAAAGAGCATACATTAATCATTGGAAGGATAGGAAAATTCTAACTCCTAAATTTCTATCTTGTGACTTTTTCAGATCTCAAGGTTTTACTTTTTAGGAAATGTTAGTGTCAAGTGGATTAAAGACTTTTGTAGAAATGGAAGGTCATTTCTATCCTAACTTGGTAAGAGTCTTCTACCTCAATCTAACCTCTCGTACAGGTAGTCCAAGCACCAAAGTAAAAGGAGTACGCATTCACCTTGATGGAGACATATGGCACACAGTAGATGGATTGTCAACAGAAGAAGACATCGACATCACCTATGATTTTGAAGGTTTCAATAAACTTGCTAAATTCAAAAAATTCTGCAAAGATCCCAACCTTCAAGTGGAGAGTTTATATAAAGTCGGTAATGTTAAATTAAATGAAAGAATGTTGCATTATGTTATTGTCTGGATTATTGCTCCTAGGGGCACAAATCATGCCAACAATTATTCTTGATAATATGTTTAAAGCTACTAGATTATCTACTTTTGCTTTACCCTACTCAGTGTTTATCTCTAAGATTTTAGAATACAAAGGAGTGGACCTCACAGGGGAAACAAAGCAAATTTTGCTCAGCTACAGCCAAATAGGTAAAAGTGTTTTGCGTCATATGGGCCTCATTAAGCAAGGAAATGTGTTTAGACAAAGAGGAGAAGAGGAAGCAATGGAGGAAGATGAAGAAAATGACCAACAACAACCCCAACCCGGTTCCATGGAGGCCAACATATACTCAAGAATGGACAACATGTTGAACCTTCGACTTTCACATTATGATGATATTTGCTCAAGACTTTCAAGGCTGAATAGGAGAGTATATCGTGTGGATAGAAAACTGAAATTGAAGACATATCCCCTAAAGAAGAAAACACTCGAATCTTTCAAAGGAAAACAACCAGTCGAAGATGTTGAAGAAGAAGAGGAAGAAGAAGATAGTGAAGACACTGAATAGGCTAAAAATTCACTTGTTCCTTAGCTCCAATATTTTTTTTCAGCTGCTATTTTTATTCTATTTTTTTTCTCTACATATTTTTTTGTGTATTAATTGCTTCTGCTGTAAATCTCTTTTGATGTCTAATCTTTTTGATAATGTTAAAAATAAAGGGGGAGAAAAGTACATTTTGATTGATAAATTGTCTAAAATATATCTCAAGCACTAAGAGTAGAATTTAAGAAGGAGAATTAAAGTTTAAGGGGGAGAAATAGGAAGTATTTCAAAATAATTTATTAGAATATTTTAAACATTAAGAGCAAAGTTTAAGGGGGAGTTTAAAGAAATATATCCATGAATTCCTTAAAATTTAATTTTAATTCAAATTCAAATTGAAAATTAAATGCTATGAGATTGCCTATATTATTTCCTTTCAGGACTAACATTTATGATGGAGATATCCATACAATATTATCTAAGTTTTTTTTTTCAGGATATCAATCACAAGTCTTTAAGTTTCTTTTTATCATCATCAAAAAGGGGGAGATTGTTGACATATTTCAAGTATGAGTAAAAAGTTACTCAAAAAGTGTTGATGAAGTTTTTATCTCAATAAGTCGTGAAGATTGAAGTTTTGATGATGAAGATATAAAGTTTTAGTGCAACATTAAAGACTTGATTTTATCTCACAAAGGAAGGTTGTTTCATGAAATTTAAGGCAAGATATAAAAAAGAATAAATGCTTTCAAGGAAGAAGATTGTTGAACATTTTCTCAAGAGCTCAAGATTCAAGTTTAGAAGTTTCAGTTTTGGGTGATGGATAAAAAGAGTAAGTCATAAATCCCATTCAAGGCTAATTCAAACTTGAGAGCAAGTTCGCAAAAACCTTTTTCTACGCTTTTAATCGATTAGGTATCAAAGTAGAATCGATTATTTAACTTAAAATTTGAATTAAAAGAGTTTAACGAACAAAATAATCGATTAAGTGTTTTTGATAATCGATTATATTGATTCTGGGTTTCATATAATCGATTATGGCCTTAATCTAATAGATTATATCAGGAAAAATATGTTTTCCAGCTTTACTCTAATATAATCGATTACACCTTTTATATAATCGATTAAATATGACGTTTTGCAAATTCAATGCTGAATCAACCTAAGAATGGAAACTTTGAGCTGATTTCAAATTATAAAATGAAAGGCAACGTCTTAGGTTAAACAACATCTGATTAAACATGAAAATACAGTGTTCTTGCGTTAAAGTTTTTCAAATTTATTTTCTTGCTCTCTCAAGGTTGATCTAAGTTCTTAGAAGTGGTGATTATTGTGCTTAAACTTTCATATCCAGCACTCATCAGGTGTTTTCTTTACTGTTTACTGGTTTGTGTAATTCATCCCTTGGATCAGTTCTAAAGGGAGGTGTTTGTTCATCTCTTGTCTATCAAGAGAGGTGGGGATCATCCTTAGTGTGTGTGAGGAGGTGTTTTCATCCTTAGTTTGCCTGAGGAGGTGTTTTCATCCTTTGTGTGTCTGAGGAGGTGTGTTCATCCTTAGTGTGTCTAAGGAGGTGTTTCCGTTTATCTTTATTTGTTTTTACATGTTGTCACTGGATTGGTGTTTGTAAGTGCATTTAAAGATAGTGGGGAATATCATCACGTGTTGTGGTGATTAGGCACTGGATGTAGGATTGGCTGAATCTGAACCAGTATAATTTTCTGTGTTCATTCTCTCTTTCCATATCTCTTTAGTTTATTATATTCGGATCATACTAACAATTGTTATCCCGATTGCGATTATCAAAGATTAAGGAAAATCCGATTCTTGTTTTTGGAAGAATTATTTAAAATTTGGAAAATTATTTTAAAAGGGAAAAAGTTTTTGAAAACCCAATTCACCCCCTCTTGGATTTTGCACTGTCATTATTTTCTAACATTTATCACATTTTGTTTCTTTCATTTTTCAATATAAATAATGTTGAACATATATTAATTAGACCACAATAGATTATATGATCTTTGATACCATTTGTATGCATATTAATTTCATTTTGTAAGAAAGTATAAATTGAAAAATTACAAGGTCAGGTTTCGATTCATATTCATCGAAGGTTCTTAAGTACCCCATTAGTGAATTTTCATCCTGTCGATAATAGGGTCTACTTCCCTTACTTCGATTCTTGATTATTAATATATATAAAGACCTCGAGGAGTAACTTACGTGTTGATTTTATTCTCTTGATGTGATGAACAATATCAAAACTATTTATATGTTCAAGCTTTGATGGTATTTTATTTAACTCTTAATGTATCATTCCTTCGATGTGATATAAACTATTCCTTCTCAGTGGGTGGTGATGTCATATCTTGACGAATCATACATGGTTTTCTTACCCAGTTCGATTGTCATGTGTTACACCTTGTGATGTTTCTCTTCATTTTGCTTTCATAATGAGATATTCAAATATCAAGTTCGATTGTCATATGTTACACATTGTGATGTTTCTCTTCATTTTACTTTTTAATGAGATCTTCAAATATCAAATTATATATGTGTGTGTGTAGGTTTCCTCTTTAAGAAGATTATATTTTGAACAAATTACAATAGACACAAAGACACTTTTCAATATCACAATTTACGATTCATTCAATGATAAACAGATTTTTTTGTCGCACAAAATTCTGATAAAAGAAAACAAGTTAACTAATGTAATATAGCTAACCTGTGTCAAATATCACAAGGACACAATTGTAGGAGTGTAAGTATTGTTAAACATGGTTCTCCAAAGAAAAGTTAAAATAAACAATAATAATAATAAGAATAATAATAAAGGGGCTTTTGTCGAATTGATAAAATTAACAATGCAGAGTAATAATTGTAAATAAATAATTAATGAAAACTAAAATTAAAAACACATAGTAAAAAATTATAAATAAAATAATTAAGAGAAACTAAAATTAAAAACAAATATTGATATTAAATTATTTAAATACGAAAAAACTAATGCATGTAGAATTAAATTGTGATGCTAAGAATTTAATAATGAGAACGTTTATAAATGCTTATATGATTAAAATAAATAAATTAATTAAAAGGTAAATTTAAAGGCAAAGCAATGATTGAAATGAAATTCTTATGCTAATTCAAATTTAAATAAAAAAATAGACAATTAACAGTTAAATAATAAATTTTAAGGCAGAGCAATAATTAGAATAAAATATTGATGCTAATTCAAATAATAATAAAAATAAATAAATAATTAACAATTAAATGAAAAATGTATTCAATTAACTATTAAAATTTAAAATGAATAAGTAAAATACTGAGTTTAAAATATAGGCTGGAATTATAAAATATTAGATTTAAATTAAAAGTAAAATGCTAATAAATTACTGGAGTGTGAAGAATAGATGGATATGTGTGAGGGTGTGAATGTGAATGTTAGAAAGTAAAGCGTATAAAATTTAAATTATTGACCAGAATTAAATAAAATGAAGGCTAAAATACGAAATAATGAAATTAAATAAATTAACATGAAAGAAAACAAAATCAGGAAATTGTAGCAGGAGCTCCTAAAACTTTCCGCAGCTTCACCCCCAAACTAACAACAAAACTATAATGAGAGAAAGAGAGGAAGAAGAGAGACTATTGCTCTAGTGAAGTGTGTTTTTGCCTTGCATCTAAATCTCCTATTAATAGGAAATTAGCCAAGGTCTTATTACAAATAAAAATCTGAAAATTAATTACAATTCAAGTCAAATATTTCTTTCCCGAATTTGATTTTGCTGATTAGGAGATCCTCTGCCAAAAATAGAAATAATTGCTTCTTCAAAATAAATTTAATGCTTCGATTTGATTGCGAATTTGGATTTATAGGAAGGGAATTCTGAAAATGGGGAGTTGATTATGCACGGATTTCAAATTTTCAAATGAAGCTGGCCCACACATTGAATTAGGGCACATTGAATGCACCTAAGTTGCACCTCTTGTTGGTTTCATGATAAATGGGCCGCCAAGAATTTAATTTGGAAGATTGAAAATTTTTCCCCACTGAAGCACATTGGGCTCATCTCAAAATAACTGCAAGTTCTTTTTCTCCTACAAGAAAAGTCTCAACCAGAAAAACAAAAAAAAAGATATATATGTAATATGAATGTATGAATGTATGTTTTGATGTTAAAAATATGTAAAATGCAATAAATTTACTAAACTTAAATTATGTCATTGTTTTTATGAAAACTTGCAAAATGCATGGTTTAAGAATAGAACAAATGGCTTAGAAAGTATTCTTAGATTAAGAAATAAAGAGTAAAATGACATACATCAAATACTCCCACCTTTTCTCTTTTGAACTTCCATGCAAAAGATAAAAGAAAATAAAATAAAAGTGTGCATTCATGAAAAATATATAATACAAAGATGAATTTTGCTGCAAATGTTAGTGAGATGCTGAAACTTGCAATGTTTGAGAAAAACATCATTAACCAGAAGTAAAAGAATAAAAATGATCAAGATCATAACTCACAAAGTATTTCCATGGCCAAGTACTCTTTAATGGTTCAATGAATCAACTCAAGAGGACATCCTTACATGGTCAAGTGTTTACTCTAATCTCTCAAGTGTTTAGGTTGAAAATTCCACTCATAATCACATTATCCTTTACCATAGGCTTGAAAGAACTTCTAATTTCCCACCATTAGAACACATACCCCAACAGATCGATAGGACTTTTATTCGGCTTGTAATGAGGCTTATGGTTATGGGTAAGTTAGGAAAATAGGCTAAGACCTTAGGTAGAATAAAGAACGTGGATCAATGTACCTTGAAACTCTATTCCAATTCCATGTTTTGCCACTACTTCTCTTACTTTTGCATTGGAGTGCCTTCAGAGCTTATTCATTTATTGCTTTGTAATGCTCGACTTCTTTTTCATTTTTTTTGGCACTTCAGTTTTCTAACATTCTTGATTTCTTGTAAAACTAGATTTTTAATGATTTTCTTCAATGATTCCAAGGTCCATACTTCCCTTTTAGGTCTGGGTGTAGATGGTGTCTAAGTTAGAAGGCTATAATTCTCGGGTATAAATCCAAGAAAAGGCTAAGGCTCAAAGGTGGGTTCAAAGGATATATTTAGTTAAGGGTAAGCTATTTGGCTAAGTGGCTAAGAACAAGAAGGCCTAAATCATTTCTATTGTTGTATGTGTTCCATTAGTGTTAAAGAGAAATCAATCAAGTTCGGAAAGTTCCAATGTCACGAGTGTTTCACACAAGAATAAATAAGGCTCAAAACTCACTTCGGGGGTGCTTTGTTCTACCTGAAATTGACCACAAATCATTGTTATTGTAACTCGACCATGACTTCCTAAGTGAGCTAAACCTTTCAAACTTTGAATTCTTCCTCCTAATCAAGTTGTTTTTCCTTTTTCCAGAACATATTTCAGTCAATCTAAAACATCAAGCAATAGTTAAAACAAAATATGAAATGAAACATTATGCATGAAATGTAAATACTCCCCACTTTGAAGTCAACATTGTCCTCAATGTGTGAATTTATGTTATTCAAATGCCAATGCAAATCTTCAAGGAGATAAAGCAGCTCGGATCCTGGGTCTATCCCCTCAAATGATACAGGTGCCGAGGTCGTCAAATAGCAATTCGACTCAACTGATGGGAGGATTTGATTCTCATGGAAAATCTTCAATTGATGACCGTTCATCTTAAATGTCCTACCATCCTTCATGTCTTGAACTTTTACAACTCCATGAGGGAAGACATTAGTGACGATGAATGGTCCATCCCACTTAGACTTTAGCTTTCCCGATATCAACTTCAATCGAGAGTTAAACAGCAGCACCTTCTGGCCAATCTTGAACTCCTTCTTTCTCGCAATCTTCTTGGTTTCCTAAAGGTGTTCTTGATTTCAAGACCGTATAGCTGTAGTTCACCCCTCCGAGATCCGGTCATGCACCATCCAATAATGGTAAACCGTGAACAAGTGCACCGAGCAGTGTTCCCGGGAAAGAGATGTGGATCACAAATGGAACCGCTTAAGTACCAGTCTTTCTCTAGCTAGAACCCTTCCAGACATGCATTGCCACACTACCAAACTCCGTGAAGAATTTCTACAAGAATGGTTAGAGACAAAACCTAAACAAAATATTAATAAATGTTTTTTTTTGTAATTTTTAATTTTTTTAACTTTTTTATTAGTAAATTTTTTTTAATTTCTTTTTCAATAAAGAATAATATCTAGCAAAGTGACAAAACACAATGTGTCCCCAGCAACAACACCATTTAATAAACAGATTTTTGTCGCACAAAATTCTGATCAAAGAAAAAAGTTAACTAATGTAATATAGTTAACCCTTGTCGAATCTCACAAGGACACAATTGTAGGAGTATAATCATTGTTAAACATGGTTCTCCAAAAAAAGTTAAAATAAATAATAATAATAATAATAAGAATGATAATAAAGGGGGTTTTGTCGAATTGATAAAATTAACAATGCAGAGTAATTAAAAACTAAATTTTAAAACACATAGTAAATAAATAATTAATGAAAACTAAAATTAAAAACACATAGTAAAAAAATTATAAATAAAATAATTAAGGGAAACTAAAATTAAAAACAAATATGGAAATTAAATTATTTAAATACGAAAAACTAATGCATGCAGAATTAAATTGTGATGCTAAGAATTTAATTATGAGATCAACATTTATAAATGCTTATATGATTAAAATAAATAAATTAAAAGACAAATTTAAAGGCAAAGCAATGATTGAAATGAAATTCTTATACTAATTCAAATTTAAATAAAAAAATAAAGAATTAATAGTTAAATCATAGATTTTAAGGCAGAGCAATAATTAGAATAAAATATTAATGCTAATTCAAATTATAATAAAAATAAATAAATAATTAACAATTAAATGAAAAATGTATTCAATTAACTATTAAAATTTAAAATGAATAAGTAAAATACTGAGTTTAAAATGTAGGCTGGAATTATAACATACTGAATTTAAATTAAAAGTAAAAGACTAATAAATTACTGGAGTGTGAAGAATAAATGGATATGTGTGAGTGTGTGAATGTGAATGTCACAAAGTAGAGCGTACAAAATTTAAATTATTGACCATAATTAAATAAAATTATTGAAAAAAATTTCCCCACCGAAGCACATTGGGCTCATCTGAGAATAACTTCAACTTCTTTTTCTCCTACAAGAAAAGTCTCAACCAGAAAAACAAAAAAAAGATATATGCAATATGAATGTATGAATGTATGTGTTGATGTTAAAAATATATAAAATGCAATAAATTTACTAAACTTAAATTATGTCATTGTTTTTATGAAAACGTGAAAAATGCATGGTTTAAGAATAGAACAAATGGCTTAGAAAGTGTTCTTAGATCAAGAAATAAAGAGTAAAATGACATACATCATTCAACCAAATCAATTTCACCAATAATCAAAATTACTTAAAGAATAATAGTTAGCTTTCCTTACCTATAGAATTATTCGATCTTGAAAGATTATCAAAAGGGATTGAAAGAAATGACCATCAGAGGAAGCTTTTGAGAGAGGGAAACGCAAAGAGTGATGTGAGTAATGAAAATAGAGAGGGAGCATGAGCAAATGGGGTCACACTTCACTTGTTTAATATTCTCAACCAAACTATGAGATTCTCGATTTTCTTCCAAAATATACGAGGATTAAGTCTTGGTCTTTAATTTTTAAAATTGAGAATTTTTTAGAGAAAAGTGAAACACTTTGTGATTTTGAACTTATGCTTAAAGAAATTTAATGCATAAAAGAAAATAATTGTGCGTCTAACAAACGAGAAGTCTTGATTGACGAAAACTTCATCAAATTATGCCTCGTTTAAAAAATGCTTAACCTTAAATGTTTATTTTGTATTTTTTTGAAAGATTCTTCTGGTCAACACATCCTTGGAGAAGAGAAAAAGTTGTTTTTTCACCAAATTCCTGACATGCCTAAGTTTTGTCAACTCTTGAAGTACACCTGTTGTGTATGTAAGTCCGCTTTCACCGAAAGAAGAAAAATTGACTGTCCAACAAAGGATAAGTGCTACAAATTATTAGGTTTTGTGTTAAAATAAGAAGCATGCATTTAATGCATAAAGAAGTGCATTTGATGCATCTACGTGATGTCTTCACCAGATGATACATGAAGAAGTTGAAGATCAACCTAAAGCTAAAGATGTCAAACGAATCTCCAATGATTAGTTGCTCTCATGCACTATAAAAAGATCTAATTAAAAGAAGACAACAAAAACATGCTCTATCTTTCAGGTGCAAAAACTCAGCTTTTTTTTCTCTCTTCAATCTTTCATAAGCTTTAGAAGAACATTGTTAGTGTTTCATAGCAAACTCTAGAAGAAAGTCTTATCTTGTATTAGTCTCTAAGTGGCTACATGTCGAAAGAATACTTGTATTGTTGCAACAATTGTCTACTACTGGAACTTAATCAAGTTGATTAAGAATCGAACATAGTCTGCACTATTAGACAAACAAGTATAAATATCTGGATTCAATATTCCCTTCCTTAACTCTCAAATTCATTACATATTATAGGTGCTGCTAACAAAAGGGAAGAATTTAAATCCAAAAGAGTTTTTCTTTAACAAAACATTTTCAACCAATGGACCTTGTGCATTGAAGTCAAACATTGTTTGCTCAGACATCCTTTCTTGTGTTTTTGCCTGTTTCACATAAATTGATCATTGGTCTTTGATTATAAAAAGTATAACCTTATATCAGAGCTTCAAAAATTGAGAGGGTCATTTCTTTATCTTCGATGTTTTAAGATTGGGAATAATAAAACTCTCAAGAAGTTTTAAATTTTTCTTCATTGAGAATTTAGTCTCACTCTTCTTCAACAGCGGAGCTTCTTATGGGCAGGTGGGGGTGTTAACTCTTTGGCAAGTGTACCAAATCGTTCAAGTAATAAAGTGAAATTCCAAGTATCGTTTTCCCAAGGGATTAGGAGTTGTTTAGCAATTATGTGTTATTATTACCTTTGAATAAATTGTAGAAGACTTAAATTTAACGCTTTGGTAATGTAAATTCAAATTGCAAATTTATAAACGGCTAGAACAATTAATGGATATAAGAAAAGATGACTTCACCGAGGTTGGAATTCCTGAACTCAGCTTAATATGATATCTCGTGAATATAAATATATCTTAAACAAAACTCCTCATTCACACAAAATGTATACTTACCCTAATTCCTTAGAAATAAGTTCTAAACTTTAATATCAAAAATCTAATTCCTTAGTTTTCTCAATAAAGCTTGCATGAAGACTTGTGTTTAGAATGACCAAGTGTTATCATACTATGTCTAATATAATAATCCAAGGTTGTTCCACCTTTAGTTCTCAGTTTCAAAATGCATTTTCCAATGATCAGAAACAACAAAAAGCATAGATGATCAAGCCATGCACAATAGACACGGAAGATGGAACATAAGAGTATGAAAAGATATACATATATATCAATGAGAGATACACAAGTTTGAGTTCATTACATCCAACCCCAATGAAAGAGAAGTTTAGCTACTCATAGACATTTGGAGCACCCATAATGGATAAGAAAAGGATGATCTTCAAGAAGAAAGCTTTTCCAAACCTTTCCTTTGTCCCTCTGTCTCTTCTCCCCTTTGTTCAATCTATTTTTGCACTTTTTAAAAGATATCTGATGAATCCAAAATGTCACATTTTAAACTGGTGCAAAGAGTGACTGATGACATCTCGCTGGTCGAGCACTGACTCTCGCTGGGCGAGATTACTGGCTGTCCAGCTACCTGATAATAATTTCGCTGGGCAAAAATACTTGTGGCTGGGAGAGAATACTTGTGGCTAGGTGAAAATTAGCAGACTTCCAAAACTCATTCTTCAAACTCTCATTTCTCTACACAATTTTTAACAAAGTGAATAGTAATCACTTTCTTTCAAACAAAATAGAAGTATTGTAATCTTTAACACAAAAAGAGAAGAGAACATGGCAAAAATACAAATAAAAAGGGTGAATTAATATAACCAATTGAGTTGAAATATCATTTATCAACACCCCCAAAAGAGGAAGAATTTAAATCCAAAATAGTTTTTCTTTAACAAAACATTTTCAACCAACAGACCTTGTGCATTGAAGTCAAACATTGTTTGCTCAGACATCCTTTGTTGTGTTTTTGCCTGTTTCACATAAATTGATCATTAGTCTTTGATTATAAAAAGGATAACCTTATATCAGAGCTTCAAAAATTGAGAGGGTCATTTCTCTATCTTCGATGTTTGAAGATTGGGAATAATAAAACTCTCGAGAAGTTTTAAATTTTTCTTCATTGAGAATTTAATTAGTCTCACTCTTCTTCAACAACTGAGCTTCTTATGGGCAGGTGGGGCCTACCACCCCATCCCCTAAATTTTAGAATTTAATGCATATATATAATGAGAATTCAATAAAAAGATTTTCAATATTTTTATTACTCATATTATTTAATGTTAATAAATACTCTCTCTGTTTTTCTAATAGTCATTTCCTCTTTCCAATCTTTTTACATCAAACAAAGTTAAAATATTGTTCTTATTGGAATTGCAATTTGTAGCTAATAACATTAATATTTCACCTCTTCATCTACCTTTTTCTAATCGGGATGCAAATGTTGACCTTCTTACATCATAGAGTGAGTTGAAAACTTAGTAGAAAGTAAAATTAGATGGGATCTTAAAATTTTTGTGGAAGTTAAATTTTTCTAGCAATGTTTTAGATTAAAATTTTTATGGTAAAACTTTTAGGACTAAAAATTATAGAGGAAAAATTATTTTTAGAAAAAGTGTTTCAAATTCTTTAGAAACGTTGTGGAGAGAATGTAAAAAATAAGGATATTATTAGAAAAATTAATAAATTTATTGTAAATTATAAAATTTGATGATTTCCTTGATTTGTGTTGTCTAACCGTAAACCACTATTAAAAATATACATACTGAGTATTGAAGAATAAAAAACATATAGAAGATATAAGAGAAGATTTTTATATTATCTTCCCTCACCCCTAACCTGTATGTTAAGTTTATTCTTCTCTTTAACTTATTTGTTCTACGCTACTTTTGAAAAAAAAAACTCGCTTTTGCCTCACTTGATAATAAAAAAATAGTTTCATATAACATTTTTCATAATGAGTTTTGAATGTTTCTCATGTAATTTTTTTTTACATATGTGTTTGGGAATTCTTATTGTATTTTTTAAGTTCTTGCAATTTAGTTAATTTGAGTATTCTTATATTTTAAAATATTTTTATATGAAAACTTTTTATATATATAATAAATTCTTAACTCTTATATTTTTTATAACCTACATCACTTAATACTTAATCATATTTTTATAATTTAATTTTTAATTTTTGACTTTAATTTTATTTAAATGGATGTATTGATGAAAAATAAAAAATAAATTTATTTTCTACAATAAAGATTAGATGAATTTTTATTGATAATATGATTATTTATATTAGAAAAGAAATAACTAAAAATTTTAATTCAAACTTAATTATTAATGAGTTAAAAAATTTAAAAAAATAAAAAAATCTTTTAAATAAATGTAATTTTTATAGATATAATTATATTAAATTATATAATTATTTTTCTATTAATAATAATAATTATATAAAAATTTAAAATATATTATTTTAATCTCTCTAAAATTAAGAGCTCTCCTTGTTTTTCCTTATATTTATCTAATTAATAAAATATTTTATAATACCCAAAAATAGAATAAGATACTTCAATATAAAATTATATAAAATTTAGGATGTTAAAAAAGCATATTTTATAAATAAATTCAATATCCATACTTACTTCAAAGACAGATTTTTGCTTGTCGTCTGGTGTTATCCAATATCCATACAATTATTAGTTAAAATAAATAAATATTAACTTTATAAACATTATATCAAGAAAAACAATGTATAAGAATGATAAAAAATATATACTATATCTTTTCCATGTATATTTAATTAAAACTAAAAACATCTACAAATTATTGTAGATTCTAAAAAAATATGAAGCACACTGCATCTAAATGTGTTCAATATCTACACATTAAAATATACTATCTTTAACATAAATGTGTTCAATATATCTTTAACATAAATGTGTTCAATATACTATCTTTAACATGAATGAATTATTAAATATCTACACATTAAAAATCTTTTTAATAAATATACTATTATCCACCTTCACGAAAATTGTGAGAATACCATCAACATAACCATAGTTTAATGCAAATTTTAATGATATATGCTTGGAAATTTTGACGGAGAAATGTATATCAGCAGGGGTCTAATCTATAAGAATTCATAAGACTTTTCTAAATATGCAATGAAAAATATTGTGGAAAAGTTGTTATCATTACTATATTTTTATAATAAATCTAATCTGTAGTTTATACGTATGGATGTATATAAAAATTATTTTTATTGTAATAATGATTATATAATTTTTTAATTATATTAATTATTTTTATTATCATAAAAATGTGAAGATATAGTATTTGTACTAATATACGTGTGTGTATATATATATATATATAGAGGTATGTACTTGTGTGTTTTTAGTCCTTTAAAATATGTCTTCTAACTCTTTTAATGGGTTAGAAAATTAAATGTGTTATCACATCAAATTTGGAAATTGAAACAATTACATAGACTTTGAAAAGTCTTTGCAGAAATATAGTATAAAGACAGATTAAATTTTCATATTCCATGCTTTAGTGAAATATCATTCATTGAAAAAGACAACCATTCTAATAAGAATTGAGTGGAGGTGAGATACTAAAATGGAAATGCTAAAAGACCTTAAAAAATTACAAAATGGTGAATTGATATACTCAATGTAAAACATAGTTTTTATACTTAAAGAATTGAATTGATGAAGTATTTGACTTATATGTGTGTTTAGAGCAGTTAAAGATTGATTTAGTTACTCTAATAATATGTATACGTATTTGAATTTAGATGGCTGAATTGTATTATTAAAAATTGGAGTAAATTGACCTATGTTGTCATTATTTGGAAATGATAAGGCTATTTGAGTTGCTACAATGTTAAGTTGATGATTTGAGGTAGTTATTTTGAGTTTGAATAAGTTTATTTACAAGTTGTACTGGAAAATGATTTATTTTTAAAGTATTGCAATAGAAATTATATATGCATATTTTTATCTATTGGAAATGTTACATACTTTTTTGTATTATGATATTTTTACATAAATAAAATATTTTTATTTGAGCAAAAGTGATAATATGATGTATATGATGTTGTATGTGGTATGTAGAGATACCATTATGGTATTGCGGACATGGTAAAGTGTATAATTAGATGCTTGTGATATGTGATTCTATAATATACATAATTATTTATGTTGTACACGTATTTTTATATGATGTTGTAAATGTATGATGAGAGATAAATGATATTGTGTAATATTGAACCCAAAATTCATTGAAAAAAAGAGGATATATTAGATTTTGATAATCTAATTATATAAATTAAAATATTAGCTGATAAGAAGATAAGAGAGGTTTTTGTATAAATATTTTTTGTAACATAATTTCAAATAACCATAATTTCACAAAGTAAATTCACTAAATAAAATTAAAAATATTAACTCTCTGCCATCATTTTGCTTCGTGAAATAAGATTTTTCATAGTAAAATAATTTCTCTGATTTCAAATTGGTGTGGGAACTAAATTCACTGAACAAATTATATAGAATTTCAGTAAGCATTACTCATAAATTTCACCAATAACATTAGCTAAAAGCTCAACTTCTTTTTAATCTTACTTTCTCAAACGAACTTAAAACTTACATCTAAATTATGAATATTGTTGTGAATTTACTCTCAGAAAATATAAATTCATTCTAAATCAGTTTAACATACAAATGAAAGAAATACTACTATAAAATAAATAGGTAGAAGGTAATTAGTTGTAGATATCAGAAAAAAAAACACATACAAAATTAACATAATTTAATTGAAATATTAATAAACTTTAATTTATATTTATAAAAAAATTTACTAAAACATTGAGATTAAAACTAAAAATTTCTCTTATAGTAAGATTGTTGTTCAAGTTTCAACTCCAAAGTTAGAATAAATATGATACAATATTCTTATATATAATTTTAAGTCGTTATAATTAATTCTTGTAAAATAAATTTGTACTAAAAAAAATATACGTGAACAATATTTCTATTGCAGAATTTTAAATATAATTAAAGAAGACTTTTCTATATATATATATATATATATATATATATATATATATATTCTTGACTTTCTGATGGATTGTTTAAATAAAAAGTATGAAAACTTTTAACAAAAATTTTAGTAGATCAATTTTTTATAAATATATTATGAATTAAGAAGAAATTGGTTCCACAATAATTAGATTCAATATAACAAGAATATATCGATAGTTGCTTGAAAATATTCGCTTGTACCTTATGACAAGGGTTTAAAACCATCCTACATTCCTAAAGCAACATTCATTGTAAGTGATAACTCTAAAAGACAGTTAAAATAATGATTTTAGATTAACAATAATTTAATCAGGTTAAATAAACCAATTAATTTTATATATTATAAAAAGCAAGTTATTATAAAATGTGTAATCACATTAATTTTAGGTAATGGAATAATTATATAGATTCTGAAAATTTATTTTATATAAAGGTAAATATATTAAGGAAAAAGAGAGACTTAAAAATGAAGAGAAAAATATGATTAGATTTTAAGGAGTACAACATAACAATTTTATACTAATATGTTAAATATTTTATTCATTATAAAACTATAATTATAGTATAATTTATATTCCAAAATATATTTATTTAATTATAATATTGCTAATAGTATTTTTTAGGTGATTTGCTAATAATTAAAAAAAAGAAATATTTTTCAATTTAGACTAATAATCCATCATGCATTTTAGAAACAAATTTTTGTAACAGTGGCCTTTTGGTGAGAAAGAAAAGAAACCCCCGGCAGAGACAAATAATATAATTAATATTAACATGTATGTTAAGTGAAAGGAGTTTTTCTTAGGAGATGTTTTGTACCAATTATTTTATTTTATGTGTTTAATTTTTTCGATTGTTTAATTTCTGCGTTGTTTTTTTCTTTATTAGTAAATGCAAAAAAATTTATATTAATGATAGGAGGTCTTAAGAGAATGTGTAGTTCATGTATTAATTTTTTTTAATGACAGTTTTCACTCAATTAGTCCATGAATTTTTCTTCACATTGCAGATTTATTAGTTTTCATTATTATTATTATTATTATTATTATTATTATTATTATTGTTATTATTATTATTATTATTGTTGTTGTTTTATTGATTGATATTTTTCATAGTCTACTACTTTTTATATGAGGGAAAATTAATCTGAAATTTGATTTCACTTTTTTTTTTTCAAAACAATATTATTATATAAATGGTATCATAATAAATAGTTAAATTATGACTTTTGTTATATTTATAATGATTACATGAGTGAATAATGAAATATTTTAATTTTAATTTAAATAAGATAGGTAACATAAATAGTTTGATATGTATGTTTTTTACTATTTGTCTCACATTGTGATTCTTTCAGAAAATTACATTTATGGAAAGATATTAATATTTTAATGAAGAAAAGTATAATAATGTATAAAAGATATTATTGATGTCTTAAATGTTTGTTCTAACTCTTTTGATGAGTCAGAAATTGACGTGTACAATCACATCAAGTGTAGGATATGAAACAACTGCATATATAGTATACACACCACACATTCACTTACAAACAAATGGAAATTTTCTTCTTATTATTTAAAGACTTTCGGTATAACGCTCTAATATAGAGGTTAGCGTATTGTTCGGGTCGAGATGACTTCCAGACACCAAAACCACGTTACTTTTGTTTTCTATGGTTTGATATTCAGTTCTAAGAGGTTCAAATATAAGTAAGCAAGTTATAAGAGGCTTCTAATAAATGAATACCAATAGCCTTGTGCGTAGTGATATTCAGTTCAATATTTCCCATCCATTTAAATGACTAAAATTCAAAAGTAAGAAAAAGGAAAAATCATATTAAACACAAGGCATCTTAAATAAATTAGTAATAGATTTCAAAAGTTTTCATTAGTTTTTCTTTAAAGTAATAATATGAGTAATTAATTCTTGCTCCTTTTACAGTAGACTTCATTCCATCATATATCACAAGGAATTATTGGTTTATTAAATGTGGATAAAGATCAACAAGTTTAATGTGTCTAATAATTTTCTTTATTTTAAATTTTCATTCTAATCATTTTTCTAGAGCACTTTATTGTATAGAGCGTTTATCATTATGTCAAAAACTATAACAGTTAGTTAGGACGCAACTGTTTCTACTTAAAAATGTAACCGTCAAAGTGTCACAATTCGATTGTGATTTTGTCCATATGACCTCTGGTCCAACTGGTCATCAACACGGGATAATTGATGCTATCCACAACAATCTCTCTCTCAACAATTGTCCCATTGATCTTGATTTAATTCAAGAAAGAGTATAGAAAAATATTTAATTTTTTTATTTTAACTTTTCATTCTAATCATTTTTCTAGAGCACTTTATTTTATAGTGTTTGTCACTATACCAAAAAAATATTTAAAGCTTAATTATTAGTTAATTTTTATTGGTGTCTAAAATTTAAAACTCTAAAATCTTCAAAAATAAATTTTTTTCCACCTAAATAATATTATTAAGTTTATTAATTTTTACTATTTTACTATTATAATTATAGAATAAATATATATATATATATATATAATGAGGATTTTCATAAAACATAAGAAAAATAAAGCTAAAGAAGTGTGAGAGAAATCCGATCAATAGATGATGTTTCCTTAAGTTACCGAATTAATTTTCTCAAGTATTTCATTTCTTTTATGTCTTCACATCTTATTAATCATTTTCTTCTTATATATACACATTTTTTCCATAAATATTTTAAAATAAAAAATATAACGAATAAAATTCTATCAATTAAAAATTGTTTATAAATAAAAGAAATTTTTAAAAGTCATCGAGAAAAGTTTTACAATTTTGAATAATGTTTAAATTATTTATTACATTTATTTCTCAAACCCAACATTATTTTCATCATTTGCAAAATTTTAAAATATCAATCCAATTTTTAACATTTTAATTACTTAATGTATATAAAAAAATTATAAATTATAAATTATAAATTTTATTATTTATAAAATCTAAAAATTCTACTTTTATTATCTTTTTTAATTATAAATAATTGAATATTAATATTAAATAATTTAATTTATCACACAAACAAATATTATTTTTTAAAATAAATATTTTTTATATTATTACAGTTTTTTTATATTCTGAATAATCATTTCAATATTTAAATTAACATATATTTCAATACTTTTTAAAATATTTATTATAGCTATTTATATTTTAAATAAAATATTTATTTTATTTAAAAAAATTAAAATACTTATTAAACTTATGTATATTTTAATTGTAATATTTCTTATTTTAAATAAATATTTTTTATGTATCATATTAAATATTTTAAAAAATAATTCAAAATCTAGAACAAATTTGATTATTAGAAAACTAAATTTTGATCATGAAAATATTTGGCCTATTTGAAAAATTAAAGATGTAACAATTCTATATCCACGTGTAAGTTATAGAGTTTTAAAACTTGAACATGATTTAATTCCTAATGTTGTGTTTGGAAGTTTAAAATTAAATAGTTGAATCGTTTTAGTTAATAGTAAAATCAAATAGTAAATTTAATTGAAAAATATAAATATTTTAGTAATTAATAGAACAAACTTTTTAATAAAAATTTAATTAAAAATATTAAATTTATAAAAACTTAAAATTTAATTAAGTCAATTTTTATTTTGTATCTAGAAATATGCAGTACAAGATAGCATAGATCTCATTTCACCCAACAATAAAATCAAATAACAGATATTTAATTAAAAAATAATATAAATATTTTAAGCATTCAATAAAACAAAAATAAATTATAGAAACTCAATTAAAAGTACTTAAATTTTAAGATTTAAAATTTTATTAAGTTTAAAAAAATTAAAATTTGAACTCTAATAAAAAAAAAGACTTTAACACAATGATTTTGAATTTTTTTTCCTTTTATATACACATAAATGTATTTATTTCAAGTTAATGTAAGATTATTAATTGATACTTAAATTTTTATCAATATTTTTTAACAATGTTATTTAATTATAAGTTTTTTAAGTGTAAGTTCCTTCTAATATATTTATATTCAAATATTAATATTTTCTAACTTTGAAATATAAATATTTCTTCACCACATATATCTCAGTAATGATCTATATTAATATCGTTTGCTTGAAATTCTTGAATGCTTTTAATATATATAAACACTCCAATATTTCTTATTGGGTTTCTAGAAGGAAAAGAAAATTTTGTCCCAAATAAATTATAAACAAATTTATGTAAGAAACTAAATGACTCCAACTCAAAGCTTTAAAATTTAAGCTTAAAAGATGTTATTTTCGTTTCTTATATAATGTTGTTTATAACTCAACGTAAAAGGCTTCCAATTCTTTCTAGAATCAAGATTTCTTTTGGGTAAAACAATGCAAGGAAACGTGAAGCTTTCAGTTGTGTAATGAAAGAAATAATTAAAAATGAAAGAAATGTAATGTAATGTTCAATCGATTAATCAAAATAAAAATAAAATAACTTATGAAAGATTAAAAGAATAAGTACATTATGGTTAAATTAAAAAAAGGTAAAAAATAGTTAATAAAATTTCAGGTTAAATATATTTTTAATCCTTCAATTATTTATTAAAATTGTATTTCGTTCCTAAAACAAATTTTGGACTTATTTCGTCTTTATTCTTTATAAATTCGTATAAACGATACTGTGTCAGAATTTTCTTGTATCTCTTTATATTCATTCTTCATAGTTTCTTACTTCATTATTATCTATCTTTTAAATTTCTTTCACTCTTTTCTTTTTTATTTCCTCTCATTTTTCTGTCCCTAAAGATGTTTTTATTTGTCATCGAAGATCGTTTATATATGTTTATAAAATATAAAGATGAAATAGATTCAAAGTTTCCTACAGAAACAAAACACAATCTTCACAAATAGTTCAGAAACTAAAATCATGTTTAACTTTAAAATTTCTAATAACCTCCAAAAATTTTGTTGATGTTATCTTTTTCTATTCTAAAACAGTATTTAATATATTATTAAAGATATTTGACATTGCATTAAGCTAATCAATTACTATACGCATGACATTTTCTATAATGGTCAATTTTGAATTTATCACGTTAATTATACAATAAATACAAATTAAAAAATTATATCAGTAAAATTAATGAACAAAACATCAGTTCTTGATAAGACCATTATAAAAGGAAAAACATATAACAAAAAAAATTGGAGTTAAAAGTGTAACACTCTCGTATTAGCATAAAACCATAATATCTAATCCAACAAAGGAAATTTACACACAATTTTACATAATACTATATATTTCTACAATTTTATTTAAAAAAGTTTAGTGAATCTCTAATTCTCATCTTTAAAACATTCACCTATATTTACTTGTGTACATAGTACATTGCAGTTATCACACAAACAAGTGTAAGGGTAAGTTACTAAAAAATATTTTATCATAACATTATCAAAACAGTAAAATTGTTTGCAAAGAAAGCTTAGCTTTGATTATTACCTACGACTATATTGGTGAACAACTCAAGATCGGATTCTATGTAGAATTTGTTTTGTTAGTCTCTCTTTTCTTTTTGAATTAATTTGCCTTGTTCGAGAGAGTTTTTTAAAAGGTATAGTTGCATTTTTTTTTACGTGAATTTCTTTCTTAAAACTATAATGTTCTTATTTTTAGTTTGAGTTTTAAGAGACAAAATTAGGAATGTTTTTTTACTCTTAGTTGTTTAAAATCTATTTTTAAAATGAAAAAGTACTTTATTTTTAGTTAAATTTTTTATGGAATAATTTCATTAAATGTAGTTAGTTAGTTATATAACTAACTTTTTTTTGCCTCTTTTAAATATATCTTTTAAAACTATAACATATATAAGTTTTCATATAGTGAGTACTAAATTGAGACCTAATTGGAATTCAAAGTTTTTTACTAATCAAATTTTGAAAACACATTCATTTTCTCACTAAGCAAGATTTTATTCACTAATTGAAGGGAGTCTCTCTTTCTTTTTCTTTCATCTTTCTCTGTATTTAATTTGATCTTCAAATTATATCTGTAACTTTTTAGAGTAAAGGTGTTCGAATACTTGTATTCATTAATCTTTTCTAAGGGTTTGTATTTTCTTGGATTGGATTTCCAAGATTTGGTTTGTGCAGTAAGGTGTTGCCTTTTAAAGTTTTGTTCTTGTAGTATTTAAGAATAGAAATATTTCTTGTTGTGTGTGTGTTTGTAAGAATTTTTTTGCTAGTGGATGAACTGGACATAACTCTTGATGAGTGAACCATTATAGTGATATTTTCTTTCTAGACCCTTATTTTAATATTGTTTTTGCTGCACTTCCTTTTTTGAAAACTCTGATAATGTTAGACAAAATGGCATCAAGAGTGGGGGGTGAATTGATGTTTTTAAGATGTCACAAATAAATTTACCCTTTTTCAATTTTCTTGTTTATCTTTACTTAATTTATTTCAATTGAGTGCTTAAGCGGAAACTGTAAATAAAGTAAAGAGATAAGGAAAGAAAACACACAAAGATTTATACTGGTTCGGGTATAGTCAACCCCTACATCTAGTTCCCAGTCACCTCAATTTGAGAATGACTCCTCAATCACTATCTTTAGAAAATTCAATTACAACCAATATTACAATTGAAACATGCAAAAGAATAAACCTAAAGACTAAACACCTCTCTTGAATCCCACAAGAGATGAAACACCTACCTTGAAAAACTTCAAAGAATGACAACACACTCTCTTGATCACACAAGAGATGAAACACCTCCTTGAAAAAATCACAAGGGATGAAAACCCACCTCCTTTGAAAAACTTCAAAGGATGACAACACACCTCTCTTGATCACACAAGAGATGAAACACCCTTAAAAAATCACAAGGGATGAAAAATACACCAACAATGGTGTTTACAAATAATCAAATAATAATAGGAACAATATCACGTGGAAAGAGAGAATGCAAAATGGTAGCACAAACTGTTAACTCATTTTTTAAGTGACTTAATCAAAATTGTAGAACTAAGATTGATAGCCTGAATATTTCCGTTATCAATGTGTATTGTTCCTTTTTTTTCTCTTGCCTCTTAGATTAGGTTAATTATAGTGACATTATGTTGAATTAATTTAATTAAAATAATTCAAAAATAAAATCAAAATAATTTCGAAAATCAGTTTTAATTCTCTGAATAACTGAAGAATAATCTTTAGGAGAGAATATAGAAAGAGGTTTATCTTTTAAAATTCAGTTTGTATTTAAAAGATATTTTATTTTTGAAATTTTGTTTGACATAATCGATTATGTGAGCACCAAAATCAGTATTTTTAAATTGCGACATAATTGATTATGTTTTCCACGTAATCGATTATAACAGAACCATTTTTTTCAAAAAATCAGTATGATAATCATTATGTTATGAACATAATAGATTATGTGTGTAAAAACTCAATTTTATTCTTTTTAAATGGTTCATTAGTGAAGGAGTGCTTGATCTATGTTTTCCTCTTTTGATTTTTCTTATTCCAGAATGATTTGACACACTAAATTCTTCAGCTTGAACTTCAATTCTTCATTCAATGATCTTATTTGGCTTGCTTGAGAATTCATCAAAACTTATACTTTTGTCTTCAAAGAGTGTTGACTTTCTCCTCTTTGGCAACATTCTCCCCCTTTTTTATGATGATCAAGAAAACACCTATTATGATATAATAAAAGAAATTGCTTGACTTTGTAGTTAGCTCAAGATTAGCACAAATGAGTTAGTGATATAACATTATATGAGCCATATCACAAGTTCAATTGAAAATTAATCTTTAAGTACACCCATCTTCTTGAACTCCCCCTATTTCAGTTACTTATGATTTTTCTCAATTACATACTCCCCCTTAATCAATTAATTTCTCCCCCTTAATCAATTGCTTGATTATATGCATAATCAAAAAACACATACATAATCATACTCCCCCTTTTATTGATAATCATTAAAAAGATATACATGAATTTAAAAAACAGTTCATAACAATTCAAATGCATGAAATTGAAAATATAAAGGATATAAATAAGGTTGGATCTACTTTACCTCTTCTATAAGTATGGCTTACCAAGAAGTTGCTAAGTCTTTCATACCAAGATCTAGGTTCCTTGAGTCCATAAAGTGTCTTCTTTAGCTTGTAGACATGATTTGGATGTTGATAGTCTTCAAAACCAGGAGGTTGACAGGCATAGACTTCCTCTTTGATATATCCATTTAGGAAAGCACTTTTTACATCCATTTGATATAACTTGAACTTCTTAATTGTTGCATAGGCTAGTCTTGTAACTGGGGCGTAGGTTTCATCATAGTCAATTTCTTTTTCTTGACTATTTCTAGGTTTCTCCACGCTTCCTTCTTGTGGTTGATCTTTTTCAATTGCACCTTGTTCTTCTTCTATATCTATAGATTTCTTTCTTGACTCAAGAGAGTTTTTCTCAAGGTCCAAAAATTCATCAAAGGTTATATGAACAAATTCTTCTACATGTAATATTTTCTTATTGTATACTCAATATGCTTTATTGGTTAAAGAGTACCCTAAAAATACTACTTCATCTACTTTTGAATCAAATTTCTCAAGGTTATCCTTTTCATTATTTAAAACAAAACATTTGCAACAAAAAACTTTAAAATGAGAAATGTTTGGTTTTCTACCTTTAAAAATTTCATAAGGAGTTAGTTTTAAAAAAGGTCTTATTAAAATTCTATTTAATACATAACATGCTATAGAAACTGCATCAGCCCAAAAATATTTTGGAAGATTATTCTCATTTAACATTGTTCTAGCTAAATCTTCCTTTTTACTATTCCATTTTGTTCGGGTGTTTTTGGACAAAAAAAATTATGTGAGATTCCTAGTTCTTCAAAAGGTTTCAAACAAATTATTTTGGAATTCCCCACCATGATCACTTCATAAAGATTTTTTTTTAAAATTTTTTTCATTTTGAATAGTCTTGGCAAACTTAGGTACCCTTTATTGTTTTGGGTCCTTAATAGTTAGTAGGAATAAGTTTTTTCAACTTTATGGATAATAAATATGAAATTTAAAGTTACTTAATCGATTATATAATCTCGTAATTAATTATCAGCGTGCAAATTTTTTTTCTGAAAAACAAATTGGTTTATTAAGTGTAGATAAATATCAACTAGTTTAACGGGTCTAATAATTTTCTTTATTTTAACTTTGTATTCTAATCATTTTTCTAGAACACTTTATTATATAGAGAGCGTTTACCATTATACCAAAAACTATAACAACAGTTAGTTATGATACAACTATTTCTACTTAAAGTGTAACAGTCAAAGTGCCACGATTCGATTGTGATTTTGTCCATATAACTTCTGGTCCAACTGGTAGTCGACACACGACAAATGAAGCTATTCACAACAATCTCTCTCAACAATTATTCCGTTAATGTTGATTTAATTCGAGAAAGAGTACAAATTTACTTAGAAGATTTGTTGAAGAATTAAATCCAAAATGAAACTTGAAAAGATTGGTATCTTGAAGAATTTTGATAATTTATGTATTTACGTATTTATATATTTATGTATCTACATATTTATATATTTATGTATTTATGTATTTATGTATTTATATATTTATATATTTATATATTTATGTATTTATGTATTTATATATTTATATATTTATGTATTTACGTATTTATATATTTATGTATTTACATATTTATATATTTATGTATTTATGTATTTACATATTTATATATTTATGTATTTACATATTTATGTATTTATGTATTTATGTATTTATATATTTATATAAATATATATTTATGTATTTACGTATTTATATATTTATGTATTTACATATTTATATACTTATGTATTTATGTATTTACGTATTTATATATTTATATATTTATGTATTTACGTATTTATATATTTATGTATTTATGTATTTATATAAATATATATTTATGTATATATTTATATATTCATGTATATATTTATATATTCATTTATATATTTATATATTCATGTATATATTTATATATTCATTTATATATTTATATATTCATATATTCATATATTCATATATTCATATATTCATATATTCATATATTCATAAATTCATATATTTATATATTCATATAATGATATATTTATATATTCATATATTTATATACCGATATATTTACATATTTATATATTTACATATTTACATGTATACATATTTACATGTTTATATATTTATATGTTTACATATTTATATATTTACATATTTATATATTTATATATTTACATATTTACATATTTATACATTTACATATTTATACATTTACATATTATACATTTACATATTTACATATTGATATATTTACATATTTATATATTTACATATTTACATATTTACATATTTATCTATTTACATATTTATGTATTTATATATTTATATATTAAGATATTTATATATTTATATATATATATATATATATATATATATACATATGTGTGTGTGAATTTAGTAGGATTTACTAATTCTGATTTTGCACGTTACAAATTAGATAGAAAGAGCACAAGTGGAACATACCATCTCTTTGGAAATTACTTGATATCCTCGGACCAACAAGAAGCAAGCATGTGTTGCATTATCTACAGCAGAAGCTGAATACATTGTTGCTGGAAGTTGCACTGTACAAATGCTTTGGTTAAAATAAGCAGCTATGTGATTTCGATTTACATTTATCGGATATTCCTATTCTCTCGTGATAACACAAGTGCTATAAATCTAACAAAAATCCCATTCAACACTCTAGAACAAAACATATTGAAATTAGGCATCATTTCATAAGAGATCATATTGAAAAGAAAGATTGTAGGATTGAATTTGTTTCAAAGAAATGACCAACTAGCCGATATTTTCACTAAACCATTAGGTCGTGACAAGTTTTTCAAATTAAGAAACGAATTAGGAATCTTAAACATTAAGAATTTGTCTTAAATATTCTACTGCTGCATAACATAGTTTGTTATGTCTTTTGAAATAGATGACTTATTTCACTTAATCGACACAAATGTTCTACTGCTGAATAATATAGTTTGTTAATTTTTTTGAAATAGCTTACTTATTTCATTTAAATTGACACACTGATATAATTGTTGTCAGTTTAGCCTATTCATTTCTTTGACTAGTTGACTAATTTTATCTTACTACATCTGATTCAATTGGATATTCAAACTAACTAGTTTAATTCTTCCAATTCTAACTGAACCAAATCTGTCTTATATCAAAATTTCGTACTAGGGTCCCACTGATTTCAAAACATAGACACTTGGTTTTCCAAAACTGAACTTCCATTTTTCAATATATTCCTTCTGCATTTCTAACTATTGACTATTAACATCTATTTTGAGTGCATATCTGTTCAAAATCTTCTCACACTTATTGTGCTTTTGACCAATCTATTCAACCTTCCTTATTAATTTGCTTCATCTACATTATACACACACACTTCCTGTGCATCATATTTTCTCTACAATTCTCTACAAAAATGTCTTCTAATGACTATTTTGTGATTGAGAGTGATGATGATTCAGATACTCCTTTAGTAAATGCTATTGAGACTAAGAAGATCCTCAAGAACCGGAATGAAATCCCATGCTTCCAAGTCTCCAATCGTAGAACGCAAACTCGCACATGGAGGATCAACCTCCGCTTCTCCCTGCACAAACCAACGAGAACTCGCGATCTGCTCGCTTGCTCCTTCGAACCCAACTATGGGACAACCTTCAAAGAGGATCAAAGTACGTGTAAGGATTCCTTCCCCTGTGAATGATGAAGGAAATCAATCTGAAGAAGAAACTACGTCTGAAAATGAAGAAGAAGCTGAAACTGTTGAATCACTGGAACTTAAGATGCAATGAAAACTTGTTTTAACTCCCAAAGTGCTTAAGTTCACCTGGTTACATAATGAGAATATGATGTTTATCAGAAACACTCTTCAAACTCAAGGTCCGCGGCAATTTGTTGAGTTGGAAGGTAATCTTTACAGATGATTTGATCAAGATATTCTATGCTAACCTCGAAAGCGAGAACAACATGTTGATTTCAAAAGTCAAGGGAAAGGAGATAAAAATTGACAACTCTTTGTGGAGAAGACTAGATGGTTTGAAGGTGCCAAAATAAGCAAAGGAAACACCTCTTATGTGCCTGGGTTCAACAAATATTCTGTGTTCAAGTCATGCATGCGCAATGCTGAAGAGGCTGTGCTGAAATACCAAGTTGGAAAAATCAAACGTGATGATAGACTTCTAGCCTTCATAATTGCTTGGCAGCTCACACCCAGGGGGAGCAATCACGCACAACTGATGGAAGAAGATTTGGCTCTAATACATTGCATGAAGAACAATATCAAAGTCAACTAGATTTATGTCATCAAGGGACCTATGTTCAAGGCAAAGCGTCTTAATGACCACAAACTTCCCTACGCAATCTTCATTTCCAAAGTTCTGGACCACTTTAATATTTCCACTGAAGGAGTGACAACCAGGATCATCAATCACAAGCACATATTTGAAAACTATTATCTTAGAAAAATGGGGCTCACAAAGGTTGATGATGAATGGATATTTGAAGCTGGTTCATCCTCCACTGCACCCACATCATCAACTCAAGCTCATAACTCTTCAATGAATTCTCAGGATTACTCTGCATATCAGATGGTTCCATACACTGCTCCTCCTGCATACCAAGGAATCCCTTTATCTGAATTTGAAAGAATGCTTATTACTCATCTTAACGTTCTTGGTTCTATGCAACACAATACTCATGAAACCATGGTTTCCAGGTTCACAAACATTGATTATGAAATTGAACTCATACAGCAACAACTTGCAGAAATTCAAGTCTCTGTTGAAGCCTTTGAAGGCACTTCTGGCACTGCTGCTGCCATGGATGAAGATGCTGATGAAGATGAAGATGAAGATTAAAATCTGCTGTTTAATTGTCTTTCAATAGTTTCGTTTTTATGCTGTTGTTTGATAAACATTTTATGGTCTGTAATATGATCTGCAACTAACTTTCTGTAGATAATCTTCCATTTATTCTCTTTGATTTTAACAGTTTTTTGCAGGTTGCCATCATCAAATAGGGGGAGTTTGTTGATAAATTTGATTTGATGATGTTGCTGCAATAGTTGATGATTCAATGGTGTTCAATGGTGTTACTGCAGTTTTTAGTTGATGTCAGATTATCTTTGTTTAGTTAGCTAATTTTGATATATTAGTATGCTATTTTCATTAATACAGGAAATATGCTAGTAATGTGTTTTAATGAATTAAGCTGTTTGTTGTTTAGTTAAGTATTTTCTTCCAGACTCTTCCAGTAGGTCTAAACTGAATATCAGCTGTTGGAGTTTGTCTCTCATTCTCTATAAATACAAGCCACTTTGAAGATCCAAAATACAGAAGAGAGAATTATGAAAAAGCTATCATTTTCTCACAAATCCATTGAAGAATTCAGTTTTAGAAAGAATTAAGAAAAGGATCTGCATTAGTGAATTCTGCATTGTGTTTTACCTGGTTTGGGATAGTTTAGTAAAATTACAAAATCTGTATTTCTATGATTGGGATGATCACTGTAGACTTGGAGTGAGTCTAGTTTTGATTGAATTCTATAATGTTTAGAATTTCATCATTTTGGTTTAGATTATCTTTAGAAGAGGGGTTCTTGTAAAGACTTGTTCAATTAGTGTTATTGTGATTTGTTAGTGTTACAAATTTAAACTGGAAGCTTTTGAAAAAGGATGAACCAGTATAATTTCTTGTGCATTCTTTCTCTTCTCTAATCCTCTTTTATAATTTTTTGATATAACTAATCAGCTGTTTTATGTGATAAGCAAACTAATTTGTTCTTGACAGCAAAATTAAAATATGATACTATACAAATTTCGAAGAAAATTCAATATCAATTCATCCCCCTTCTTAATATATCTCTGAATCTAATAAATTACCTTCTTGTGATTAATGTGACCTTCCAGATACCTCGGTTTGATGACAACTTAAATTACATACTCGAAATCTGAGATTACTACCACATATATTCTGGTTTTGAACTAGAACAAGAATGAGATGTAGCGTTCTTGAATATTTTGGCTCTCCACGAGAATTAGGACAAACATAATTACCACTACAATTGCATTTTTATTGAATAGTAAAGAGATAACTTTAGTGATTCAAGGTTTACGATCCATGAACAGATCCTGGGATCACACATTTGAATATCAATGACCTCATACAATCGAATGGTGTGTTATGTATCATAACAATTTGTTATTCAATAAATGATTCAATAATTATGTGGACTAACATAATTACATAATTATATTGAGGCAGAGGTTTAAACACCTTAAGCGCTTTTCAGATCATTCTTAATTTTGTAAAATACTCACTAACCCTATAATCCTCTTGTTTACAATTGAAGAGTTATTGTAAATAATCAATTTGAAATTTATTATCTAGTGAATAATTATCCTTTAAACGATGTCATAGATCAACACAGATTGAGGAATACAACACATCATAAAACTTTAGAAACAATCAAGAATTATAATTTTGTTGTGTCACAAACAAAAATTATATAGGATCTAAGAATAAAAAAGGAATTATTAATAAACAAAATTTTGTTTCTATTAGTATAGTGAAAACAACAATAATACTGAATTTTATTAAGATGATGATTCTCTTCTTTACCCATACAATTCATTTTAGAGTTATTGTATGTAAAAACCAGCAAAAAACATCATTGAAAATCACAAATCTAAAATAAGAAATGTAAAACCATTACAAATTGTAAATATATTATAGAAAGAAAATACAACCAAGTCTTAGTAAGTCTCTCAAAAACAAGAAAATACAACATCCTTAAATTCAAAACTAAAATAAATATCTTGCATTTCTAGCGACCAACATTTCTTCCATTTTCTATCAGAAGTGCATACCATATTGACAACAAACTATAATATATATATTTTTTAAAAAGATTAATATGCTGAATTATAAAATAAGAACATAATAATACTTGTATATAGATGAGATTAAAAATAAACATAAATAAAAATGAGATTGAATATAGACATAATTAGTACTAATATTTTCATATAAATCAACAATATTTTTACGTCAATAGAATATCAAAACATCTAAAGACAAAAATATGAAAGCATGCACCTCAATAAAATATGTTACATGATTTTATATAAATAATTACTCCATCAATTAATTATTAAAATAAGTTTAATTTTCAACCATATAAACTTCTGATTTATCTTCCCGCCCCGTGAGTTATTAAAGCTCCTATAGTTAATATGAGCTCTATGTACAAAATAAATATCACCTTCTTCTTCCACACAAGTCCCGTGCAACATATTGCTCCCATTCACTAAAATTGTGGGTATATATAGTCTGTGAATCTGTTGAGGAAGTTCATGTAGGAATTTCTCCAAGAATACCAAAGTAGAATAGACCCTAAGAAGCCCCAAAATCCTGCGAAGAATCCTACTCCCAAGCTCATGTACAATGCCCCATTGAACATATCATCTTCGCCATTATTCACTCTTCCATGTTCTTCAGGCTTTATTGTTGTTGTTTGGTTTTCATCTCCAGGGCATGTTTTGTTAAGCTGCTCACCACAAAGACCAACATTCCCTTCAAAACTAGACACATCAAAGGTTTCAAGATGTCTTCCAGATGGGATTCTTCCAGAAAGAGAGTTGTGTGACAAATCTAATTTGCCCAGAGAATCAATTTGAGACAGACAAAAAGGAATTCCCCCACTGATATCATTTCTTGATAAGTCAAGGGACTCTAGTGAACTTAAATTTCCAATCTCTAAAGGAATTTTTCCACTAATATTATTTCTTGATAAATTCAAAGAAAGAAACTAACCCAAGCAAATATCCAATCTCTTTTGGTATCTCACGCGTTAACTTATTACTTGAAAGATCAGTGCTCTTAAGCCTTAAGTCTGGATTCTTGAATCCCTGTTCCACACCTTTCCACATCAAGCTTATGTTAACGGTATAACCTTCAAAAAAATAACTGCCATAAATTTCAAGAAAAGTTCTATTCATCCAACGTATAAGATTTAGAGTGTCAGTTGTGTTGATGCTCTTTTCAGACATTGCAGTCAAATTATCCTCAGTATGTCTGGGGAGGTGTTTCATCCTTAGTGTGTCTAAGGAGGTGTTTCCTTTACCTTTATTTGTTATTGCATGAATTGGTGTTTGTAATTTTAATTAAAGATAGTGGGATGATCATCACGCATTTGTGGTGATTGGGAACTGGACGTAGGATTGGCTTAATTCGAACCAGTATAAATCTATGTGTTCTTTCTCTTTCCCTATCTCTTTTTATTGTGGATTATATTAACAATTGCAACTCAAACTTCGTTAATCAAAGGTTAAGGAAAATCCGCATTCTAGTTTTTGAAATTTATTCTAAATTTGAAAATTTATTTTAAAGGGAAAAAGTTTATTAAAAATCCAATTCACTCCCCCTCTTGATTTTTACACTGTCGTTTATATTTAACAAGGTCGACAATGAAGAGGTCGACGATGGAGAGCTTGGTCATAGAGCTCGTCCAGAGAAATCAGCCATGGAAAGCTTGACCACAAAGAGTTTGTCCGTGAAGAGTTTGGTCACTAGTAGCTTGGTCAACAACAGCTTGGTACTTGGCCTAGGATGAAGGAAAATAGTTTGATTTCACAAAGTTTATTTAATGATGTCACAATTAAGATAAAATTAAATTAAATTTTACCATGACATCACTAGCTTGTGGATAAATTTTACCATTGTTACAATTAACAACATTTAATATATATGAACTATATCTTATCTAAAAACCAAGTTATGGATATCAACTAACCTAAAAGTACAAAAAAGGAGTCTAAGCAATTATTATGGAACCAATATAAATAGAATATTGAGGGAACTCAATTAACAATATAAACTAAGGAAGTAAAACAAAATCACGTGACTACCACAACCTCCCATTCACCAAGGTAAGGGAAGGAGACCTCTACCTTTACTATTATTTTATAATTTCTTTTATTGAGTGAGGTGTCCCTAACCTCATCATCTCTTTTATTTAAGCTCCAAGTACTTTATAACTCTCTCTCTCTCTCTCTATATATATATATATATAGTTGTAGCAAAAGGATACATCGACCCTCTAACTATATCACTCAGTATGTTGTTTGTTGTCTTCCCCCTTTTCTGTCTCATAAGTCTCCTTTTATACACTCCTGATATTGATTACTCTAAGTCTCTTCAACTACTCGCCTAAATTTCGATCCAAATAACTGTAACAAACATTTGATGGCAAAAAATTACATTTAACTTATAACCCCCATTTAATTGCATTCTTGTGATTAATGTGACCCTCCAGATACCTCAGTTTAATGACAACTTAAATTACATACTCGGAATCTGAGAAGTTTCAGTCTCATATCAGTAAAAGAGGCAGTGAATCCACCAAAGATTCTGAGTTTTTCAGTGGCTGAAGGATGAAGGAATGGCTGATATAATCACTATGCTGCAATTTCAAAACCTGCAAAAATTCCTTAAGCTTAATGGGTTCATTTATCCAAATTTAGTGAAGGTTTTCTACACAAACCTTAAGTATCATGGTTCTGTTCTCACCTCCAAAGTAAAAGGAAAGGATATTACTATAAGTAATACAGTTTGGACAAGGGTGGCTGGACTCAAATCTGATGGGGTCATTGTAAGTAGGGGATATTCTGGCTCTTTGGAAGACTTCAACGAAATTCAAACCTGCATGGAATGCTTGCGTGATCCTCAAGGTTCTGTAAGGGGATTTCATGTTGGAGGTCTAACTTTGACTGTTAGGATTCTCACCTTCATAATCACCTAGATGCTCACACCAAGGGGAAGTAACCATGCTACCTTAAATGAAGGTGATCTTGTTATGATTTTTGGCTTGATGAAATCTGTTAAAATTAATTGAATTCATGTTTTGAAAGATCACATGCTGAAATCAAAGAGGCTAACTGATTATCGCCTTCCATATGCATTGCTAATTTCAAAATTTCTTGAGTATTCTTGTGTGGATATAAGAGGAGAACCGAAAATCAATATTGGAAAATCTTATCAACTGGATAATAGCTTCTTGTTTAAGTTTGGCTTTAATAAAAAGGATGGTGAATGGGTTGCTGGACAAGCCTCTGGATATGCTAGAACAAGTGCTGCTACTGGTGCTGTTGCTGAAGAATCTTCAATGATGGGAGACATTGTGCCATATGTTCCTCCTGTTGATCGTGGTACTTCATTATCTCAGTTTGAGCAAATTGTGCTGCAACGGTTTGATACTCTTCAATCTTGCCAAATGTATCATCACTCATATTGCATTGAACGTTTTGGGCACATTGATCAAAGTATTGAGGATCTGCATGCCCAACTGGCTCAAATTCATGTTGGCTATAGTATTGTGGTTGATGATGATAATGGAGAGGATGATGATTAAATTGGTTCTGCAACTGTTAGAGAGGAGTTGTTGATGCTAAATCAAAGAACTGTTGCTATTTTTTGCTGGTTTTTGGAGTAAAGTTGTTGCTGCTGCTACATTAGTGCTAATGTGCTTGCTGTTTTGGGGTAATGATGTTGCTACTGCTGCATTATTGTTGATGAGCTTACTGTTTTTCAAGTAATGTTGGTTTTGTTGTTGCATATGTTGATGCATTTATATTTTGTATTTCATTGTTGTGTGTTTGTTTTTGTTGTTTATTTGTGCTTATTGTTGGTTTTTAAATTGGGTATCGTACCGATGTCTGTTGAACAATTCTTATTTTACTGCATATGTTATATTTGGTTTTTTTCTTCCTTATGCTATTTGATGATTACAAAGGGGGAGAAATATTGAGGCACAACATGTAAGGGGGAGAATATGTGAAAGGGGAGAATATGAAAATGGGGAGAATTTGTTTCTACTGCTGTATTTTCCTGCTCTGTGTTTATTTTCAAGACTACTACATTCTTCAAAGACAAGGATGCTTGAAGTGGTTGTCATCATCAAATAGGGGGAGTTTGTTGGACTTGAAGACTTGGTTTCAAGTTAATTTGATGTCTCCAACCACTTTGATGATAAAGATGATGGTGCTTGAAGAATGAATATTTTATCTTAGGATTAGAGTGTCTTAAGATGCGGGGTAAGATGCATTTCATTTAATCTTGGACTTAATCTTGTGTTTTAAAATGTTTTGAAATGTTTTAAAAGTTTTAACTACTTTTCAACTCATTAAAAACGTGTTTTCAATCAGTTAAAATGTTCTTAATTTGATGACTAAGTCAATTTTAAACATTTTAACCAACTGGTATGATTTTCAGTTAATTAAGTTTCTAAATTGGTGTTTCAAAGTTTTGTTTGGCTAAATTCAACTAACTTTTTTCAAGATTTTAATCAGCTTAAATTCTGGAACTGTTGTTTCTGAATTTTGCTTTCAGCTAGCTATTTTTCTGAATTTAAATCAGCTAAAATTCTGGAGCTTTTCTAAAGAAATCCAAGCTCTCTGGAAAATCTGGTTGATTTGCATTTAAACAGGCTAAAATCACTTAAGGATTTTCCTTTAATGATTTCCACCAATTTAATCGCGTTTTTAACTGACTGTTTTAAGCTTTCAGATTTGGGGTGCTCTCTGAAAAATTCATTTTAATGAAAACAACTAGCAAAATCGCGTTTTAACTAACTGATTTTATCAGTTACAACTTTAAATCAGTGAACCAGTTCTGTTTTAAATACTTTTGAGTTTTAAAGAACTGGGCAATGAATCAATTACAGAAAAACCCATTGTTCAAAAAGACTTTTCAGGTGTTCTAAATCAATTTGCAAAATCAATCAAGGAGTCCAAGATCAAATTGAATTGAGAATCTTTCCATACAAAGTCATCACCTAAATTTTGTCCTGTTTCATTTTTTGCAAGTCCTAATCACGTGAATTCATTTCATAATCTTGTGTAATCTTGTACTGGGTTTGTTTCTTCTTAATCATGATGATTAGGGTGTTCTTGTAATAGGGTTTTACAAGGGTATACAGCTCTTGTAGGGTTCAAGATCAAGTGTATTGTTCTGTTTTTTAGTTTTTCATGTAGGGTTCATGTAAAAACTGAAATTTAGTGAATTGCTTTGATTTGTGTGTTTAGGAAACTGGATGTAGCGTTCATTGGAAGGTGAACCAATATAAATCTCTTGTGTTGATCTTCTTTCCCTGCTTTCTTTAAATTTTGTAATTGATAATTGAATTGGATATATGATACATTGGTATAAGCATTTCAAGAATCTTTAAAGAATTAATTTTCACCTGCAATTACAATCTATTTTTCTGAAATTGGCCAAAGATTTCAAAAATCTTTTAAGAGTTTAATTCACCCGTCCTCTTAAACTCAGTCATTTATTCTAACAATTTTCACTATCCATGTCACCATAGCCACATCAATCCCTTGAATAAGATGCCTCTGGAGTAGTTGTTGTTTGAATAGAATAGAATACTGAATGGAGATAAAGACCCACTGATAAACATATGTATATATTTATGTAACCGTATGTGAATAAATTAAATAAATAAAAATATATAATTATTATACAAATAAAGAAGGAACAACTAGAGATTATCAAAATCTTTTATTGCGACATCTGCAATAAATTATATGACTTACATGAAGTACACGAGAAAGCCTGATCCTACCTCAGTTGTTACCTGATTGGCTAGCTCGACCACATGGCCAATCCAAAACTCAACCAACAAGTTGGCCAACTCAGCCAACAACTTGGTCAGCTCGACTCCAATTAGTGTAATTTATATTGAAATTTACATGAAGTAAAAAAAAATTATTGTTATTATGATAAAAGGGTGTTACTCATTACAAATAATGTGGAGTGTTTTCATTTAATTGATATTAGAGTGATTTCATTTAATTGATATTAGAGTGTAATACTTAACTAGTAAGTTATTACAACTTTATATGATCAGTTAGAGTGTGACAAAATATGTGAATCAAAATTCACTTTATATAATTCATAAATGTAATTATACGTGAATATTTTCATAATTTATGACATTTTAATCGAATATATTCCAAAATTCATTTAAAATCAGTTGTGATAATTTCCAATTTAATGAATTTGTGTCATAAAGAATTACCTAAGTTATTTTCTATATCCTAAATTTTAGGAAAATTTATACTTTTTTATTGTTTAAACAACCCTATCAAGCTAATTATATTGACATCTACTCTAAATCAATTGTAAATTCTAATTTTATTGGTCTCAGCGGCAAATATGAATTTAGTTTGGATTTTAATATTTAAATTCAAATCTCATTCAAATTAGTTGAGAATTATGATGAAATGGAAAATGGTTGATCATGCTTTCTTTATCTCTTTATATCACATATTTTTCTTATTGAAATAAGTTCAATTCAATCCTATTTTACAAAATTAATATTGCACCAAATTTTATAGAAATAAATCTTAAGAATTATAAATCTAAGAAATATAAAATAAAAAGACTGAAGTGTTCTTTCAGAAAATAATAATATCTTGTTTTATCAAAGTTTGTGGTTATTCTTCTGGAAATAATATGTTTTGTTTATTTTCTTGTTCCTCATTCTTGCGGTTATCAATTACAAAAACTAGATTTTTAATAATGATTGAAACCACGACCTGTACAATGATTTCCTTAACTGATGCTATTAGTAAAAGAAGGTTTTGAACTAGAACAAGAATGAGATGTAGTGTTCTTGAATATTTTGGCTCTAACGAGAATTAGGACGAATATAATAACCACCACAATTGCATTTTTACTAGAATTAGGACGAACATAATAACCATCACAATTGCATTTTTATTGAATAGTAAAGAGATAACTTTAGTGATTTAAGGTTTACGATCAATGAGCATATACTGGAATCACACATTTGAATATCAATGACCTCGTACAATCGAATGGTGTGTTATGTATCATAACAATTTGTTATTCGATAAATGATTCAATAATTAGGTGGACTAACATAATTACATAATTATATTGAGGCGGAAGTTTAAACACCTTAAGTGTTTTCCAGATCATTCGTAATTTTGTAAAATATTCACTAACCCTATAATCCTCTTGTTTACAATTGAAGAGTTATTGTAAATAATTAATTTGAAATTTATAATAATTATCCAATAAATGATGTCATAAATCAACACAAATTGGGAAATACAACACATCATAAAACTTTGAAAGCAATCAAGAATTATCATTTTGTTGTGTCGCAAACAATTATATAGGGTTTAGAAAAGGAACCATCAATAAACAAAATTTTGTTCCTATTAGTGTAGTGAAAACAATAACAATGCTAAATTTTAATTAAGATGATGATTCTCTTCTTTACGCATACAATTCAATTTAGAGTTGTTGCATGTAAAAACCAGCAAAAAGCATCGTTGAAGATGAAATATAAAGTGATCAGATTTAATATCGCAAATCTAAAATAAGAAATGTAAAAACATTACAAATTGCAAATATATTATAGAAAAAAAATACAACCAAATTTTAGTAAGTGCCTCAGAAAAAAAATACAACATTATTAACTTCTAGCGTACAACATCTTTTTCAATTTCTATCAAAAGCGCGTACCACATTAGCAACAAACTATAATATATATATTTTTAAAAAGGTTAATGTGCTGAATTATTAAATAAGAACATAATTGTACTTGTTTATAGATGAGATTAAAAATAAACATGAATAAAAATGAGATTAAAAATAGACATAATTAGTAATAATATTTTCATATAAATCAACCATATTTATACGTCAATAGATTATCAAAACGTCTAAAAACAAAAATAGGAAAGCATGCACCTCAATCAAATATGTTACATGATTTTATATAAATAATTACTCCAGCAATGAATTATTAAAATAAATTTAATTTTCAACCATATGAACTTTTGATTTATATATCTTCCCGCCCAGTAAGTCATTAGAATCAGGGAAAACAAGTTTGTTAAATTAGAATGAAGTATTTTCTAACAATTAGTTTATAGTTAATATGAGCTTTATGTACAAAATAAATATCACCCTTTTTATATGTGAAATAATTGTTACTACACAAATTAACAGGATGAAACATGAATAAGAAAAATAGAAGCTACAATGTACCTTCTTCCACACAAGTCCCGTGCAACACTTTGCACCAATTCACTAAAATTGTGGGTATATATAGTCTGTGAATTTGTTGAGGAAGCTCATGTAGGAATTTCTCCAAGGATACCAAAGTAGAATAGACCCTAATAAGCCCCAAAATCCAATGAAGAATCCTACTCCCAAGCTCATGTACAATGCTCCATAGAAAACATCATCTTCACCATTATTCACTCTTCCATGTTCTTCAGGCTTTATTGTTGTTGTTGTTTGGTTTTCATCTCCAGGGCATGTTTTGTTAAGCTGCTCACCACAAAGACCAACATTCCCTTCAAAACTAGACACATCAAAGGTTTCAAGATGTCTTCCAGATGGGATTCTTCCAGAAAGAGAGTTGTATGACAAATCTAATTTGCCCAGAGAATCAATTTGAGACAGACAAAACGGAATTCCTCCACTGATATCATTTCTTGATAAGTCAAGCGACTCTAGTGAACTTAAATTTCCAATCTCTAAAGGAATTTTTCCACTAATATTATTTCTTGATAAATTCAAAGAAACTAACCCAACCAAATATCCAATCTCTTTTGGTATTTCACCCGTTAACTTATTACTTGAAAGATCAATGCTCTTAAGCCTTAACTCTGGATTCTTGAATCCCTGTTCCACACCTTTCCACATCAAGCTTATGTTAAGGGTATAATCTCCGTTAACATATCTGCCATAAATCTCATAAAAAGTGATATTTGTCCAGTATATACGATTTAGAGTGTGAGTTGTGTTGATGCTCTTTTCAGACATTGCAGTCAAATTGTTTAAGCATGATGGAATTCCTTTTGATAACATATTCATCGAAAGATCCAATAATTGAATATGCTTCAGATAACAGAGTTGAATAGGAAGTTTTTCAGAAAAGTGATTCTTTCGCATGTTCAAGATGATCAACTGCTGCATACTTTCTCCGATCCATGATGGTATTGGACCAGACAACATATTTTCACCCACATCCAACATTAGTAATTTGCTGCAATTCTTCAAAGTGGAAGCTAATTCACCCATTAGGTTATTGTTTCGTAAAACCAAGACTTCCAATTCAACAAGGCTGCCCATGGACACAGGAATCTTCCCTGACAATTTATTGTTGCTTAAATCAAGAAACAGTAACCGATCTACTGATTTCCAACAGTCTGGGAGCTGTCCCTTCAATTGATTGTTTGATAAATCCAAAATGGCCATTGCAGATCTGCTTTGGTCACATATGAATGAAAACAAATCTGAAAATTTATTGTTAGAAAGACTCAGCTCTGAAGCTTGTAGTAAAAACGACGGAATTTTGCCTTCAAACTGGTTTGAATTCAGAATTATAGACGGTCTACCGAGAAGCCTCAATGATAGATTAGGAATTGCACCAGTGAGATTGTTGTGAGACATATTCAACGTTCTCATACTTTGCGAGTTGTTCCAAAACCACTCCGGTATGTAATTAAGCCCATTGTCTGAAATATCCAGATAAGCTAACCAACTTTGAGTATGGAGCCAACTAGGAAAACTTGGGCCCAACTTGCAAGATCTTAGTCCCAAATATTCTAATTGGAAAGGAGGAACCCAGTTAGGGTCTAATTTTAGAGACAGAGAGTTCTCTGACAAATATAAGTACCTTAATTTGAAAAAATTGGAAAGATGGGATTCAGTGACGTCACCATCCAAATAATTTCCATTCAAGTTCAAAACCTCCAACTCAGATAGTAATCCAATGGTTGCAGGTAGCATTCCGGTAATCTGGTTATAAGATAAATACAAACTCTGAAACACGTGTCTGTTGCACCATGAAGAATTTTGAAAGAAGCTAGAAATTCCCCCTCTAAACATGTTGTTTGAAAGATATAATATTCGCAATGTGCAGATGTTCCCAAAGAAAGATGGAATCTCGCCTTGCAGTTTGTTACCCTCAAGGTAAAGAAATTCAAGAGAGTTCATTACTTTCCCAAATCCATCTGGAATGGGGCCTTCTAACACGTTATCATAAAGGGCAAGTGTACGAAGATTGATAGTGGAGTTGAAGAGCCAGTAAAATATGGTTGACGATTTCAACAGATTTGCAGAGAGGTGAAGGGAGACGAGAGAAGATGAAGAATTCGTAATTGAAATAGGTGATATGAGAAAGCTACCATCCCTAAGACTACAATTTTGCAAATAAAGATTTTGAAGTTTTGAACCAAAATTGAAACTACCTTGGAAGACCGATGATGTCATATTATTATACGAAAGGTCAAGGATCACAAGAGAAGGGAAATTTGAGTAGACAGGAGATGACAAAACAATGTTATTATCCGAAAGATAAAGCTCTTGAAGATTAAGGCTAAAGTTTGAGAATAATTGAAATGTTGAGGATGTGAGCATATTAGAAGAAAGATCAAGGATGGTAAGAGAAGAGGAAAAGTTGGAACGTGAATAATAATAAAACAGAGACTGAATATCGGTGTCTGAAAGAGAACAATCAACTAGGCTCAACTCTCTTAGCTTCGGAAAATGAATCATTCGGAACAAGTGACCATTATGTAAACGATTGAAGGCAAGATTTGTCAGGTAATAGAGATTAGACAACCACTCTGCATCCTTAGGTTTGACGTCAAAATCACCCTCAAGTCTAAGAGTGTGCAGGAGTGGAAGATTCCCAACCTGGAAAGGGAGTGCTCCAGAAAATGAATTTCCACTAAGATCAAGATATCTCAATTGTGACAGATTTGCAAGTTCATAAGGGAGTGCTCCAGAAAATGAATTTCCACTAAGATCAAGATATCTCAATTGTGACAGATTTGCAAGTTCATAAGGGAGTGCTCCAGAAAATGAATTTCCACTAAGATCAAGATATCTCAATTGTGACAGATTTGCAAGTTCATAAGGGAGTGCTCCAGAAAATGAATTTCCACTAAGATCAAGATATCTCAATTGTGACAGATTTGCAAGTTCATAAGGGAGTGCTCCAGAAAATAAATTTCCACTGAGATCGAGATACCTTAAATGTGTAAGGCTTCCAAGTTGATAAGGGATTTCTCCACGGAGAAAATTGTTGAAACTTAGGTCGAGAGACAGTAAGTGTGTAAGATTTCCAAGTTGGGTAGGAATGGTGCCACCAAAATCAGAATAGGAGAGATTGAGATATCTTAAGTTGGTTAGTGAGCCCATGAGTTGTGGGATGTCACTCCATAGAAAATAATTGTTGCTGAGATCCAAATGTTGAATATTTTGCAAGGGAAGCAATGAGGTGATATTGATTGCACCTCTCAAATATTGTGTATCCTGACCACGGAGACTGAGAATGGTTACATGACCTGTTTGATGGTCGCATTGAGTGCCTTTCCATTTGCAACAATCAGGATTGTTGTAGTCATCTCTCCATGTAGACAGCATGCCATAGACATCAATGAGGCCATGTTTGAAGTTGAGGAGTGCTTGTCTCTCCCTCTCAATGCACTTTATTTCTGTGCTATTGTTTTGTCCAAGAATGAATCCTACAGAGTGCAACAAAAGCAGGAGAAGTGCATAAAACAGGTTCAGATAATAAGTAGGCATTGTGTACTTGCTGTTGAGAAACAAGTAAAAGGTAAAACAAGGATCTGAACTGTGATGAGTTTACTCTTAATTGTGAAGTGTGAAAGGCAGAACCACCAACAATTGAATTTATATAAGGCATTTCAAGACCAGTGGGTGGTTGACCAGGACTTCAATTTAAAATGTTGGATGTGATATTATCATTTGCTATTCCAATCATATTATTTTACTTCATTTGCTGATATTATAATTTAAAGATGTTAGTGTGAAAAAAAAAAGTGGGTATTGAGACAATTTTAAAAAAAATCAAAGAAAATGTTGCTATAACTTCTTTTTCTTAGTATTTACAGTGTAATGATATCATTATTCAGGGTGCCGTGAACCAATCTTATATATAATATTAGTTGTTATAGATAAAAATAAAATTGATTAAATCTTAAACAAATTTATAAAATAAATACTTAATTAGTTTTAAATCTTAATTCCTTTGTAAATTTGAATATTTTTAATTGATTTTTTATTAAATATTTTTATTTTATAAAATATTTAAAATTTTTAATTAAATTTCTATTGCGCGAAATGATGTGTTTGGTACATTGTAGATGTATTTTTACATGAAAATATAAAAATTAATTTAATTAAATTTTAATTTTTTTATAAATTTAAAATGTTGACACATGATTATTTGATTTTATAATCTCAAATAAAAAAAAGTTTTAAAACCTTAATTAAAATCAACAAAAGATGATTTTTTCTATCCAAATAACACTATTATATCTATTAATTTTTCAAATAGTACTTAGAAATCAAATATTTACTCATATAATATTTTTTATTGTTCACTATCTTTGATAATCAAATTTCTGTTTAAATTTTGAATTTTTTTAAAGATTTAACGTACATAAAAATCATTTAAAAAAGTTTATTTAAAAATAAGAAATATTATAATTAAAATATAAATAAATTTAATGAATATTTTAAATTTTTTGAAATATATGTTTTTAAATATAATAAATATTATATTAAAACATAAATAGGTTTAAAAGATATTTAAAAAAATATTCAAATATATGTTTCTTTTAATATTGAAATAATTATTTAAAATATAAAAAAACTGCAGTAATTAATTTAAAAAATATTTTGAGAAAATATTTATTCGTGAGATAAATTAAAATATTTAATGTTAATATTTAATTATTTATAATTAAAAAATATTTCTATTAAAGATTTAGATCTAAATCTATTTTAAAAACATATAATCAAAATGTAAGAAAAAAATTAATAAATTATTCAAAAATATAATTATGTCATTTTCTTGCTTTTATTTTTTGTGGTACAATTTTTAGAATTCAATCAATAATGTTTCTTTATAAGTTACCGAATTAATTTTCTGAAGTATTTAGTTTCTTTTATCTTGTCTTTACATCTTATTAATAATTTTCTTCTCATATATATACATTTTTTCCATAAATATTTTAAAATAAAAAATATAATAAATAAAATTCTATAAATTAAAATTAATTTATATATAAATTAAAAGAAAATTTAAAAACAGGGAGAAAAGTTTCATAATTTTGAATAATGTTTAAATTATTTATTACATTTATTTCTCAAACCCAACATTATTTTCATTATTTACAAAATTTTAAAATATCAATCCAATTTTTAACATTTTAATTGCTTAATATATATAAAAAATATAATTTTTAAATTTTATTATTTATTAAATCTTAAAATTACACTTAATTATAAATAATTAATTAGTAATATTAAATATTTTAATTTATCACACAAAAAATACTATTTATTAAAAGAAATGGTTTTTAAATTTATTTTTACAATTTTTTATATTATGAATAATTATTTCAATATTTAAATTAACATATATTTCAATACTTTCTAAAATATTTATTCCAACTATTTATATTATAGATACAATATTTATTTTATTTAAAAATATATATTTTAAGAAATATTTATTAAGTATATTTTAATTGTAATATTTCTTATTTTAAATAAATAATTTTTAGGTATTATATTAAATGTTTAAAAAAAATTGAAAATCCAGAAAGAAATTTGAATTTTCTGGTTTTAAAGTTTTAAAGTTAAGCAATAATAAAAATTGATTAATTCACGTCCTTCAGTTAATGGTAAAATAAAAAAATAAAAATTTAATTAAAAAATATAAAGTTTTAAATACGTAACATAATGAACTTTTTAATGAAAATTTAATTAAAAATATAATAATTCTATACATTTTTACCATAAATATTTTAAAACAAAAATATAATAAATAAAATTCTACAAATTAAAACTATTTTATATAAAATAAAAGCATAAAACCATAATATCTAATCCAACAACAAAGAGAATTTACACACAATTTACTATTTTATACAATACTATATATTTCTACAATTTTATTTAAAAAAATTTAGTGAATCTCTAATTCTCATCTTTAAAACATGCACTTATATCTACTTGTGTACGTAGTATAATGATTGCAGTCATCATACAAACAACAAGTGTAAGGGTAAGTTACTAAAAAAATGTTTTATCATAATATTATCAAAACAGTAAAATTGTTGACAGAGAAAGTTTAGATTTGATTATTACAATTAGGTTCATCAAACTTGTCTACAACTATATTGGTGGTTCTGCAAACAACTCAAGATCAGATTCTATGTGGAGTTTTTTTTTGTTAGTCTCTCTTCTCTTTTTGAATTAATATGCCTTGTTTAAGAGAGATTTTTTAAAAAGAATAGCTGCATTGTTTTTCATGTGAATTTCTTTCTTAGAACTATAATGTTCTTATTTTTAGTTTGAGTTTTAAGAGACAAAATTGGGAATGTTTTCTTACTCTTAGTTGTTTAAAATCTGTTTTTAAAATGAAAAAGTACTTTGTTTTTAGTTCAACTTTTAATGGAATATTTTCATTAAATGCAATTAGTTATATACCTAACTTTTTTGCCTCTTTTAAATATATCTTTTAAAACTATAATAGAAATAAGTTTTCATACTGAGAACGTGAAAAACAAACTACTAAATTGAAACCTTATTTGAATTCAAAGTTTTTTACTACAAAGATCATACGTGTGCATCAAATTTTGAAAACACGTTCTCTTTCTTACCGGGCAAGATTTTATTCACTGATTGAAGGGAGTCTCTCTTTCTTTTCCTTTCATCTTTCTCTGTATTTAATTTGATCTTCAAATTGTATCTGTAACTTTGTTAGAGTAAAGGTGTTAGAATACTTGTATTCATTAATCTTTTTCTAAGGATTTGTATGTTCTTGGATTGGTTTTCCAAGATTTGGTTTGTGCAGTAGGGTGGTGCCTTTTAAAATTTTGTTCTTGTAGTATTTAAGAATAAAAATATTTCTTGATGTGTGTGTGTTTGTAAGAATTTTGTTGCTAGTGGATGAACTCAATGTAGTTCTTGATGAGTGAACTGTTATAGTGATATTTTCTTTCTACACCCTTATTTTGATATTGCTTTTGCTACACTTCCTTTTTTGAAAACTCTGATAACACTTTTAATCAATTAAATTTCGAATTAAAATTGTATTTGAGGCTTTAAATTTGTTGTTGGCATATTTCAAGACCAGAGTTTTTTATGAAGACCTACAGTTTTGATGATGAAGTTTTAGAAAGTTTCAATTAACATTAAAGACTTGTGCCATCTCACAAAGGAAGGTTGCTTGTTAGAAAATGAAAGGCATAAAGAGCTTTCAAAGCTTTCAAAAGAGAAGATTGATGAAGATTTTCTCAAGAGCTGAAGGATCAAGAGTAGAAGGTTCTGTTTTGGGTGTTGGATAAAAAGAGTAAGTCATAAATCTCATTCAAGACCTTCCCAAACAAGAGCGCAAGGTGTTTTCTCGCAAAAACGTTTTTCTACGCTTTTAATCGATTAGCATACGTAGATAATCGATTATTTAACTTAAAATTTGAATAAAAAATGTTTAACGAACTAAATAATTGATTAAGTGTTTTTGATAATCGATTATATTGATTTCTGGGTTAATATAATCGATTATGGACTTAATCTAATCGATTATATCAGGCGAAATAAGTTTTCCAATTTTCAAATATGATATAATCGATTAAGCTTTTTAAATAATCGATTAATTATGTCGTTTTTGCGAAATCAATATCAAATCAACTTAAGAATGGAAACTTTGGAGCATTTTCGAATTATAAAATGAAAGAGAATGTCTTAGGTTAAACACATCTGATAAAACACATAACATTCAAAGTGTTTCTGCGCCTTAGCTTTTTCAAAGCCGCTTTCCTGCTCTCTTCAGTTTGATCAAGTCTTTGGAAGTGGTGATCATTGTGATTAAGCTTTCTATCCAGCACGTATCAGGTGTATTCTTTTACTGTTTTCTTTAAACGGGAAAATTCATCCCTTGGATTGGTTCTAAGGGAGGTGTTTCATCTTTTGTGTGTCAAGAGAGGTGGGTTTGATCCTCAGTGTGTCTGGGGAGGTGTTTCATCCTTAGTGTGTCTGAGGAGGTGTTCCGTTTATCTTTATTTCTTATTGCATGAATTGGTGTTTGTAATTTCAATTAAAGATAGTGGGGAAAATCATCACGCATTTGTGGTGGTTGGGAACTGGACGTAGGATTGGCTTAATCCGAACCAGTATAAATCTCTGTGTTCTTTCTCTTTCCCTATCTCTTTTTATTGTGGATCATATTAACAATTGCAAACTCAAACCGCATTAATCAAAGGTTAAGAAAAATCCACATCCTAGTTTTTGAAAGAATTTCAAAATCTGAAAAGTTTTTTAAAAGAGAAAAGTTTATTAAAAATCCAATTCACCCCCCCTCTTGGTTTTTACACTGCCGTCTTTATTTAACATTTGTTTTAATTAAAACTTAGCAATTAAATTCCAATAAGTTAAATTCACCCCTCCCCCCTTTTGAACTAAACTAAGTGCTTACAGAAATTAGTCATTCATAACAATTTAATACTTTATATCAATACAAACATGTCAACCAACATACATTATAGATAATTCAAGTTGTTAGAACTAGAATATCAATAGATGTCATCCAAAAGACATGTATTAAGTTTGTCCAACCAGAGACCAATTATCTGATCCAAGTCATAAGGTAGATTCGCTCACAAATCTACAAACCATTGGTCATAGTAGGTTCTTTACACAATATGTCGTGCATCGAAGTCATGTCACGGTGCATAAGAACTTCTCCTTCAACTTCTCACCACTTGATCTGTTAGTCCATATGACTTAAACAATCAATGAAGGAAGGGATCTTTGTTACAACATATGTGTCATTATTTAATACACAAAACCTGTTGGACTTGAAGACTTGGCTTCATGTAAATTTGATGTCTCCAACCACCTTGATGATGAAGATGATGATGTTTGAAGAATGAATATTTTTGTCTTAGTGTTAGAGTGTATTAGGATTTGAGGTAAGAAACATTTCATTTAATCTTGGCCTTAATCTTGCATTTCAAAATGTTTTGAAATGTTTTAAAGAAGTTTTAATTGTTTTCAACTCATTAAAAATATGTTTGTAGTCAGTAAAAATGTTCTTAGTTTAATGGATAAGTCAAACTAACAATTGAACCAATTGACATGGATTTCAATTAACTGATATTATGGAACTAGTATTTTTTAAATTTTTCTTCAGGCTGAATTCAACTAACTGTTTTAAAATTTTGAATCAACTTAATTTTTGGAGTTGTTGTTTTTGAAAAATCTATGCTCCCTGAAAAATCTAGTTGATTTACAATTTAAATAGGCTAAAATCACTTAAAGATTCTCTTTATGATTTACATAAGTTTAAAGGCATTTTCAACCAACTGTTTTCAGTTTTAAGATTTTTGGTGTTCTCTAGAAAATCCATTTTAAGTGAAATAGACCAGCTAAATCGTGCTTTAACGAATTGATTTTCTCAGTAACAATTTTAAAACATTGATATCATTTCTGATTTAAATAGTTTGAGATTTCAAGAACTGGACAACGAATCAATTAAAAAGAAACCCATTGTTCAGAAAGAGTTTCCCCAGTGTTCTAAATCAATTTTTGAAATTCATCAAAGAGTCCAAGATTTAATTGATTTGATAATACTTCCATAGAAGTCATCACCTGAAATTGTGTTCTATTTTACATATTGTTGTTAGGTGAATTTGTTCCATAATCTTCTATAATTTCATACTGGGTTTAATCCTTCTTGATCAGGATGATTAAGAGTTTCTTGTAATAGGGTTTTATAAGTGTAGATAGATCTTGTAGAGTTCAAGATCAAAGTGTTTGTGAAGTTCATTGTATTTTACATGTAGGGTTCTGTAAAAGCTTTGAATCAGTGGATTGATTGATCTGTAGGTTAGGAAACTGGATGTAGCCTTCCTGTGAAGGTGAACTAGTATAAAAATCACTAGTGTTAATCTTCTTCTCCTTTACTCTTTAATTTCTCTAGTTGTTAATTGAATTGTTAAATGTGTTGAATATATGATTCATTGATCAAAGCATTTCAAGAATCTTTAAAGAACTGGTTTTGGTTGCACTTGTAAGCAAAAATCTAATTGTTTTTCTGAAATTGGCCAATGTTTTCGAAAATCTTTTGAGAGTTTAATTCACCCCCCTCTTAAACTCAACCCTTTATTCTAACAAAACAATAATTCACAATCATCCCAGATTTGCAACCTCCAATTATAGAGTAGTTCATTACACAATATGTCGTACATCGAAGTCATGTGACAATGTGTAAGAAAATTCCCTCATGTTTCCCAAAATATCATGTTTCACATCAACATAATTCAATACTTAAAAATTTCAATAAACCATTATTTATTCACATCTTCATACGTCAATTACATGTATCACTAACAATTCAAACTTCGATTTTATTTCATTGAAGAATTATACAATTATATAATTCATACTTCAATTATTATATATTTTCACTAAATATTGAATAAATAGATATATATTTTTCTCGATTCATGTATCAGTCTCACTTATATGTTTTTACTTTATTGTTGACATATTTCAAGTATGAGTAAAAAGTTACTCAGAAAGTGTTGATGAAGTTTTTATCTCGAGTAAGTCATGAAGATTGAAGTTTTGATGATGAAGATATAAAGTTTTAGTGCAACATTAAAGACTTGATTTTATCTCACAAAGGAAGGTTGCTTCATGAAATTTAAGGCAAGATATAAAAAAGAATAAATACTTTCAAGGAAGAAGATTGTTGAAGATTTTCTCAAGAGCTGAAGATTCGAGTTTAGAAGTTTCAGTTTTGAGTGATGGATAAAAAGAGTAAGTCATAAATCCCATTCAAGGCTATTTCAAACTTGAGAGCAAGTTGTTTTTTCGCAAAAACCTTTTTCTACGCTTTTAATCGATTAAGTATCGAGTAGAATCGATTATTTAACTTAAAATTTGAATTAAAAGGGTTTAACGAACAAAATAATTGATTATGTGTTTTTGATAATCGATTATATTGCTTCTGGGTTTCATATAATCGATTATGGCCTTAATCTAATCGATTATATCAAGAAAAATATGTTTTCCAGCTTTACTCTGATATAATCGATTACACCTTTTATATAATCGATTAAATATGACGTTTTTGCGAATTCAATGCTAAACCAACCTAAGAATGGAAACTTTGAGCTGATTTCAAATTATAAAATGAAAGGCAAGGCACCTATGTCCTCCCAACAACAAGAACTTGAAGAAAGGCAACCAAATCTTGTTGGGTGGATTTCAAATGAAGATCTTCAAAGAGCATACATTAATCATTGGAAGGATAGGAAAATTCTAACTCCTAAATTTCTATCTTGTGACTTTTTCAGATCTCACGGTTTTACTTTTTAGGAAATGTTAGTGTCAAGTGGATTAAAGACTTTTGTAGAAATGGAAGGTCCTTTCTATCCTAACTTGGTAAGAGTCTTCTACCTCAATCTAACCTCTCGTACAGGTAGTCCAAGCACCAAAGTAAAAGGAGTACGCATTCACCTTGATGGAGACATATGGCACACAGTAGATGGATTGTCAACAGAAGAAGACATCGACATCACCTATGATTTTGAAGGTTTCAATAAACTTGCTAAATTCAAAAAATTCTGCAAAGATCCCAACCTTCAAGTGGAGAGTTTATATAAAGTCGGTAATGTTAAATTAAATGAAAGAATGTTGCATTATGTTATTGTCTGGATTATTGCTCCTAGGGGCACAAATCATGCCAACAATTATTCTTGATAATATGTTTAAAGCTACTAGATTATCTACTTTCGCTTTACCCTACTCAGTGTTTATCTCTAAGATTTTAGAATACAAAGGAGTGGACCTCACAGGGAAACAAAGCAAACTTTGCTCAGCCTACGACCAAATAGGTAAAAGTGTTTTGCGTCATATGGGCCTCATTGAGCAAGGAAATGTGTTTAGACAAAGAGGAGAAGAGGAAGCAATGGAGGAAGATGAAGAAAATGACCAACAACAACCCCAACCCGGTTCCATGGAGGCCAACATATACTCAAGAATGGACAACATGTTGAACCTTCGACTTTCACATTATGATGATATTTGCTCAAGACTTTCAAGGCTGAATAGGAGAGTATATCGTGTGGATAGAAAACTGGAAATTGAAGACATATCCCCTAAAGAAGAAAACACTGAATCTTTCAAAGGAAAACAACCAGCTGAAGATGTTGAAGAAGAAGAGGAAGAAGAAGATAGTGAAGACACTGAATAGGCTAAAAATTCACTTGTTCCTTAGCTCCAATATTTTTTTTCAGCTGCTATTTTTATTCTATTTTTTTTCTCTACATATTTTTTTGTGTATTAATTGCTTCTGCTGTAAATCTCTTTTGATGTCTAATCTTTTTGATAATGTTAAAAATAAAGGGGGAGAAAAGTACATTTTGATTGATAAATTGTCTAGAATATATCTCAAGCACTAAGAGTAGAATTTAAGAAGGAGAATTAAAGTTTAAGGGGGAGAAATAGGAAGTATTTCAAAATAATTTATTAGAATATTTTAAACATTAAGAGCAAAGTTTAAGGGGGAGTTTAAAGAAATATATCCATGAATTCCTTAAAATTTAATTTTAATTCAAATTCAAATTGAAAATTAAATGCTATGAGATTGCCTATATTATTTCCTTTGTGGACTAACATTTATGATGGAGATATCCATACAATATTATCTAAGTTTTTTTTTCAGGATATCAATCACAAGTCTTTAAGTTTTTTTTATCATCATCAAAAAGGGGGAGATTGTTGACATATTTCAAGTATGAGTAAAAAGTTACTCAAAAAGTGTTGATGAAGTTTTTATCTCAATAAGTCGTGAAGATTGAAGTTTTGATGATGAAGATATAAAGTTTTAGTGCAACATTAAAGACTTGATTTTATCTCACAAAGGAAGGTTGTTTCATGAAATTTAAGGCAAGATATAAAAAAGAATAAATGCTTTCAAGGAAGAAGATTGTTGAACATTTTCTCAAGAGCTGAAGATTCAAGTTTAGAAGTTTCAGTTTTGGGTGATGGATAAAAAGAGTAAGTCATAAATCCCATTCAAGGCTATTTCAAACTTGAGAGCAAGTTCGCAAAAACCTTTTTCTACGCTTTTAATCGATTAGGTATCAAAGTAGAATCGATTATTTAACTTAAAATTTGAATTAAAAGAGTTTAACGAACAAAATAATCGATTAAGTGTTTTTGATAATCGATTATATTGCTTCTGGGTTTCATATAATCGATTATGGCCTTAATCTAATAGATTATATCAGGAAAAATATGTTTTCCAGCTTTACTCTAATATAATCGATTACACCTTTTATATAATCGATTAAATATGACGTTTTTGCAAATTCAATGCTGAATCAACCTAAGAATGGAAACTTTGAGCTGATTTCAAATTATAAAATGAAAGGCAACGTCTTAGGTTAAACAACATCTGATTAAACATGAAAATACAGTGTTCTTGCGCTAAAGTTTTTCAAAATTGTTTTCTTGCTCTCTCAAGGTTGATCTAAGTTCTTAGAAGTGGTGATTATTGTGCTTAAGCTTTCATATCCAGCACTCATCAGGTGTTTTCTTTACTGTTTACTGGTTTATGTAATTCATCCCTTGGATCAGTTCTAAAGGGAGGTGTTTGTTCATCTCTTGTCTATCAAGAGAGGTGGGGATCATCCTTAGTGTGTGTGAGGAGGTGTTTTCATCCTTAGTTTGCCTGAGGAGGTGTTTTCATCCTTTGTGTGTCTGAGGAGGTGTGTTCATCCTTAGTGTGTCTAAGGAGGTGTTTCCGTTTATCTTTATTTGTTTTTACATGTTGTCACTGGATTGGTGTTTGTAAGTGCATTTAAAGATAGTGGGGAATATCATCACGTGTTGTGGTGATTAGGCACTGGATGTAGGATTGGCTGAATCTGAACCAGTATAATTCTCTGTGTTCATTCTCTCTTTCCATATCTCTTTAGTTTATTATATTCGGATCATACTAACAATTGTTATCCCGATTGCGATTATCAAAGATTAAGGAAAATCCGATTCTTGTTTTTAGAAGAATTATTTAAAATTTGGAAAATTATTTTAAAAGGGAAAAAGTTTTTGAAAACCCAATTCACCCCCTCTTGGATTTTGCACTGTCATTATTTTCTAACATTTATCACATTTTGTTTCTTTCATTTTTCAATATAAATAATGTTGAACATATATTAATTAGACCACAATAGATTATATGATCTTTGATACCATTTGTATGCATATTAATTTCATTTTGTAAGAAAGTATAAATTGAAAAATTACAAGGTCAAGTTTCGATTCATATTCATCGAAGGTTCTTAAGTACCCCATTAGTGAATTTTCATCCTGTCGATAATAGGGTCTACTTCCCTTACTTCGATTCTTGATTATTAATATATATAAAGACCTCGAAGAGTAACTTACGTGTTGATTTTATTCTCTTGACGTGATGAACAATATCAAAACTATTTATATGTTCAAGCTTTGATGGTATTTTATTTAACTCTTAATGTATCATTCCTTCGATGTGATATAAACTATTCCTTCTTAGTGGGTGGTGATGTCATATCTTGACGAATCATACATGGTTTTCTTACCCAGTTCGATTGTCATGTGTTACACCTTGTGATGTTTCTCTTCATTTTGCTTTCATAATGAGATATTCAAATATCAAGTTCGATTGTCATATGTTACACATTGTGATGTTTCTCTTCATTTTACTTTTTAATGAGATCTTCAAATATCAAATTCTATATGTGTGTGTGTAGGTTTCCTCTTTAAGAAGATTATATTTTGAACAAATTACAATAGACACAAAGACACTTTTCAATATCACAATTTACGATTCATTCAATGATAAACAGATTTTTTGGTCGCACAAAATTCTGATAAAAGAAAACAAGTTAACTAATGTAATATAGCTAACCTGTGTCAAATATCACAAGGACACAATTGTAGGAGTGTAAGTATTGTTAAACATGGTTCTCCAAAGAAAAGTTAAAATAAACAATAATAATAATAAGAATAATAATAAAGGGGCTTTTGTCGAATTGATAAAATTAACAATGCAGAGTAATAATTGTAAATAAATAATTAATGAAAACTAAAATTAAAAACACATAGTAAAAAAATTATAAATAAAATAATTAAGGGAAACTAAAATTAAAAACAAATATTGATATTAAATTATTTAAATACGAAAAAACTAATGCATGTAGAATTAAATTGTGATGCTAAGAATTTAATAATGAGAACGTTTATAAATGCTTATATGATTAAAATAAATAAATTAAAAGATAAATTTAAAGGCAAAGCAATGATTGAAATGAAATTCTTATGCTAATTCAAATTTAAATAAAAAAATAGACAATTAACGAGTTAAATAATAAATTTTAAGGCGAGCAATAATTAGAATAAAATATTGATGCTAATTCAAATAATAATAAAAATAAATAAATAATTAACAATTAAATGAAAAATGTATTCAATTAACTATTAAAATTTAAAATGAATAAGTAAAATACTGAGTTTAAAATATAGGCTGGAATTATAAAATATTAGATTTAAATTAAAAGTAAAATGCTAATAAATTACTGGAGTGTGAAGAATAGATGGATATGTGTGAGGGTGTGAATGTGAATGTTAGAAAGTAAAGCATATAAAATTTAAATTATTGACCAGAATTAAATAAAATGAAGGCTAAAATACGAAATAATGAAATTAAATAAATTAACATGAAAGAAAACAAAATCAGGAAATTGTAGCAGGAGCTCCTAAAACTTTCCGCAGCTTCACCCCCAAACTAACAACAAAACTATAATGAGAGAAAGAGAGGAAGAAGAGAGACTATTGCTCTAGTGAAGTGTGTTTTTGCCTTGCATCTAAATCTCCTATTAATAGGAAATTAGCCAAGGTCTTATTACAAATAAAAATCTGAAAATTAATTACAATTCAAGTCAAATATTTCTTTCCTGAATTTGATTTTGCTGATTAGGAGATCCTCTGCCAAAAATAGAAATAATTGCTTCTTCAAAATAAATTTAATGCTTCGATTTGATTGCGAATTTGGATTTGTAGGAAGGGAATTCTGAAAATGGGGAGTTGATTATGCACGGATTTCAAATTTTCAAATGAAGCTGGCCCACGCATTGAATTAGGCCACATTGAATGCACCTAAGTTGCACCTCTTGTTGGTTTCATGATAAATGGGCCGCCAAGAATTTAATTTGGAAGATTGAAAAGTTTTCCCCACTGAAGCACATTGGGCTCATCTCAAAATAACTGCAAGTTCTTTTTCTCCTACAAGAAAAGTCTCAACCAGAAAAACAAAAAAAAAGAGATATATGTAATATGAATGTATGTTTTGATGTTAAAAATATGTAAAATGCAATAAATTTACTAAACTTAAATTATGTCATTGTTTTTATGAAAACTTGCAAAATGCATGGTTTAAGAATAGAACAAATGGCTTAGAAAGTATTCTTAGATTAAGAAATAAAGAGTAAAATGACATACATCAAATACTCCCACCTTTTCTCTTTTGAACTTCCATCCAAAAGATAAAAGAAAATAAAATAAAAGTGTGCATTCATGAAAAATATATAATACAAAGATGAATTTTGCTGCAAATGTTAGTGAGATGCTGAAACTTGCAATGTTCGAGAAAAACATCATTAACCAGAAGTAAAAGAATAAAAATGATCAAGATCATAACTCACAAAGTATTTCCATGGCCAAGTACTCTTTAATGGTTCAATGAATCAACTCAAGAGGACATCCTTACATGGTCAAGTGTTTACTCTAATCTCTCAAGTGTTTAGGTTGAAAATTCCACTCATAATCACATAATCACATTATCCTTTACCATAGGCTTGAAAGAACTTCTAATTTCCCACCATTAGAACACATACCCCAACAGATCGATAGGACTTTTATTCGGCTTGTAATGAGGCTTATGGTTATGGGTAAGTTAGGAAAATAGGCTAAGACCTTAGGTAGAATAAAGAACGTGGATCAATGTACCTTGAAACTCTATTCCAATTCCATGTTTTGCCACTACTTCTCTTACTTTTGCATTGGAGTGCCTTCAGAGCTTATTCATTTATTGCTTTGTAATGCTCGACTTCTTTTTCATTTTTTTTGGCACTTCAGTTTTCTAACATTCTTGATTTCTTGTAAAACTAGATTTTTAATGATTTTCTTCAATGATTCCAAGGTCCATACTTCCCTTTTAGGTCTGGGTGTAGATGGTGTCTAAGTTAGAAGGCTATAATTCTCGGGTATAAATCCAAGAAAAGGCTAAGGCTCAAAGGTGGGTTCAAAGGATATATTTAGTTAAGGGTAAGCTATTTGGCTAAGTGGCTAAGAACAAGAAGGCCTAAATCATTTCTATTGTTGTATGTGTTCCATTAGTGTTAAAGAGAAATCAATCAAGTTCTGGAAAGTTCCAATGTCACGAGTGTTTCACACAAGAATAAATAAGGCTCAAAACTCACTTCGGGGGTGCTTTGTTCTACCTGAAATTGACCACAAATCATTGTTATTGTAACTCGACCATGACTTCCTAAGTGAGCTAAACCTTTCAAACTTTGAATTCTTCCTCCTAATCAAGTTGTTTTTCTTTTTCTAGAACATATTTCAGTCAATCTAAAACATCAAGCAATAGTTAAAACAAAATATGAAACGAAACATTATGCATGAAATGTAAATACTCCCCACTTTGAAGTCAACATTGTCCTCAATGTGTGAATTTATGTTATTCAAATGCCAATGCAAATCTTCAAGGAGCTAAAGCAGCTCGGATCCTGGGTCTATCCCCTCAAATGATACAGGTGCCGAGGTCGTCAAATAGCAACTCGACTCAACTGATGGGAGGATTTGATTCTCATGGAAAATCTTCAATTGATGACCGTTCATCTTGAATGTCCTACCATCCTTCATGTCTTGAACTTTTACAACTCCATGAGGGAAGACATTAGTGACGATGAATGGTCCATCCCACTTAGACTTTAGCTTTCCCGATATCAGCTTTAATCGAGTGTTAAACAGCAGCACCTTCAGGCCAATCTTGAACTCCTTCTTTCTCGCAATCTTCTTGGTTTCCTAAAGGTGTTCTTGATTTCAAGACCGTACAGCTGTAGTTCACCCCTCCGAGATCTGGTCATGCACCATCCAATAATGGTAAACCGTGAACAAGTGCACCAGGCAGGTTCCCAGGAAAGAGATGTGGATCACAAATGGAACCGCTTAAGTACCAGTCTTTCTCTAGCTAGAACCCTTCCAGACATGCATTGTCACACTACCAAACTCCGTGAAGAATTTCTACAAGAATGGTTAGAGAAAAAACCTAAACAAAATATTAATAAATGTTTTTTTTGTAATTTTTAATTTTTTAACTTTTTATTAGTAAATGTTTTTTTAATTTCTTTTTCAATAAAGAATAATATCTAGCAAAGTGACAAAACACAATGTGTCCCCAGCAACAACACCATTTAATAAACAGATTTTTGTCGCACAAAATTCTGATAAAAGAAAAAAGTTAACTAATGTAATATAGTTAACCCTTGTCGAATCTCACAAGGACACAATTGTAGGAGTATAATCATTGTTAAACATGGTTCTCCAAAAAAAGTTAAAATAAATAATAATAATAATAATAAGAATGATAATAAAGGGGTTTTGTCGAATTGATAAAATTAACAATGCAGAGTAATTAAAAACTAAAATTTAAAACACATAGTAAATAAATAATTAATGAAAACTAAAATTAAAAACACATAGTAAAAAAATTATAAATAAAATAATTAAGGGAAACTAAAATTAAAAACAAATATGGAAATTAAATTATTTAAATACGAAAAACTAATGCATGCGTAATTAAATTGTGATGCTAAGAATTTAATTATGAGATCAACGTTTATAAATGCTTATATGATTAAAATAAATAAATAAATTAAAAGACAAATTTAAAGGCAAAGCAATGATTGAAATGAAATTCTTATACTAATTCAAATTTAAATAAAAAAATAAAGAATTAATAGTTAAATCATAGATTTTAAGGCAGAGCAATAATTAGAATAAAATATTGATGCTAATTCAAATTATAATAAAAATAAATAAATAATTAACAATTAAATGAAAAATGTATTCAATTAACTATTAAAATTTAAAATGAATAAGTAAAATACTGAGTTTAAAATGTAGGCTGGAATTATAAAATACTGAATTTAAATTAAAAGTAAAAGACTAATAAATTACTGGAGTGTGAAGAATAAATGGATATGTGTGAGTGTGTGAATGTGAATGTCACAAAGTAGAGCGTACAAAATTTAAATTATTGACCATAATTAAATAAAATTATTGAAAAAATTTTCCCCACCGAAGCACATTGGGCTCATCTCAGAATAACTTCAACTTCTTTTTCTCCTACAAGAAAAGTTTCAACCAGAAAAACAAAAAAAAGATATATGCAATATGAATGTATGAATGTATGTGTTGATGTTAAAAATATATAAAATGCAATAAATTTACTAAACTTAAATTATGTCATTGTTTTTATGAAAACGTGAAAAATGCATGGTTTAAGAATAGAACAAATGGCTTAGAAAGTGTTCTTAGATCAAGAAATAAAGAGTAAAATGACATACATCATTCAACCAAATCAATTTCACCAATAATCAAAATTACTTAAAGAACAATAGTTAGCTTTCCTTACCTATAGAAATATTCGATCTTGAAAGATTATCAAAAGGGATTGAAAGAAATGACCATCAGAGGAAGCTTTTCAGAGAGGGAAACGCAAAGAGTGATGTGAGTAATGAAAATAGAGAGGGAGCATGAGCAAATGGGGTCACACTTCACTTGTTTAATATTCTCAACCAAACTATGAGATTCTCGATTTTCTTCCAAAATATACAGGATTAAGTCTTGGTCTTTAATTTTTAAAAATTGAGAATTTTTTAGAGAAAAGTGAAACACTTTGTGATTTTGAACTTATGCTTAAAGAAATTTAATGCATAAAAGAAAATAATTGTGCGTCTAACAAACGAGAAGTCTTGATTGACGAAAACTTCATCAAATTATGCCTCGTTTAAAAAATGCTTAACCTTAGATGTTTATTTTGTATTTTTTAGAAAGATTCTTCTGGTCAACACATCCTTGGAGAAGAGAAAAAGTTGTTTTTTCACCAAATTCCTGACGTGCCTAAGTTTTGTCAACTCTTGAAGTACATCTGCTGTGTACAGAAGTTTGCTTTCACTGAAAGAAGAAAAATTGACTGTCCAACAAAGGATAAGTGCTACAAATTATTAGGTTTTGTGTTAAAATAAGAAGCATGCATTTAATGCATAAAGAAGTGCATTTGATGCATCTACGTGATGTCTTCACCAGATGATACATGAAGAAGTTGAAGATCAACCTAAAGCTAAAGATGTCAAACGAATCTCCAATGATTAGTTGCTCTCATGCACTATAAAAAGATCTAATTAAAAGAAGACAACAAAAACATGCTCTATCTTTCAGGTGCAAAAACTCAGCTTTTTTTTCTCTCTTCAATCTTTCATAAGCTTTAGAAGAACATTGTTAGTGTTTCATAGCAAACTCTAGAAGAAAGTCTTATCTTGTATTAGTCTCTAAGTGGCTACATGTCGAAAGAATACTTGTATTGTTGCAACAATTGTCTACTACTGGAACTTAATCAAGTTGATTAAGAATCGAACATAGTCTGCACTATTAGACAAACCAGTATAAATATCTGGATTCAATATTCCCTTCCTTAACTCTCAAATTCATTACATGTTATAGGTGCTGCTAACAAAAGGGGAAGAATTTAAATCCAAAAGAGTTTTTCTTTAACAAAACATTTTCAACCAACAGACCTTGTGCATTGAAGTCAAACATTGTTTGCTCAGACATCCTTTCTTGTGTTTTTGCCTGTTTCACATAAATTGATCATTGGTCTTTGATTATAAAAAGGATAACCTTATATCAGAGCTTCAAAAATTGAGAGGATCATTTCTTTATCTTCGATGTTTTAAGATTGGGAATAATAAAACTCTCAAGAAGTTTTAAATTTTTCTTCATTGAGAATTTAGTCTCACTCTTCTTCAACAGCGGAGCTTCTTATGGGCAGGTGGGGGTGTTAACTCTTTGGCAAGTGTACCAAATCGTTCAAGTAATAAAGTGAAATTCCAAGTATCGTTTTCCCAAGGGATTAGCAGTTGTTTAGCAATTATGTGTTATTATTACCTTTGAATAAATTGTAGAAGACTTAAATTTAACGTTTTGGTAATGTAAATTCAAATTGCAAATTTATAAACGGCTAGAACAATTAATGGATATAAGAAAAGATGACTTCACTGGGGTTGGAATTCCTGAACTCAGTTTAATATGATATCTCGTGAATATAAATATATCTTAAACAAAACTCCTCATTCACACAAAATGTATACTTACCCTAATTCCTTATAAATAAGTTCTGAACTTTAATATCAAAAATCTAATTCCTTAGTTTTCTCAATAAAGCTTGCATGAAGACTTGTGTTTAGAATGACCAAGTGTTATCATACTATGTCTAATATAATAATCCAAGGTTGTTCCACCTTTAGTTCTCAGTTTCAAAATGCATTTTCCAATGATCAGAAACAACAAAAAGCATAGATGATCAAGCCATGCACAATAGACACGGAAGATGGAACATAAGAGTATGAAAAGATATACATATATATCAATGAGAGATACACAAGTTTGAGTTCATTACATCCAACCCCAATGAAAGAGAAGTTTAGCTACTCATAGACATTTGGAGCACCCATAATGGATAAGAAAAGGATGATCTTCAAGAAGAAAGCTTTTTCCAAACCTTTCCTTTGTCCCTCGGTCTCTTCTCCCCTTTGTTCAATCTATTTTTGCACTTTTTAAAAGATATCTGATGAATCCAAAATGTCACATTTTAAACTGGTGCAAAGAGTAACTGATGACATCTCGCTGGTCGAGCACTGACTCTCGCTGGGCGAGATTACTGGCTGTCCAGCTACCTGATAATAATTTCGCTGGGCAAAAATACTTGTGGCTGGGAGAGAATACTTGTGGCTAGGTGAAAATTAGCAGACTTTCAAAACTCATTCTTCAAACTCTCATTTCTCTACACAATTTTTAACAAAGTGAATAGTAATCACTTTCTTTCAAACAAACTAGAAGTATTGTAATCTTTAACACAAAAAGAGAAGAGAACATGGCAAAAATACAAATAAAAAGGGTGAATTAATATAACCAATTGAGTTGAAATATCATTTATCAACACCCCCAAAAGAGGAAGAATTTAAATCCAAAAGAGTTTTTCTTTAACAAAACATTTTCAACCAACAGACCTTGTGCATTGAAGTCAAACATTGTTTGCTCAGACATCCTTTCTTGTGTTTTTGCCTGTTTCACATAAATTGATCATTAGTCTTTGATTATAAAAAGGATAACCTTATATCAGAGCTTCAAAAATTGAGAGGGTCATTTCTCTATCTTCGATGTTTGAAGATTGGGAATAATAAAACTCTCGAGAAGTTTTAAATTTTTCTTCATTGAGAATTTAATTAGTCTCACTCTTCTTCAACAACGGAGCTTCTTATGGGCAGGTGGGGCCTACCACCCCATCCCCCTAAATTTTAGAATTTAATGCATATATATAATGAGAATTCAATAAAAAAGATTTTCAATATTTTTATTACTCATATTATTTAATGTTAATAAATACTTTCTGCTTTTTTCTAATAGTCATTTCCTCTTTCCAATCTTTTTACATCAAACAAAGTTAAAATATTGTTCTTATTGGAATTGCAATTTGTAGCTAATAACATTAATATTTCACCTCTTCATCTACCTTTTTTCTAATCAGGATGCAAATGTTGACCTTCTTACATCATAGAGTGAGTTGAAAACTTAGTAGAAAGTAAAATTAGATGGGATCTTAAAATTTTTTGTGAGAAGTTAAATTTTTCTAGCAATGTTTTAGATTAAAATTTTTATGGTAAAACTTTTAGGACTAAAAATTATAGAGGAAAAATTATTTTGAGAAAAAAAGTGTTTCAAATTCTTTAGAAACGTTGTGGAGAGAATGTAAAAAATAAGGATATTATTAGAAAAATTAATAAATTTATTGTAAATTATAAAATTTGATGATTTCCTTGATTTGTGTTGTCTAACCGTAAACTACTATTAAAAATATACATACGGAGTATTGAAGAATAAAAAAAACATATAGAAGATATAAGAGAAGATTTTTATATTATCTTCCCTCACCCCTAAATGTTAAGTTTATTCTTCTCTTTAACTTATTTGTTCTACGCTACTTTTGAAAAAAAAAACTCGCTTTTGCCTCACTTGATAATAAAAAAATAGTTTCATATAACATTTTTCATAATGAGAGTTTTGAATGTTTCTCATGTAATTTTTTTTTACATATGTGTTTGGAAATTCTTATTGTATTTCTTAAGTTCTTACAATTTAGTTAATTTGAGTATTCTTATATTTTAAAATATTTTTATATGAAAACTTTTTATATATATAATAAATTCTTAACTCTTATATTTTTTTATAACCTACACCACTTAATACTTAATCATATTTTTATAATTTAATTTTTAATTTTTGACTTTAATTTTATTTAAATGGATGTATTGATGAAAAATAAAAAATAAATTTATTCTCTACAATAAAGATTAGATGAATTTTTTATTGATAATATGATTATTTATATTAGAAAATAAATAACTAAAAATTTTAATTCAAACTTAATTATTAATGCGTTCAAAAATTTTAAAAAAAATAAAAAAAATCTTTTAAACAAATGTAATTTTTTATAGTTATAATTATATTAAATTATATAATTATTTTTCTATTAATAATAATAATTATATAAAAATTTAAAATATATTATTTTAATCTCTCTAAAATTAAGAGCTCTCCTTGTTTTTCCTTATATTTATCTAATTAATAAAATATTTTATAATACCCAAAAATAGAATAAGATACTTCAATATAAAATTATATAAAATTTAGGATGTTAAAAAAAGCATATTTTATAAATAAATTCAATATCCATACTTACTTCAAAGACAGATTTTTGCTTGTCGTCTGGTGTTATCCAATATCCATACAATTATTAGTTAAAATAAATAAATATTAACTTTATAAACATTATATCAAGAAAAACAATGTGTAAGAATGATAAAAAAAATATACTATCTTTTCCATGTATATTTAATTAAAACTAAAAACATCTACAAATTATTGTAGATTCTAAAAAAAATATGAAGCACACTGCATCTAAATGTGTTCAATATCTACACATTAAAATATACTATCTTTAACATAAATGTGTTCAATATATCTTTAACATAAATGTGTTCAATATACTATCTTTAACATGAATGAATTATTAAATATCTACACATTAAAAATCTTTTTAATAAATATACTATTATCCACCTTCACGAAAATTGTGAGAATACCATCAACATAACCATAGTTTAATGCAAATTTTAATGATATATGCTTGGAAATTTTGACGGAGAAATGTATATCAGCAGGGGTCTAATCTATAAGAATTCATAAGACTTTTCTAAATATGCAATGAAAAATATTGTGGAAAAGTTGTTATCATTACTATATTTTTATAATAAATCTAATCTGTAGTTTATACGTATGGATGTATATAAAAATTATTTTTATTGTAATAATGATTATATAATTTTTTAATTATATTAATTATTTTTATTATCATAAAAATGTGAAGATATAGTATTTGTACTAATCTACGTGTGTGTATATATATATATATATATATATATAGAGGTATGTACTTGTGTGTTTTTAGTCCTTTAAAATATGTCTTCTAACTCTTTTAATGGGTTAGAAAATTAAATGTGTTATCACATCAAATTTGGAAATTGAAACAATTACATAGACTTTGAAAAGTCTTTGCAGAAATATAGTATAAAGACAGATTAAATTTTCATATTCCATGCTTTAGTGAAATATCATTCATTGAAAAAGACAACCATTCTAATAAGAATTGAGTGGAGGTGAGATACTAAAATGGAAATGCTAAAAGACCTTAAAAAATTACAAAATGGTGAATTGATATACTCAATGTAAAACATAGTTTTTATACTTAAAGAATTGAATTGATGAAGTATTTGACTTATATGTGTGTTTAGAGCAGTTAAAGATTGATTTAGTTACTCTAATAATATGTATTTGAATTTAGATGGCTGAATTGTATTATTAAAAATTGGAGTAAATTGACCTATGTTGTCATTATTTGGAAATGATAAGGCTATTTGAGTTGTTACAATGTATGGCTGAATTGTATTATTAAAAATTGGAGTAAATTGACCTATGTTGTCATTATTTGCTACAATGTATGCCTTTTAAAGTTTTGTTCTTGTAGTATTTAAGAATAGAAATATTTCTTATTGTGTGTGTGTTTGTAAGAATTTTTTTGCTAGTGGATGAACTGGACATAGCTCTTGATGTGTGAACCATTATAGTGATATTTTCTTTCTAGACCCTTATTTTAATATTGTTTTTGCTGCACTTCCTTTTATGAAAACTCTGATAATGTTAGACAAAATGACATCAAGAGTGCGGGGGGGGGTGAATTGATGCTTTTAAGATGTCACAAATAAATTTACCCTTTTTCAATTTTCTTGTTTATCTTTACTTAATTTATTTCAATTGAGTGCTTAAGCGGAAACTGTAAATAAAGTAAAGAGATAAGGGAAGAAAAACACACAAAGATTTATACTGGTTCGGGTATAGCCAACCCCTACATCCAGTTCCCAGTCACCTCAATTTGAGAATGACTCCTCAATCACTATCTTTAGAAAATTCAATTACAACCAATATTACAATTGAAACATGCAAAAGAATAAACCTAAAGGCTAAACACCTCTCTTGAATCCCACAAGAGATGAAACACCTACCTTGAAAAACTTCAAAGAATGACAACACACCTCTCTTGATCACACAAGAGATGAAACACCTCCCTTGAAAAAATCACAAGGGATGAAAACCCACCTCCTTTGAAAAACTTCAAAGGATGACAACACACCTCTCTTGATCACACAAGAGATGAAACACCCTTAAAAAATCACAAGGGATGAAAAATACACCAACAATGGTGTTTACAAATAATCAAATAATAATAGGAGCAATATTACCTGGAAAGAGAGAATGCAAAATGGTAGCACAAACTGTTAACTCATTTCTTAAGTGACTTAATCAAAATTGTAGAACTAAGATTGATAGCCTGAATATTTCCGTGATCAATGTGTATTGTTCCTTTTTTTTCTCTTGCCTCTTAGATTAGGTTAATTATAGAGACATTATGTTGAATTAATTTAGTTAAAATAATTCAAAAATAAAATCAAAATAATTTCGAAAATCAGTTTTAATTCTCTGAATAACTGAAGAATAATCTTTAGGAGAGAATATAGAAAGAGGTTTATCTTTTAAAATTCAGTTTGTATTTAAAAGATATTTTATTTTTGAAATTTTGTTTGACATAATCGATTATGTGAGCACCAAAATCGGTATTTTTAAATTGCGACATAATTGATTATGTTTTCCACGTAATCGATTATAACAGAACCATTTTTTTCAAAAAATCAGTATGATAATCGATTATGTTATGAACATAATAGATTATGTGTGTAAAAACTCAATTTTATTCTTTTTAAATGGTTCACTAGTGAAGGAGTGCTTGATCTATGTTTTCCTCTTTTGATTTCTCTTATTCCAGAATGATTTGACACACTAAATTCTTCAGCTTGAGCTTCAATTCTTCATTCAATGATCTTATTTGGCTTGCTTGAGAATTCATCAAAACTTATACTTTTGTCTTCAAAGAGTGTTGACTTTCTCCTCTTTGGTAACATTCTCCCCCTTTTTTATGATGATCAAGAAAACACCTATTATGATATAATAAAAGAAATTGCTTGACTTTGTAGTCAGCTCAAGATTAGCACAAATGAGTTAGTGATATAACATTATATGAGCCATATCACAAGTTCAACTGAAAATTAATCTTTAAGTACACCCATCTTCTTGAACTCCCCCTATTTCAGTTACTTATGATTTTTCTCAATTACATACTCCCCCTTAATCAATTAATTTCTCCCCCTTAATCAATTGCTTGATTATATGCATAATCAAAAAACACATACATAATCATACTCCCCCTTTTATTGATAATCATTAAAAAGATATACATGAATTTAAAAAACAGTTCATAACAATTCAAATGCATGAAATTGAAAATATAAAGCATATAAATAAGGTTGGATATACTTTACCTCTTCTATAAGTATGGCTTACCAAGAAGTTGTTAAGTCTTTCATACCAATATCTAGGTGCCTTAAGTCCATAAAGTGCCTTCTTTAGCTTGTAGAGATGATTTGGATGTTGATAGTCTTTAAAACCAGGAGGTTGACAGGCATAGACTTCCTCTTTGATATATCCATTTAGGAAAGCACTTTTTACATCCATTTGATATAACTTGAACTTCTTAATTGTTGCATAGGCTAGTCTTGTAACTGGGGCGTAGGTTTCATCATAGTCAATTTCTTTTTCTTGACTATTTCTAAGTTTCTCCACGCTTCCTTCTTGTGGTTGATCTTTTTCAATTGCACCTTGTTCTTCTTCTATATCTATAGATTTCTTTCTTGACTCAAGAGAGTTTTTCTCAAGGTCCAAAAATTCATCAAAGGTTATATGAACAAATTCTTCTACATGTAATATTTTCTTATTGTATACTCAATATGCTTTATTGGTTAAAGAGTACCCTAAAAATACTACTTCATCTACTTTTGAATCAAATTTCTCAAGGTTATCCTTTCCATTATTTAAAACAAAACATTTGCAACAAAAAACTTTAAAATGAGAAATGTTTGGTTTTCTACCTTTAAAAATTTCATAAGGAGTTAGTTTTAAAAAAGGTCTTATTAAAATTCTATTTAATACATAACATGCTATAGAAACTGCATCAGCCCAAAAATATTTTGGAAGATTATTCTCATTTAACATTGTTCTAGCTAAATCTTCCTTTCTACTACTCCATTTTGTTAGGGTGTTGTTGGAAAAAAAAAATTATGTGAGATTCCTAGTTCTTCAAAAGGTTTCAAACAAATTATTTTGGAATTCCCCACCATGATCACTTCATAAAGTTTTTTTTTAAAATTTTTTTCATTTTGAATAGTCTTGGCAAACTTAGGTACCCTTTATTGTTTTGGGTCCTTAATAGTTAGTAGGAATAAGTTTTTTCAACTTTATGGATAATAAATATGAAATTTAAAGTTACTTAATCGATTATATAATCTCGTAATTAATTATCAGCGTGCAAATTTTTTTTCTGAAAAACAAATTGGTTTATTAAGTGTAGATAAATATCAACTAGTTTAACGGGTCTAATAATTTTCTTTATTTTAACTTTGTATTCTAATCATTTTTCTAGAACACTTTATTATATAGAGAGCATTTACCATTATACCAAAAACTATAACAGCAGTTAGTTATGATACAACTGTTTCTACTTAAAGTGTAACAGTCAAAGTGCCACGATTCGATTGTGATTTTGTCCATATAATTTCTGGTCCAACTGGTAGTCGACACACGACAATTGAAGCTATTCACAACAATCTCTCTCAACAATTGTTCCGTTAATGTTGATTTAATTTGAGAAAGAGTACAAATTTACTTAGAAGATTTGTTGAAGAATTAAATCCAAAATGAAACTTGAAAAGATTGGTGTTTTGAAGAATTTTGATAATTTATGTATTTACGTATTTATATATTTATGTATCTACATATTTATATATTTATGTATTTATATATTTATATATTTATGTATTTACGTATTTATATATTTATGTATTTACATATTTATATATTTATGTATTTACATATTTATATATTTATGTATTTATGTATTTACATATTTATATATTTATGTATTTACATATTTATGTATTTATGTATTTATATATTTATATAAATATATATTTATGTATTCACGTATTTATATATTTATGTATTTACATATTTATATACTTATGTATTTATGTATTTACGTATTTATATATTTATGTATTTACGTATTTATATATTTATGTATTTATGTATTTATATAAATATATATTTATGTATATATTTATATATTTATGTATATATTTATATATTCATGTATATATTTATTTATTCATGTATATATTTATATATTCATGTATATATTTATATATTCATGTATATATTTATATATTCATTTATATATTTATATATTCATTTATATATTTATATATTCATGTATATATTTATATATTCATTTATATATTTATATATTCATATATTTATATATTCATATATTTATATATTTATATATTCATATATTCATATATTCATATATTTATAAATTCATATATTTATATATTTATATATTCATATATTTATATAATGATATATTTATATATTCATATATTTATATACCGATATATTTACATATTTATATATTTACATATTTAGATGTATACATATTTACATGTTTATATATTTACATGTTTATATATTTATATGTTTACATATTTATATGTTTACATATTTATATATTTACATATTTATATATTTACATATTTACATATTTATACATTTACATATTTATACATTTACATATTTATACATTTACATATTTACATATTCATATATTTACATATTTACATATTTATCTATTTACATATTTATGTATTTATATATTTATATATTAAGATATTTATATATTTATATATATATACATATGTGTGTGTGAATTTAGTAGGATACACTAATTCTGATTTTGCAGGTTGCAAATTAGATAGAAAGAGCACAAGTGGAACATACCATCTCTTTGGAAATTACTTGATATCCTGGACCAACAAGAAGCAAGCATGTGTTGCATTATCTACAGCAGAAGCTGAATACATTATTGCTGGAAGTTGCACTGTACAAATACTTTGGTTAAAATAGCAGCTATGTTATTTCGATTTACATTTATTAGATATTCCTATTCTCTGTGATAACACAAGTGCTATAAATCTAACAAAAAATTCCATTCAACACTCTAGAACAAAACATATTGAAATTAGGCATCATTTCATAAGAGATCATATTGAAAAGAAAGATTGTAGGATTAAATTTGTTTCAACAAATGACCAACTAGCTGATATTTTCACTAAACCATTAGGTCGTGACAGGTTTTTCAAATTAAGAAACGAATTAGGAATCTTAAACATTAAGAATTTGTCTTAAATATTCTACTGCTGCATAACAGAGTTTGTTATGTCTTTTGAAATAGATGACTTATTTCACTTAATCGACACAAATGTTCTACTGCTGAATAATATAGTTTGTTAATTTTTTTGAAATAGCTGACTTATTTCATTTAAATTGACACATTGATATAATTGTTGTCAGTTTAGCCTATTCATTTCTTTGACTAGTTGACTGATTTTATTTTACTACATCTGATTCAATTGGATATTCAAACTAACTAGTTTAATTCTTCCAATTCTAACTGAACCAAATTTGTCTTATATCAAAATTTCGTACTAGGTTCCCACTGATTTCAAAACATAGACACTTGGTTTTCCAAAATTGAACTTCCATTTTTCAATATATTCCTTTTGCATTTCTAACTATTGACTATTAACATCTATTTTGAGTGCATATCTGTTCAAAATCTTCTCACACTTATTGTGCTTTTGACCAATCTATTCAACCTTCCCTATTAATTTGCTTCATCTGCATTATACAGACACACTTCCTGTGCATCATATTTTCTCTACAATTCTCTACAAAAATGTCTTCTAATGACTATTTTGTGATTGAGAGTGATGATGATTCAGATACTCCTTTAGTAAATGTTATTGAGACTAAGAAGATCCTCAAGAACTAGAATGAAATCCCATGCTTCCAAGTCTCCAATTCGTAGAATGCAAACTCGCAACAAAGGATCAACCTCTGCTTCTCCTGCACAAACCAACAGGAACTCTGCATCTGCTGCTGCTCCTTCGAACCCAACTATGGGACAACCTTCAAAGAGGATCAAAGTACGTGTAAGGATTCCTTCCCCTGTGAATGATGAAGGAAATCAATCTGAAGAAGAAACTATGTCTGAAAATGAAGAAGAAGCTGAAACTGTTGAATCACTGGAACTTAAGATGCAACGAAAACTTGTTTTAACTCCCAAAGTGCTTAAGTTCACCTGGTTACATAATGAGAATATGATGTTTATCAGAAACACTCTTCAAACTCAAGGTCTGCGGCAATTTGTTGAGTTGGAAGGTAACTTTTACAGTGATTTGATCAAGATATTCTATGCTAACCTGAAAGCAGAGAACAACATGTTGATTTCAAAAGTCAAGGGAAAGGAGATAAAAATTGACAACTCTTTGCGGAGAAGACTAGATGGTTTGAAGGTGCCAAAATAAGCAAAGGAAACACCTCTTATGTGCCTGGGTTCAACAAATATTCTGTGTTCAAGTCATGCATGCGCAATGCTGAAGAGGCTGTGCTGAAATACCAAGTTGGAAAAATCAAACGTGATGATAAACTTCTAGCCTTCATAATCGCTTGGCAGCTCACACCTAGGGGGAGCAATCACGCACAGCTGATGGAAGAAGATTTGGCTCTAATACATTGCATGAAGAACAATATCAAAGTCAACTGGATTTATGTCATCAAGGGACATATGTTCAAGGCAAAGCATCTCAATGACCATAAACTTCCCTACGCAATCTTCATTTCCAAAGTTCTGGACCACTTTAATATTTCCACTGAAGGAGTGACAATCAGGATCATCAATCACAAGCACATCTTTGAAAACTATTATCTTAGAAAAATGGGGCTCACAAAGGTTGATGATGAATGGATATTTGAAGCTGGTTCATCCTCCACTGCACCCACATCATCAACTCAAGCTCATAACTCTTCAAGGAATTCTCTGGATTACTCTGCATATCAGATGGTTCCATACACTGCTCCTCCTGCATACCAAGAAATCCCTTTATCTGAATTTGAAAGAATGCTTATTACTTGTCTTAACGTTCTTGGTTCTATGCAACACAATACTCATGAAACAATGGTTTCCAGGTTCACAAACATTGATTATGAAATTGAACTCATACAGCAACAACTTGCAGAAATTCAAGTCTCTGTTGAAGCCTTTGAAGGCACTTCTGGCACTGCTGCTGCCATGGATGAGGATGCTGGTGAAGATGAAGATGAAGATTAAAATCCGCTGTTTAATTGTCTTTCAATAGTTTCGTTTTTATGCTGCTGTTTGATAAACATTTTATGGTCTGTAATATGATCTGCAACTAACTTTCTGCAAATAATCTTCCATTTATTCTCTTTGATTTTAACAGTTTTTTGCAGGTTGCCATCATCAAATAGGGGGAGTTTGTTGATAAATTTGATTTGATGATGTTGCTGCAATAGTTGATGATTCAATGGTGTTCAATGGTGTTACTGCAGTTTTTAGTTGATGTCAGATTATCTTTGTTTAGTTAGCTAATTTTGATATATTAGTATGTTATTTTCATTAATACAGGAAATATGCTAGTAATGTGTTTTAATGAATTAAGCTAACTGTTTGTTGTTTAGTTAACTATTTTCTTCCAGACTCTTCCAGTAGGTCTAAACTGAATATCAACTGTTGGAGTTTGACTCTCATTCTCTATAAATACAAGCCAATTTGAAGATCCAAAATACAGAAGAGTGAATTATGAAAAAGCTATCATTTTCTCACAAATCCATTGAAGAATTCAGTTTTAGAAAGAATCAAGAAAAGGATCTACATTAGTGAATTCTGCATTGTGTTTTACTTGGTTTGGGATAGTTCAGTGAAATTACAAAATCTGTATTTCTATGATTGGGATGATCACTGTAGACTTGGAGTGAGTCTAGTTTTGATTGAATTCTATAATGTTTAGAATTTCATCATTTTGGTTTAGATTATCTTTAGAAGAGGGGTTCTTGTAAAGACTTGTTCAATTAGTGTTATTGTGATCTGTTAGTGTTACAGATTTAAACTAGATGTAGCTCTTGAAAAAGGGTGAACCAGTATAATTTCTTGTGCATTCTTTCTCTTCTCTAATCCTCTTTTATAATTTTCTGATATAACTAATCAGCTGTTTTATGTGATAAACAAACTAATTTGTTCTTGACAGCAAAATTAAAATATGATACTATACAAATTTCGAAAAAAATTCAATATCAATTCATCCCCTTCTTGATATATCTCTGAATCTAATAAATTGCCTTCTTGTGATTAATATGACCTTCCAGATACCTCGGTTTGATGACAACTTAAATTACATACTCGAAATCTGAGATTACTACCACTTATATTCTGGTTTTGAACTAGAACAAGAATGAGATGTAGCGTTCTTGAATATTTTGGCTCTCCACAAGAATTAGGACAAACATAATTACCACTACAATTGCATTTTTATTGAATAGTAAAGAGATAACTTTAGTGATTCAAGGTTTACGATCCATGAACAGATCCTGGGATCACACATTTGAATATCAATGACCTCATACAATCGAATGGTGTGTTATGTATCATAACTATTTGTTATTCAATAAATGATTCAATAATTATGTGGACTAACATAATTACATAATTATATTGAGGCAGAGGTTTAAACACCTTAAGCGCTTTTCAGATCATTCTTAATTTTGTAAAATACTCACTAACCCTATAATCCTCTTGTTTACAATTGAAGAGTTATTGTAAATAATCAATTTGAAATTTATTATCTAGTGAATAATTATCCTTTAAACGATGTCATAGATCAACACAGATTGAGGAATACAACACATCATAAAACTTTAGAAACAATCAAGAATTATCATTTTGTTGTGTCACAAACAAAAATTATATAGGATCTAAGAATAAAAAAGGAATTATTAATAAACAAAATTTTGTTCCTATTAGTATAGTGAAAACAACAATAATACTGAATTTTATTAAGATGATGATTCTCTTCTTTACCCATACAATTCATTTTAGAGTTATTGTATGTAAAAACCAGCAAAAAGCATCATTGAATATCACAAATCTAAAATAAGAAATGTAAAACCATTACAAATTGTAAATATATTATAGAAAGAAAATACAACCAAGTCTTAGTAAGTCTCTCAAAAACAAGAAAATACAACATCCTTAAATTCAAAACTAAAATAAATATCTTGCATTTCTAGCGACCAACATTTCTTCCATTTTCTATCAGAAGCGCATACCATATTGACAACAAACTATAATATATATATTTTTTAAAAAGATTAATATGCTGAATTATAAAATAAGAACATAATAATACTTGTATATAGATGAGATTAAAAATAAACATAAATAAAAATGAGATTGAATATAGACATAATTAGTACTAATATTTTCATATAAATCAACCATATTTTTACGTCAATAGAATATCAAAACATCTAAAGACAAAAATATGAAAGCATGCACCTCAATAAAATATGTTACATGATTTTATATAAATAATTACTCCATCAATTAATTATTAAAATAAGTTTAATTTTCAACCATATAAACTTTTGATTTATCTTCCCGCGCCCGTGAGTTATTAAAGCTCCTATAGTTAATATGAGCTCTATGTACAAAATAAATATCACCTTTTTATATGCGAAATAATTGTTACTGCACAAATTTACACTCAGGATGAAACATGAATAAGAAAAATAGAAGCTACAATGTACCTTCTTCTTCCACACAAGTCCCGTGCAACATATTGCTCCCATTCACTAAAATTGTGGGTATATATAGTCTGTGAATCTGTTGAGGAAGCTCATGTAAATATTTCTCCAAGGATACCAAAGTAGAATAGACCCTAATAAGCCCCAAAATCCAGTGAAGAATCCTACTCCCAAGCTCATGTACAATGCCCCATTGAAAATATCATCTTCACCATTGTTCACTCTTCCATGTTCTTCAGGCTTTATTGTTGTTGTTGTTTGGTTTTCATCTCCAGGGCATGTTTTGTTAAGCTGCTCACCACAAAGACCAACATTCCCTTCAAAACTAGACACATCAAAGGTTTCAAGATGTCTTCCTGATGGGATTCTTCCAGAAACGGAATTTGAGACAGCAAAACGGAATTCCCCCTCTGATATCATTTCTTGATAAGTCAAGGGACTCTAGTGAACTTAAATTTCCAATCTCTAAAGGAATTTTTCCACTAATATTATTTCTTGATAAATTCAAAGAAACTAATCCAAGCAAATATCCAATCTCTTTTGGTATTTCACCCGTTAACTTATTACTTGAAAGATCAATGCTCTTAAGCCTTAACTCTGGATTCTTGAATCCCTGTTCCACACCTTTCCACATCAAGCTTATGTTAAGGGTATAATCTCCGTTAACATATGTGCCATAAATCTCAAAAAAAGTGATATTTGTCCAGTATATACGATTTAGAGTGTCAGTTGTGTTGATGCTCTATTCAGACATTGCAGTCAAATTGTTTAAGCATGATGGAATTCCTTTTGATAACATATTCATCGAAAGATCCAATAATTGAATATGCTTCAGATAACAGAGTTGAATAGGAAGATTTTCAGAAAAGTGATTCTTTCGCATGTTCAAGATGATCAACTGCTGCATACTTTCTCCGATCCATGATGGTATTGGACCAGACAACATATTTTCACCCACATCCAACATTAGTAATTTGCTGCAATTCTTCAAAGTGGAAGCTAATTGATCCATTAGGTTATTGTTTCGTAAAACCAAGACTTCCAATTCAACAAGGCTGCCCATGGACACAGGAATCTTCCCTGACAATTTATTGTTGCTTAAATCAAGAAACAGTAACCGATCTACTGATTTCCAACAGTCTGGGAGCTGTCCCTTCAATTGATTGTTTGATAAATCCAAAATGGCCATTGCAGATCTGCTTTGGTCACATATGAATGAAAACAAATCTGAAAATTTATTGTTAGAAAGACTCAGCTCTGAAGCTTGTAGTAAAAATGACGGAATTTTGCCTTCAAACTGGTTTGAATTCAGAATTATAGACGGTCTACCGAGAAGCCTCAATGATAGATTAGGAATTGCACCAGTGAGATTGTTGTGAGACATATTCAACGTTCTCATACTTTGCGAGTTGTTCCAAAACCATTCCGGTATGTAATTAAGCCCATTGTCTGAAATATCCAGATAAGCTAACGAACTTTGAGTATGGAGCCAACTAGGAAAACTTGGGCCCAACTTGCAAGATCCTAGTCCCAAACATTCTAATTGGAAAGGAGGAACCCAGTTAGGATCTAATTTTAGAGACAGAGAGTTCTCTGACAAATATAAGTACCGTAATTTGAAAAAATTGGAAAGATGGGATTCAGTGACGTCACCATCCAAATAATTTCCATTCAAGTTCAAAACCTCCAACTCAGATAGTAATCCAATGGTTGCAGGTAGCATGGCGGTAATCTGGTTATAAGATAAATCCAAACCCTGAAACACGTGTCTGTTGCACCATGAAGAATTTTGAAAGAAGCTAGAAATTCCCCCTCTAAACATGTTGTTTGAAAGATATAATATTCGCAATGTGCAGATGTTCCCAAAGAAAGATGGAATCTCGCCTTGCAGTTTGTTACCCTCAAGGTAAAGAAATTCAAGAGAGTTCATTACTTTCCCAAATCCATCTGGAATGGGGCCTTCTAACACGTTATCATAAAGCTCAAGTGTACGAAGATTGATAGTGGAGTTGAAGAGCCAGTAAACTATGGTTGACAATTTCAACAGATTTGAAGAGAGATTTTGAAGACTACAATTGAAATGTCATATTATTATACGAAAGGTCAAGGATCACAAGAGAAGGGAAATTTGAGTAGACAGGAGATGACAAAACAATGTTATTATGAGAAAGATAAAGCTCTTGAAGATTAAGGCTAAAGTTTGAGAATAATTGAAATGTTGAGGATGTGAGCATATTAGAAGAAAGATGAAGGATGGTAAGAGAAGAGGAAAAGTTGGAACGTGAATAATAAAACAGAGACCTAATATCGGTGTCTGAAAGAGAACAATCAACTAGCCTCAACTCTCTTAGCTTCGGAAAATGAATCATTTGGAATCAGTGACGATTATGTAAACGGTTGAAGGCAAGATTTGTCAGGTAATAGAGATTAGACAACCACTCTGCATCCTTAGGTTTGACGTCAAAATCACCCTCAAGTCTAAGAGTGTGCAGGAGAGGAAGATTCCCAACCTGGAAAGGGAGTGCTCCAGAAAATGAATTTCCACTAAGATCAAGATATCTCAATTGTGACAGATTTGCAAGTTCATAAGGGAGTGCTCCAGAAAATAAATTTCCACTGAGATCGAGATACCTTAAATGTGTAAGGCTTCCAAGTTGATAAGGGATTTCTCCACGGAGAAAATTGTTGAAACTTAGGTCGAGAGACAGTAAGTGTGTAAGATTTCCAAGTTGGGTAGGAATGGTGCCACCAAAATCAGAATAGGAGAGATTGAGATATCTTAAGTTGGTTAGTGAGCCCATGAGTTGTGGGATGTCACTCCATAGAAAATAATTGTTGCTGAGATCCAAATGTTGAATATTTTGCAAGGGAAGCAATGAGGTGATATTGATTGCACCTCTCAAATATTGTGTATCCTGACCACGGAGACTGAGAATGGTTACATGACCTGTTTGATGGTCGCATTGAGTGCCTTTCCATTTGCAACAATCAGGATTGTTGTAGTCATCTCTCCATGTAGACAGCATGCCATAGACATCAATGAGGCCATGTTTGAAGTTGAGGAGTGCTTGTCTCTCCCTCTCAGTGCACTTTATTTCTGTGCTATTGTTGAGTCCAAGAATGAATCCTGCAGAGTGCAACAAAAGCAGGAGAAGTGCATAAAACAGGTTCAGATAATAAGTAGGCATTGTGTACTTGCTGTTGAGAAACAAGTAAAAGGTAAAACAAGGATCCTGAACTGTGATGAGTTTACTCTTAATTGTGAAGTGTGAAAGGCAGAACCACCAACAATTGAATTTATATAAGGCATTTCAAGACCAGTGGGTGGTTGACCAGGACTTCAATTTAAAATGTTGGATGTGATATTATCATTTGCTATTCCAATCATATTATTTTACTTCATTTGCTGATATTATAATTTAAAGATGTTAGTGTGAAAAAAAAAAGTGGGTATTGAGACAATTTTAAAAAAAATCAAAGAAAATGTTGCTATAACTTCTTTTTCTTAGTATTTACACTGTAATGATATCATTATTCAGGGTGCCGTGAACCAATCTTATATATAATATTAGTTGTTATAGATAAAAATAAAATTGATTAAATCTTAAACAAATTTATAAAATAAATACTTAATTAGTTTTAAATCTTAATTCCTTTGTAAATTTGAATATTTTTAATTAAATTTTTATTTTATAAAATATTTACATTTTTTAATTGAATTTCTATTGGTGAAATGATGTGTTTGGTACATTTTTTACATTGTTTAGCGTGAAAATAAATAAATAAATAAAGGGTACTGAGAGAATTTTGAATTTTTTTAAAGATTTAACATACATAAAAATTATTTTAAAAAAATTATTTAAAAATAAGAAATATTATAATTAAAATATAAATAAATTTAATGAATATTTTAAATTTTTTGAAATATATGTTTTTAAATATAATAAATATTATATTAAAATATAAATAGGTTTAAAAGATATTTTAAAAAATATTCAAATATATGTTTCTTTTAATATTGAAATAATTATTTAAAATATAAAAAAACTGCAGTAATTAATTTAAAAAATATTTTGAGAAAATATTTATTTGTGAGATAAATTAAAATATTTAATATTAATATTTAATTATTTCTAATTAAAAAATATTTCTATTAAAGATTTAGATCTAAATCTATTTTAAAAACATATAATCAAAATGTAAAAAATAAATTAATAAATTATTCAAAAATATAATTATGTCATTTTCTTGCTTTTATTTTTTGTGGTACAATTTTTAGAATTCAATCAATAATGTTACCGAATTAATTTTCTGAAGTATTTCCTCCCTTTTATCTTGTCTTTACATCTTATTAATAATTTTCTTCTCATATATATACATTTTTTTCATAAATATTTTAAAATAAAAAATATAATAAATAAAATTCTATAAATTAAAATTAATTTATATATAAAATAAAAGAAAATTTAAAAAAACAGGGAGAAAAGTTTTATAATTTTGAATAATGTTTAAATTATTTTTTACATTTATTTCTCAAACCCAACATTATTTTCATTATTTACAAAATTTTAAAATATCAATCCAATTTTAAACATTTTAATTGCTAAATGCATATAAAAATATAATTTTTAAAATTTTATTATTTATAAAATATTAAAATTATACTTTTATTGTCTTTTTTAATTATAAATAATTAATTAGTAATATTTAATATTTTAATTTATCACACAAAAAATACTATTTATTAAAAGAAATGTCTTTAAATTTATTTTTACAATTTTTTGATATTATGAATAATTATTTCAATATTTAAATTAACATATATTTCAATACTTTCTAAAATATTTATTATAACTATTTATATTATAGATACAATATTTGTTTTATTTAAAAATACATATTTTAAAAATATTTATTAAGTATATTTTAATTTTAATATTTCTTATTTTAAATAAATATTTTTTAGGTATTATATTAAATGTTTTAAAAAAATTTAAAATCCAGAACGAAATTTGAATTTTCTGAAAAACTAAATTCTAATTGTGAATAGTAAATGCTATGTTATTTGACCCAATAAGCGATTTGGAAAATTAAGAGATGTAACAATATTATTTGGGTTAAAAAAATATGTATTTTCTAGGTTTTAGAGTTTTAAAGTTAAACAATAATAAAAAAAGATTAACACGTCCTTCAGTTAATGGTAAAATGAAAAAAATAAAAATTTAATTAAAAATATAAAGTTTTGAATACATAATAAAATGAATTTTTTAATGAAAATTTAATTAAAAATCTTAAATTTATAAAAAATTTAAACTTAATTAAGTAAAATTTTATTTTATATAGGGAGACATAACCAAAAATTGCAATGTAATAAATATGTTATCTCACTTAATATAACTATCCTGAATATTGTTATTATTATTATATTTATTTGTGTTATAAATTAAAATATTTAATATTAATACTTAATTATTTTTAATTAAAAATTATTTATTTTGATCTAAATTTATTTTAAAAATAAATTATTTTATAATAAAACTCTAAAAATAAATTAAAAAAGTATTTAAAAATATTATTATGTCATTTTATCGTTTTTATTTTTTTGTGATATAATTTTTAAAATTGAATCAGTAGATATAGTTTCTTTATAAGTTACCAAATTAATTTTCTCATATGTTTCATTTTTTATCCTTTTGTATTCACATCTTAATAATCATTTTATTCTCATATAATAATTCTATACATTTTTTCCATAAATATTTTAAAATAAAAATATAATAAATAAAATTCTACAAATTAAAATTATTTTATATAAAATAAAAGCATAAAAGCATAATATCTAATCCAACAAAGAGAATTTACACACACTTTACTATTTTATACAATATTATATATTTCTACAATTTTATTTAAAAAAATTTAGTAAATCTCTAATTCTCATCTTTAAAACATGCACCTACTCGTGTACATAGTATAATTATTGTAGTCATCATGCAAACAACAAGTGTAAGGATAAGTTACTAAAAAAATGTTTTATCATAACATTATCAAAACAGTAAAATTGTTGGGAGGGAAAGTTTAGATTTGATTATTTCAATCAGGTTCATCAAACTTGTCTATAACTATATTGGTGGTTCTGCAAACAACTCAAGATCAGATTTTATGTGGAGTTTGTTTTGTTAGTCTCTCTTCTCTTTTTGAATTAATCTACCTTGTTTGAGAGAGATTTTTTAAAAGGAATAGTTGCATTGTTTTTTTATGTGAATTTCTTTCTTAAAACTATAATGTTCTTATTTTTAGTTTGAGTTTTAAGAGACAAAATTGGGAATGTTTTCTTACTCTTAGTTGTTTAAAATCTGTTTTTAAAATGAAAAAGCACTTTGTTTTTTGTTCAACTTTTAATGAAATATTTTCATTAAATGCAGTTAGTTATATACCTAACTTTTTTGCCTCTTTTAAATATATCTTTTAAAACTATAACAAAAATAAGTTTTCATATATTAAGTACTAAATTGAGACTTGATTGGAATTCAAAGTTTTTTACTAATCAAATTTTGAAAACACATTCTCTTTCTCACTAGGCAAGATTTTATTCGCTAACTGAAGGGAGTCTCTCTTTCTTTTTCTTTCATCTTTCTTTGTATTCAATTTGATCTTCAAATTATATATGTAACTTTGTTAGAGTAAAGGTGTTAGAATACTTATATTCATTAATCTTTTTCTAAGGTTTTGTATTTTCTTGGATTGGATGCAGTAAGGTGTTGCCTTTTAAAGTTTTGTTCTTGTAGTATTTAAGAATAGAAATATTTCCTGTTGTGTGTGTTTGTAAGAAGTTTTTTGCTAGTGGATGAACTGGACGTAGCTCTTGATGAGTAAACCATTATAGTGATATTATCTTTCTAGACCCTTATCAAAGATATTGCTTTTGCTGCACTTCCTTTTTTGAAAACTCTGATAACACTTTTAATCAATTAAATTTTGAATTAAAATTGTATTTGAGGCTTTAAATTTGTTTTAATTAAAACTCAGCAATTAAATTCCATTAAGTTCAATTCACCCCTTCCCCTTTTGAACTAAACTGAGTGTTTACAGAAATTAGTCATTCATAACTGTTAAATAAATACAGCAGTGTAAAAACCAAGAGGGTGAGGGGTTGAATTGGATTTTTAATAAACTTTTTCCCTTTAAAATAAATTTCCAGATTTTGAATAATTTTCAAAAACTAGGATGCGGATTTTCCTTAACCTTCGATTAGTGCAGTTTGAATTGCAATTGTTAATACGATCCACAATAAAAAGAGATAGGGAAAGAGAAAGAACACAGAGATTTATACTGGTTCAGATTAAGCCAATCCTACGTCCAGTTCCCAATCACCACAAATGCGTGATGATCACCCACTATCTTTAATTGAAATTACAAACACCAATTCATGCAATAACAAATAAAGATAAAGGAAAACACCTCCTTAGACACACTAAGGATGAAACACCTCCTTAGACACACTAAGGATGAAACACCTCCTTAGACACACTAAGGATGAAACACCTCCTTAGACACACTAAGGATGAAACCCCTCCTTAGACACACTAAGGATGAAACACCTCCCCAGACACACTGAGGATGAATCCCACCTCTCTTGACACACAAGAGATGAACACACCTCCCTTAGAACAGATCCAAGGGATGAATTTTCCCGTTTATAAAAACAGTAAAAAGAATACACCTGATATAGTGTTGGATAGAAAGCTTAAGCACAAAGATCACCACTTCCAAAGACTTGATCAAACTTGAGAGAGCAAGAAAGCGGTTTTGAAAAGCTAAGGCACAAGAACACTTTGAATATTTTGTGTTTTATCAGATGTGTTGAACCTAAGACATTCTCTTTCATTTTATAATTCGAAAATGCTCCAAAGTTTCCATTCTTAGGTTGATTTAGTATTGAATTCACAAAAACGACTTATTTAATCGATTATCTAAAAAGCTTAATCGATTATATCATAGTTAAAAACTGGAAAACTCATTTCGCCTTATATAATCGATTAGATTAAGGCCATAATTGATTATATTAACCCATAATCAATATAATCAATTATCAAAAACACTTAATCGATTATGTAGTTCGTTAAACAATTTTGATTCAAATTTTAAGTGAGATAATCGATTATCTACGTATCATAATCGATTAAAAGCATAGAAAAACGTTTTTGCAAGAAAACAACTTGCTCTCATGTTTGGAAAGGTCTTGAATGGGATTTATGACTTACTCTTTTCATCCATCACCCAAAACAGAACCTTCTAAACAAGAAACTTCAGCTCTTAAGAAAATCTTCATCAATCTTCTCTCTTGAAAGCTTTAAACACTTTTTATGCCTTTCCTTTTCCATCTAGCAACCTTCCTTTGTGAGATGACACAAGTCTTTAATGTTGATTAGAGCACTTTAAATCTTCATCATCAAAACTTTAAGACTTCACTAAATATCTGGAGGACTTCATCAACACTTGTTCTTGAAATATGCTAACAATCTCCCCCTTTTTGATGATGATAAAAAAAACATAGAGACTTGTGATTGATATCTTGAAAAGCTTGAAAATAATGTATGGATATCTTCATCATAAAAATTAGTCCACAAAGGAAATAAAGTAGGCAGTCATATAGCATTTAATTTTCAATTTGAATATTGAAAAAAAAAATTCAGGAAAATAATGAATGGAAATTATTTCTAAAAACTCCCCTTTAAACTTTGCTCTTAAATGTTTAAGATATATTAGGTAATGATTTGAAATATTTCCTAATACTCCCCCTGAAACTTTAATTTTCTTAAATGCTATAGATATGGACATATTATCAATCAAAACAAATATTTTTCTCCCCATTATTTTTATCATTTTCAAAAAGATTACATATTCAGAGATGAATACAATAGAAGCAATTAATTACACAGAAAATATATAGGGAAAAAAAATACAGCAGCTGGAAAAAAATTAAGCTAAGGGAATTAGTGAACTTGTAGCCTATTCAGTTTCTTCACTATCCCCTGCATCTTCTTCTTCTTCTTCCTCATCATCTTCTGCTGGTTGTTTTCCTATGGAAGATCCAGTATTGTCTTCTTCTGGAGAGACATCTTCAATCTCCAGCTTTCTTTCCACCCTGTAAACTCTGTTGTTAAGCCTTGAGAGCTTGGAGCAAATGTCGTCATAATGAGTTACTTGAAGACTCATCATGTTGTCCATCCTGGAGAGAATATTTGCTTCCATTGGTTGAGGTTGAGGTGGTGGTTCTTCATCTTCATCCATTGCAGCTTCCTCGTCTCTTTGCCTGAACCTGTTCCCTTGTTCAATAAGGCCCATGTGCCTTAGAACATTCTTTCCTATTTTGTTGTTGCTTAGCAAAATCTGCTTGTTTTCTCCATTGAGATCTACACCTTTATATTCTAAAATCTTGGATATAAACACAGCATAGGATAAAACAAAGGATAATAGCCTAGTGGCTTTAAACATATTATCTAAAATAATAGCAGGCTAATCAATACTAACATTATTAAGGAAGCCATACATCAAAAGAATGTCTTCCTTAGTAAGTTGAGCATGATTGTTCCTCTTGCAACAAGAATCCAGACAATAACATAATGTAACATACGCTCATTTAATTTCACATTACCGACTTTATACAAGTTCTCTACTTGTAAGTTTGGGTCTTTGCAAAATTTGTGAAACTCCACCAGCTTGTTGAAGTCTTCAAAGCCATATGTGATGTTTATACCTCCTTGTGTGGATAGGCCAGCAACATTATTCCACACCTCTTCATCAAGGTGAATTCGAACTCCCTTCACCTTGGTACTGGGATTTGTTGTTCTTGATGTCAGATGTCAGATTCATGATTTAAGATTTGATGATGTTTAAAAAGCCTTGATTTTGTTTTTAGAATATGCTGGGTTTGTGATTAATGGTTCTTGATTGATTTAGCATTTCTAGAGATGTTAGATTATTTGTATATGGTTAGCTAATTGAAATATGATAATCTGTTGTTTTTATTATTCATCAATTAGTCTGCTAATCCTGTTGCTTTAGTCGACTATTTTCATTAATGTACCAGGAATACAGGTTTAATGAAAATAGCTAACTGGTTTGCTACTTCAGTCGACTATTTTGTTCCAGACCTTCTTTATGCAGAAAAGTGCAGAACGCGCCTTTGAAGCTTTTAAAAAGACTCTGACCCAAAGCTTCTCCTCTTGTCTATAAATAAAACTCTAAAGGACGTTTGAGTGTGTGAAAGAATTCAAGAGAATACACTCAAGAGCTGCAAACATTCAGAGCAAAGGAATCTGCAGAAATTCGTTTACTGTTTTTACTGTTCAAGAAGAATATTTTCTTTCACTATATCTTGTATTCTTTTTATCTCAGGGTAGAGATTTGTAAGAGGGATTTAGAACCCTGTTGTCTGTGATTGGGGTGATCACAGTGACTCAGAGTGAGTCAGTGGGTTTAGAACTGTTCTATAGTGTTTAGAATAGGTTCTTTGAGTTTCTTGTAGTGTTCAAGAAAGATTTGTTGTAAAGAATACATTTCTGATAGTGATTAGGATCTGTGGAGTTGCAGATCACCAACTGGATGTAGTTCTTGCACAAAGAACGAACCAATATAATCCTTGGTGTTATCTTTTCTTATCCTTCATCATCTGTTATATTCTGCATTAAGAACTAACCTACTATTTTGCAATAATCAGTCGGTTATTTCTCAGTAAACTGCACCAGTAAATTTTCTGATACGAAAAAGTTTTCAATAAAGCTTTATATCAATTCAACCCCCCCTTCTTGATATAATTCTGCATCTAACAGTTATGAACTTAATCGATTATGCTTTAAAACATCTTTAAAAACAGCACTTTTAATTGATTACCATACGAAAACTAATCGATTATATACAGAATTTTTCGTAAAACACACAATTATCATCAAAAATCAACAATAAACATCAATCAATCAATAGATTTATCATCAACAATACCTGGAACCTTTCTAAGCTCATAAAGTCTTACTCGGGATAAGAGTTAGGTAAATATGACAACTCGTTGATGTTTTTGTCTTTCTTCATAAGCTTGATCACTAGCTATCTCATCACCCAAAAAGATTTTGATGGAACCAGCCTACAACACAAACAAGAAATATCCTGGTCCCCTAAAATTACTTATTTAGAGTCCTCATGGGTTAGAAACAAGTTTTCCTTTGGGAACCCATTTGTATTTCCCATTAGGAACACTAAAACGCTTAATATTGCATTTATTAACCGAATGACCTTTATGCATACAATAAAAACATGTAGGAACACTTTGTTTTTCTTGGAATATATGCATTTTTATAAACTTTCTTTATAGGAACATTTGGTTTATTAAAGAAAATTATATTTTCAAAAATCTTACTTGAATTAGATGATTCTCCTTTTACAAAAACAGTTTTGGTAGGTTTATGATTATATCTGAAACTATAGCCAAGTCCTGCTTTTTAATATAAACCTTTTTGCACTTTTAAAACATTATTTAAATTTTTATTTCCCATTGTAATATTTGAAAGAGATGTTTCAAGATAAGATACTTTATTAGCAAGAACATTACAATTTTCGCAAACAGGAATTTTTGTTTTCCATTTACAAGGAATTCTTGCTTTTTCCAAATCTTCTTTCAAAACCTTTTTCTCTTCTTCCAAATCCACAATTTTCTTTTCAAGACTTTTGTAATCATTTTTTAATTTATTATGAACCGAAGTAAGCTTTTCAGATTTTTCAAAAAGACTAAGAAATTCTTCAAGCAATTCATCATAATTATTAGGAAGATCAGAATCACTTACCTCACTGCACGTGGATTCAGCATCATCTGCTATGAGACAAATATTAGCTTGCTCTTCTGAGTCACTTGAACTTTGAGAGGAACTTACTTCATTATCGTCCCAAGCAATATACGCTTTCTTCTTCTTTTTGAAGAATTTCTTTCCTTTCTTTTCCTTTTCTTCATATTTCTTAGAATTTGGACAATCTGCTCTCATGTGTCCCTTTTTGCCACAACCATAACATTTATAATTATCGTTAGAATTTGAATTTTCAATTTTCTTACCTTTCTTATGGTTGCTTTTCTTCTTGATGAACTTCTTGTATTTCTTTACAAATTTATTGAGATCATCTTCTGAATCGTTAGTATCACTACTCTCCTCTTTAATGGATTGAGCCTTTAAAGCAATACCTTTCCTTTTAACGTCTTCTTCTTCACCGTTGAAGCGTCCTAGCTCAATTTCGTGTTCTCTAAGCTCTCCAAAGAGAGTGGTCATGTTCATGCTTGTGAGATTCTTGGATTCCGTGATAGCCGTCACCTTGGGTTGCCATGTCCTGTCCAAAGATTTTAAAATTTTCACATTCAATTCCTCATGTCAAATTTCTTACCTAACGCCTTGAGGTGATTTACAACGTGAGTAAATCTTTTCTGAACGTCGTAGATGGTTTCCCCTTTGCTCATCCGGAACATCTCATATTCTTGAATCAACGTATTCTTCCTTGATCTCTTGACATCCTCCGTTCCTTCATGTGTGACTTCTAAAGTGTCCCACATCTCCTTTACTATAGTGCAATCAGACAACCTGTAAAACTCATCAACAGTTAAGGCGGATGATATCATATTACACGCCCTTATATCGCATTGATGCTCATTGTACTCATCCTTCATCCAACTTGCTCTCACTTTGGGTACCTGCACTTCATTAACAACAATCATAGGAATATATGGACCATTTACAATTGCATCCCAAACACCTTGATCATTAGACCTATGGAAAATCTCCATCCTCTTTTTCCAAAAAGGATAGTTTTCACCTGTAAAGAGTGGTGGTCTATGAATAGATGCACCTTCAACAAAAGATTGATTTTTGCCTGCCATAAGGATCTTGATTTTGAGTAATTTTCAAAAAACCAGCTCTGATACCAATTGTTAAATAAAGACAGCAGTGTAAAAACCAAGAGGGGGGTGAATTGGATTTTTAATAAATTTTTTCCCTTTAAAATAAATTTCCAGATTTTGAATAATTTTCAAAAACTAGGATGCGGATTTTCCTTAACCTTCGATTAGTGCAGTTTGAGTTGCAATTGTTAATATAATCCACAATAAAAAGAGATAGGGAAAGAGAAAGAACACAGAGATTTATACTGGTTCGGATTAAGCCAATCCTAAGTCCAGTTCCCAATCACCACAAATGTGTGATGATCACCCCACTATCTTTAATTGAAATTACAAATACCAATTCATGCAATAACAAATAAAGATAAAGGAAAACACCTCCTTAGACACACTAAGGATGAAACACCTCCCCAGACACACTGAGGATGAATCCCACCTCTCTTGACACACAAGAGATGAACACACCTCCCTTAGAACAGATCCAAGGGATGAATTTTCCCGTTTATAAAAATAGTAAAAAGAATACACCTGATATAGTGCTGGATAGAAAGCTTAAGCACAAAGATCACCACTTCCAAAGACTTGATCAAACTTGAGAGAGCAAGAAAGCGATTTTGAAAAGCTAAGGCGCAAGAACACTTTGAATATTTTGTATTTTATCAGATGTGTTGAACCTAAGACATTCTCTTTCATTTTATAATTCGAAAATGCTCCGAAGTTTCCATTCTTAGGTTGATTTAGCATTGAATTCGCAAAAATGACTTATTTAATCGATTATCTAAAAAGCTTAATCGATTATATCATAGTTAAAAACTGGAAAACTCATTTCGCCTGATATAATCGATTAGATTAAGGTCATAATCGATTATAGTAACCCAGAATCAATATAATCAATTATAAAAACCCTTAATCGATTATTTAGTTCATTAAACAATTTTGATTCAAATTTTAAGTGAGATAATCGATTATCTACGTATCATAATCGGTTAAAAGCGTAGAAAAACATTTTTGCGAGAAAACAACTTGCTCTCATGTTTGGAAAGGTCTTGAATGAGATTTATGACTTACTCTTTTCATCCATCACCCAAAACAAAACCTTCTAAACAAGAAACTTCAGCTCTTGAGAAAATCTTCATCAATCTTCTCTCTTGAAAGCTTTAAACACTCTTTATGCCTTTCCTTTTCCATTTAGCAACCTTCCTTTGTGAGATGACACAAGTCTTTAATGTTGATTAGAGCACTTTAAATCTTCATCATCAAAACTTTAAGACTTCACTAAATATTTGGAGGACTTCATCAACACTTGTTCTTGAAATATGCTAACAATAACAATTTAATACTAATATATCAATACAAACATGTCAACCAACATACATTATAGATAATTCAAGTTATTAGAACCATAATATCAATAAACGTCATTCAAAAGACACATATTAAGTTTGTCCAACCAAAGACCAATTATCCAATCCGAGTCATAAGGTAGATTAGCTCACAAACCTACAACCATTGGTCATAGTAGGTTCTTTACACAATATTTCATATATTGAAGTCATGTCACAATGTGTAAGAACTTCTCCTTCAGCTTCTCATCACTTGATTTGTTAGTCCATCTGACTTAGACAATCAATGAAGGAAGAGATCTTTGTTACAACATAAGTGTCATTATTTAATACACAAAACCTGTTGGACTTGAAGACTTGGCTTCATGTAAATTTGATGTCTCCAACCACTTTGATGATGAAGATGATAATGTTTGAAGAATGAATATTTTTTTCTTAGTGTTAAAGTGTCTTAGAATTTGAGGTAAGATACATTTCATTTAATCTTGGTCTTAATCTTACTTTTTAAAATGTTTTAAAGATGTTTTAATTGTTTTCAACTTATTAAAAATATATTTATAGTCAGCTAAAATATTCTTAGTTTAATGAACAAGTCAAACTAACAATTTAACCAAATGACATGGATTTCAATTAACTGATATTATGGAACTGATGTTTTTTAGATTTTACTTCAGGTTGAATTTAACTAACTGTTTTCAAAATTTGAATCAGCTTAAATTTTGGAGTTGTTGTTTTTGAAAAATCCATGTTCTCTAGAAAATCTAGTTGATTTACAATTTAAATTGGCTTAAATCACTTAAAGATTCTCTTTAATGATTTACGTCAACTTAAAGGCATTTTCAACCAACTGTTTTCAGTTTTCAGATTTTTTGTGCTCTCTGGAAAATCTATTTTAAGTGAAATAGACCGGCTAAATTGTGCTTTAACGAACTGATTTTCTCAGTAACAATTTTAAAACACTCATACCAATTTCGATATATATAGTTTAAGATTTCAAGAAATGGACAGCGAATCAATTAAAAAGAAACCCATTGTTCAGAAAATTTTTTCCAGTGTTCTAAATCAATTTTTGAAATTCATCAAAGAGACCAAGATCTAATTGATTTGATAATCTTTCCATAGAAGTCATCACTTGAAATTGTGTTCTATTTTACATATTGTTGTTAGGTGAATTTGTTCTATTATCTTCTATAATTTCGTACTGGGTGTAATCCTTCTTGATCAGGGTGATTAAGAGTTTCTTGTAATAGAGTTTTACAAGGGTAGATAGATCTTGTAGAGTTCAACATCAAGGTGTTTGTGATATTCATTGTATTTTACATGTAGGGTTCCGTAAAAACTTTGAATTAGTGGATTGATTAATTTGCAAGTTAGGAAACTGGATGTAGCCTTCTTGTGAAGGTGAACTAGTATAAAAATCACTGGTGTTAATCTTCTTCTCCCTTATTCTTTAATTTCTCCAGTTGTTAATTGAATTGTTAAATGTGTTGAATATATGATGCATTGATCAAAGCATTTCAAGAATCTTTAAAGAACTGGTTTTGGTTGAACCTGTGAGCAAACATCTGATTATTTTTTTGAAATTGGCTAACGTTTTCGAAAATTTTTTGAGTTTAATTCACCCCCTCTAAAACTCAACCCTTTATTATAACAAAACAATGATTCATAATCATCCCAGATTTGCATCCTCCAATTATAGAGTAGTTCATTACACAATATGTCGTACATCGAAATCATGTGACAATGTGTAAGAAAATTCCCTCATGTTTCCCAAAATATCATGTTTCACATCAACATAATTCAATACTTAAAAAATTCAATAAACCATCAGCTATTCACATCTTCATACATCAATTACATGTAGCAGTAACAACTCAAACTTCGATTTTATTTCATTGAAGAATTATACAATTATATAATTCATACTTCAATTATTATATATTTTCACTAAATATTGAATAAATAGATATATATTTTTCTCGATTCATGGATATCGGTCTCACTTATATGGTTTTACTTTATCACATTTTATTTATTTCCTTTTTCAATATAAATAGTGTTGAACATGTATTAATTAGACAACAATAGATTATATGGTCTTTGATACCATTTTTATGCATATTAATTTCATTTTGTAAGAAAATATAAATTGAAAAATTACAAGGTCAGGTTTCGATTCATATTCATCGAAGGTTCTTACATATCCCATGAGTGAATTTTTATCCTGTCGATAATAGGGTCTACTTCCCTTACTTCGATTCTTGATTATTAATATATATAAAAAATATAGTTAACATCGAGATTTTACTCGTAAAATCATAAGATCATACGATTTTTAGTTCAATTTCGTGTTAGAGTATACTTATAATCGTAATACAGTGTAATCGGTGAAATCGTAGAGTAAAATCGGAAAAAACGTAGAATCCCAGATTTTAAAGTTTTCATAAATGCAGGTGATGATTTAGGAGGTGAACAGTTTTTAATTTTTTAATGGTTTTTAATATTTTTTAATGTTTAGTAATATTGTTCCCACTAATTTAGATGCTGAACAGATTTTTTTAAAGATTATTTTAATATTTAATTCAGAATATTGTTTTCACTTTTTCAAACGTTAAACAATTTTAAAACTTTTTAAGTCTAATAAAAATAATTAAAAATTAAAATCTTTCTTTTTCTAAAAATAAAATTAAAATTCGTTCTTCTTTTTCATAACTTTGCTTTGCACGTCCAATTCATTGATAAGTTAGATGTTATTTTAACAAAAAAAGTAAAATCTACGATCCGTGTTACGATTTCACGATTTACGATTTTGTGAACCCTTCACGATTTAATAAAATCTCGATTTTAACTATCTTGTATATAAAGACCTCAAAGAGTAACTTACGTGTTGATTTTATTCTCTCGATGTGATGAACAATATCAAAACTATTTATATGTTCAATCTTTGATGGTATTTTATTTAACTCTTAATGTGTCATTCCTTCTATGTGATATAAACTATTCCTTCTTAGTGGGTGGTGATGTCATATCTCGAAGAATCATACATGGTTTTCTTATCCAGTTCAATTGTCATGTGTTACACCTTGTGATGTTTCTCTTCATTTTGTTTTCATAATGAGTATTCAAACATCAAGTTCGATTCTCATGTGTTACACCTTGTGATGTTTCTCTTCATTTTGCTTTGTTAATGAGATATTCAAATATCAAATTCTATATGTGTGTGTGTAGGTTTTCTCTTTAAGAAAATTATATTTTGAACAAATTACAATAGACACAAAGACACTTTTCAATATCACAAATTACGATTCATTCAACCTATTATATAATGCTTTACTGAAAACTTTTTTGTATCAGAAAATTTACTGGTTCAATTTACATAGAATTAGCCGACTGGTAATAGCGAAATAGTAGGTTAGTTCTTACTGCAGAATATAACAGATGATAAAGGAAGAGAAAATATAACACCAAGGATTATACTGGTTCGTTCCTTGTGCAAGAACTACATCCAGTTGGTGATCTGCAACTCCACAGATCCTAATCACTATCAAAATCGTATTCTTTACAACAAATCCTTTTTTGAACACTACAAGAAAAACAATGAACCTATTCTAAACACTATAGAATAGATCTTCACCCACTGACTCACACTGAGACTGTGATCACCCCAATCACAGTCACAGGGTTCTAAAACCCACCTACAAATCTCTAACCCGAGATCAAAGAATACAAGATACAGTGAAAAGAAAGAAAATAATCTTCTTGGAAGAATACTCAGAAAATTCTTAAAACTCTGCAGAAATCTTTTCGTCTGAATGTATGCAGCACTTGAGAGCTTTCTCTTCAATTCTTTCGCTAGTTGATGCGTCCTTGAATGTTGAATTTATAGGACAATTGAAATACAATGGGTCTTTCTTCTTTTGAAAATACTAAACCCGCGTTCTGCACGTATTCTGCATAAGGTAGGTGCCAGGAGCAAAATAGTCGACTGAGGAACCAAACCAGTTTGCTATTTTCATTAATCTTGCATTCCTGGTACATTTAATAAAAATAGTCGACTAGAGAAACAGAATTAGTAGACTAACTGATGAATAAGAAAAACAGCAGATTATCATTTTTCAATTGGTTAATCATTTCCAGATAATCTAACATCTCTAGTAATCCTAAATCATTTCAGAACCATTAACCATACATCCAGCACATTATAAACACAATCATCAACAGTTTAACAAACATCATCAAATCACAAATCATCAACAAACTCCCCCTATTTGATGATGTCAACCTGCAAAACAAAACAAACACAAAGAGAAGAGATGATAGATTATCTCCCCCTTTGACATTAGCAAATAGCAGGTATAACAGTTATAGTGTGTTCAAAAAGTGCAGATTAACTAGAAAAATAGTGTATGCAAAATATTACAGACTCAGACTTGTTCTTAATGCAGAAAAATAAAACTGAAATCATAAAAATAGCATCAGATCAGATCATTCATCATCCTCGTCTTCATCATCATCACCATCCTCTTCCATAGCAGTTGTTGTCTGATTGTTGGAGCCATCAAGACCATCCACCGTGACCTGGAGTTCTGCAAGTTGTCGCTGGATTAAGTCAATCTCAGTATCAACATTGGTGAACCTGGCTACCATGGTTTCGTGGGTATCACGCTGCATAGAAGTTAGTACATTAAGCCTTGAAATAAGCATTTGTTCAAACTGAGACATTGGAACTCCCTGGTAAGTTGGAGGTGCAATATAGGGAACCATTTGATATGCTGCATAATCTTGCTGATTTGAAGCTCCAAATGTGAAGGTTGCTCCATGACCAGATGATGATGCACCAGCCTCATACGCCCACTCACCATTTGTCTTAGTGAATCCCATTTTGCGAAGGTAGTAATTATCAAACATATGTTTATGATTGACAATTTTGGTTGTTTCACCTTCAGTGGGAAAGCTAAAATAGTCCAGAAATTTAGAGATCAAGATGGCATATGGCAGCTTGTGATCATTCAGACGTTTGGCCTTAAACATGTGACCTTTGATCACATAAATCCAGTTCACTTTGATGCGATTTTTCAGGCACTGTATCAGAGCTAAATCTTCCTCCATGAGCTGTGCGTGATTGCTCCCCCTGGGTATGAGCTGCCATGCAAGAAGAAAGGCCAGGAGTCTCTCGTCACGCTTCATTCTTCCTACACTATACTTGAGGATCATGGCCTCATCACAGTGCCGCAAGTACACGGCCTCCTTGTTGAAGTTGGGAACTGCTCCAGTGTTGCCTTTGCTTATTTTGACTCCATCATTTCTTAAACCAGAAACTCTCCTCCATAAGGTATTATCAATCCGCACTTCCCTACCTCTTAAAGCTCTACAAATTGCTGGAGACCTTGTGCATGGAGAGAGTTCCTCACGAAGACCAAGTTCTCATTTTCCAGCCAGCTGAACTTAAGAATTTTAGGACAAAGGATCACCTTCCTTTGCATTTTGAGTTTCACAGATTCAACCATTTCATACAAAATGCAGTGAGATAGATGTACAGTAGTGAAATCTGGAATCCAGAAGGATTATAGCTATATAGAAGCAAGGTCACACGAAAAACTGATCAGTTGAAAAGATTTTCAGTTACAAAAAGTGCAGAGGAGGAATATGTATGAGTTGGTTATTTACTGACAGGGTTCGAACATGTTTGAAGACAATTTGACTGAATTTTAATTTTATTTAGTGCATTTAATCAGTTAGTTAAGGCATTTAATAAGTTGTTCAGATTCAAACAACATCTGCAGGTACAATTAATGAAATAAGCCTGTTATTTTCTGAAAATAAGCAAGTTATTTTCATAACAATAAAGCACTGTTGTCAGTTAAATGAAATAAATCGACTGTTTCACGAAATTAACACACTGAAATCTGCAACAATAAAATATTATTGCCAGTTTAATGAAATAAGTCAACTATTTCATGGAATTAACAAACTAATCAACTCAGCAGAAGAAATTTTAAGAAAGATGATTAATATTCAGGATGCCTAATTCATTTCTTAGTTTGAAAAACCTATCACGACCAAGAGGTTTAGTGAATATATTAGCTAGTTGATCATTTGTAGAGATGAATTCAATCCTACAATCCTTCTTTTCTATGTGATCTCTTATAAAATGATGCCTTATTTCAATGTGTTTAGTCCTAGAGTGTTGTATAGGATTCTTAGTTAGGTTGATTGCACTAGTGTTATCATATAAGATTGGAATATCATAAAGATGCAAATTGAAATCACTTAGCTGTTGTTTCAACCACAGAATCTGTGCAGTACAGCTACCAGCAACTATGTATTCAGCTTCTGTTGTGGAAAGTGCAACACATGCTTGTTTCTTGCTTGTCCACGAAATTAAACAATTTCCCAACAAGTGACATGTTCCACTGGTGCTTTTCCTGTCTAATTTGAAACCTGCAAAATCAGAATCAGTATATCCAACCAGATTTAACTCATTACCAGTTGAATACCATAGCCCAACATTCACAGTTCCTTTGAGATACTTCAAAATTTGTTTTGCAGCTGTGAGATGTGATTCCTTTGGATTAGCTTGGAATCATGCACATAGACATACAACAAACATGATGTCAGGTCTGCTAGCAGTGATGTATAGCAAAGATCCAATCAAACCTCTATACATAGTTGCATCAACTGATTTTCCAGATTCATCAATATTAAGATAATAGCTTGAGGACATTGGTGTATTGGCTTCTTTGCAGCTCTCCATATTGAACTTCTTCAACAATTCATTGCAGTATTTAGATTGGTTTATGAAGGTTCCATTATGTAATTGTTTGACCTGCAAACCTAGGAAGAAATTCAATTCTCCCATCATAGACATCTCAAATTCACCTTGCATTGATTCTGCAAACTCTTGGAAAAGAGAGGGATTAGATGATCCAAAGATAATGTCATCAACATATATTTGCACAAGTATAAGATCATTGACAACTTTCTTTGTGAAAAGAGTTTTATCCACAACTCCTCTTTTAAAACCTTGTGATATGAGGAAGGTTGTGAGTCTTTCATACCACTGCTTGGGTGCCTGTTTCAGACCATACAATGCCTTTTTGAGTTTGTAAACATGGTTAGGAAACTTAGAATCAATAAAACTAGGTGGCTGTTCAACATACACATCCTCATTTATAAAACCATTAAGAAAAGCACTTTTAACATCCATTTGATAGAGTTTGAAGCATTTAAGACATGCAAATGCAAGCAATAACCTAATGGCTTCTAATCTAGCAATTGGTGCATAAGTCTCATCATAATCAATGCCTTCTTCCTGATTATACCCTTTTGCTACAAGTCTAGCTTTGTTTCTAGTTATTACACCGTTTTCATCTAGTTTGTTCTTGAAAACCCACTTTGATCCTATCACATTCATTTCATTGTTTCTAGGTACTAGATGCCAAACATCATTCCTAACAAACTGATTCAACTCTTCATTCATAGCAGTTATCCAATTATGATCAAGCAATGCATCATGAATATTTCTAGGTTCTATTTGTGAAACAAATGCCATGTGATTGCAGAATTCATGTAGAGAGTTTCGAGTAGTTACTCCCTTTTCAACATTCCCAATGATGTTATCCAAAGACAATCCTTTTTGTGTTCTCCAGGATTTGGATAATGCATTGTCTGCCGCAGAGTAGTTGATTGATCCATGGTTATAGTCGACTGGTTCATCCTGTCTGTCAGTTTCAGCAGATTTTTCTGCATAATCTTCATTCTTTTCAGATTTCTCAGACTTCTCATCATCAGAACCTAATGATGCTTTTCCATTGTTGAGTATGAAGCATAGTTCTTGATGGACCAAACAAATCAAGGTGCAATAGCTCAAGTGGTCTCCTAGTTGAGATGATGTTCTTTGACTCAAATGAGCTTTTGGACTGCTTTCCTTTTTGGCAATATTCACATACTTTGTCCTTCACGAATTTCACATTTGGAAGGCATCTAACAAGACTTTTGCAGCTGATTTTGTTCAATAACTGCTTGTTGACATGTCCACACCTTCTATGCCATAACCAGCTATCATCTTCTTTGGTTAACAAACAGATGTTCTTGAGATTTGAGGAGTTAATGTCCAGCATGTAAACATTGTTTACCCTTCTCCCAATCTGAGCAGAATTTCAGGACACCATGATCCGATACCCATACATGATGATTTCCCCGATACTTTCCTTTATGCCTTGCAGTCTTCCTCTCTCACTCCTTGGTATGCAGATCTGGTCAACTACCTAGCTTCAGGTATTCTGCCCCCACACGCATCTAAGACGCAGCAGCACAGATTGAAGGCAGATGTTAAATACTATGTTTGGGATGACCCATACTTGTGGAAGTTTGGCAGTGACCAAGTTATCAGAAGGTGTGTTCCTGACAATGAATTTCGAGACATTCTTCAACACTGCCATGACACTAGCTTTGGAGGACACACTGGATCCTATCGAACTGCACGGAGAGTCCTTGATTGTGGATTCTACTGGCCTACACTTTTTCGAGACGCACACAAATTTGTTATTTCTTGTGAGAAATGCCAGCGAGCCCATGACAATATAACAAAGAAGGATGAGATGCCTGAGCAACCGATTATCTTTTGTGAAGTTTTTGATGTATGGGGAATCGATTTTATGGGGCCTTTTCCAAACTCTGCTGGTTTTTCTTACATACTGCTTGCTGTCGATTATGTCTCTCGATGGGTGGAAGCCAAGGCCACACGTACCAATGATGCCAAGGTGGTGGTCGATTTTCTCAGGACTCACATCTTCTGTCGATTTGGAGTCCCCAACGCTATAATCAGTGATCGAGGCACTCATTTCTGCAGCAGAATTCTTGCAGACTTGTTCCAAAAATATGGAGTCACCCATCGAACTTCCACACCTTATCACCCCCAAACTAATGGACAAGCTGAAGTATTCAACAGGGAGGTGAAGAATATGCTTCAAAAATTGTGGGCACAAAGAACATCTTATCGAACACCCTTAGGTATGTCACCTTTCAGGGTAATTTTTGGTAAGGCTTGCCATCTCCCAGTTGAAATCGAGCACAAAGCTTATTGGGTTGTGAAGCAATGAAATTTGAACCTGAATGAAGCTGGCACAAAAAGAAAACTGCAACTCTAGGAATTGGAAGAAATTAGGCTGCAGGCCTATGAAAACTCAAAAATTTACAAAGAAAGGGTGAAGAAATACCACGACATGCAGATTTTCAACAAGGAGTTCTGTGAGGGACAGAAAGTTTTGTTGTTCAACTCTAAGCTGAAATTGATAGCTGGAAAACTCATATCCAAATGGGCTGGCCCCTACATCGTTACCAAAGTTTTCCCCCATGGAGCTGTAAAAATTTCTGATGTGGCTACTGGTCGAATATTCAAAGTCAATGGTCAACAGCTGAAAATATTTCATGAAGGGCATCAACAGCAGGACTCAATAGCTACAACATCTCTGTTTTTAAAGGAACCACTCACGGCTGAAGAAGAGCCTCCAACAGCAGCTACATAGCTGCACCCACTGTTTGTTTTCTCTTCCTTTTTCCTCTCACTCACATTGGGGACAATGTTTGTTCCAAGTGTGGGGGGGAGTGATTCTCGATTCTATTTTATCTGTTTTGTTTTGTTTTGATTTTATTTTATCTGTTTTATTTTGTTTTGCTAGTTCCTAGAAGTTGTTTTGAAGTTTTGAAAAATAAGTACTAATTTGTTTGGAATTTTGTCAATAACTCATTTTTGAGCAGTTTCGATTTCCTCTGTCATGGTAGGCATGTGATGAATTCAGTTCTTTTTCGATTTTGTTTGGATGAGAATCGACTTGACACATAAACCCTGGTGAGATTTGAGCCAATATAATTTTGTTGTGTGATACACCCATGATTACAAGGCATTAGAGGATTTGATCGAACTCTGCTGAACAACACTTGATCGATGATACTCTTGAAATGATTTAGGCCATTTTTCTATTGCAGCCGCTTAGCCAGACAGCCTACCTTTCATCAAATTTTCCCATTGCACCCATTTTTGAGCCTTACGACCCTTTTCCCTTGTGAAAACCCACCACACCTCGCTGTCCTTTAACCAACCTTCAACCAACCATCGAATCTGGAAAACAAGTGCAAGAACCTGCTGAGAAGTTTTAAATAGTCTGGTTTGCAGCTCACTACAGTAAGAAAATAAAGTACAGCTGAGAAAAATAGGAACTAAAATATGCATCGAGCATGAAAAAAAAATTGAGCATATCGTCAAATATCGAGCAAAAACAAAGAAAAATCTCAACTGTAACCAGTCTTCGAAAATCTGTAGAGCTGCTATCTTTGGAATCTCATGCTTGTTCTTAAGCTCGGTAGCCAAGATCTTTCTAGCATCGATGGTTTAGCCTAAATTCCTTTTTCACCTTCCCACCACCTCAGCCCCATTTAAAGCCAATAAAAGTCCTTCTGATCAAGAGTTGAAATCGATTCAAGGAATGGAATGTAGAGATCTTTCAAATTCAAGGTAATGTATGCTTCCATGAGGTACTGAGTGAAATGTTGAGCCAACAAACAGGAGAGTTTGTGTAAACAGTGCCTCGAGAGGTTTGTCACTTCGATTCTCATTCTGAACCGGTTGAAATCACTGCTGACTTGTTACATGTCACAAGTTATTTTAGGTGCAAGTTCTGATAAACTTTGATGGATGGGAATTCTTCCTTGCTCTTAGAGTTGTCTATAATTTTTTCTCGTAGCATTTTCAGTACTTATGTTTTGCTCAGGAGTGCAAAAGTCTAAGTGTGGGGGTATTTGATAACTCGATTTCTATGCTCACACCTTATGGTTTATTGCACCTCCTTGACAATTTTATTTCAATTTCTTGGAACTTTAAGCTGAATTTTATAGTTTCCGTGAATAAGGGTAAATAAGTAAAATAGGGTGTTATGTTTTCATTTTATAGCTGAAAAATAAATGACTTAGCTTTGACTTGATTTTCCAATTTTGCGCTAACCCCTTTTTGTGGTATGATCGATCCAGGAGCGGAATGGAGAAATGCATAAGCTGTGAATTGAAATCAGCCCAATTGAAACATAAGAGGACTTGCCAAATCAGCCCAATTGCTGGCCTCACACACAAGTGGTGAACACTAAAAAGAGAAGAAAATTACAGCAGTACAATAATTCACCCATGACAGAATCGTACAATTGGTCATTGGGTGATGATTTGCGGGGCCCAATCAAGGCATTAGGGAAACCTCTGCAGCTATAAAAGCTACGCGAGTAGTGCAGAAAAAGAACGTACGCACAAACAAATTTTCATTGCAGTAAACAGAATTTTCAGAGGCACAGAATTTTATACAGCAGCTACGGATGTCGTGATACAGAGGGGGCTGCTGCGTTTCCTTTTCTTTTTCTTTAGTTTTCCTTAGAACATTTCAAAAGAGTGATTGTGTTTTCTAGTGTATTAAGTGTTCAATTCAAGAATGATGAATGAATTGCTTAGATTTCCTTTTTTAATCGCGTACCAGTTTTAACAGCTTTTTGATTTTACCGTTCTGCTTCCAATAGCATTTCGATTTTACTATTTTATTGCTTTTGATATTTACTGTTTCTTTACATTTCGGTTATCCATCGCACTTGGACGTTCTTTTACATTTCGCTACTTTATTGTAGTTCGATTTTCACTGCTCAGCAATATTTTGATTTTCATTTCATTCCACAGCATTCCGATTTTCATTTCCTTTATTGAAGTCCGATTTTCATTGTTTTCCTTTACGTTTCGATTTTCTCTGCAATTATATTGTCTCTCGATTTTCACTATTTCCCTGCAACTCGCGTTTCACTGCATTTCAATTCCCATTGCAATTCATTGTCCTTCGATTTCCTTTGTTTCAACATATTTCGATTTTCGTTGCTCTATAGTTTTTCGATTCTCATTATTTACTAGAATTCTTGCATTTGCTGATGTTCGATAGTTTCGATTATTCATTGCATTTTGATTTTCACTGTTTTACAGCATTTCCTGTTTTAGTAATTTCGTTTATAATCGAGTAAGGGGCAGCGCATATCATCGATTGAGCTGCTCCTGACATTGTTTTCCTTGATCGAACAACCCCCCCTTTTTCTTTTATTTTATTTTCTTTCTCTCACATGAACCTCTTCGATTTATCTTTTGGTATAACATTTCACTCCTTGGATTGACTCGAGTTGACTTCTATACTGCATTAGTAATAGTCAGTTCGAAATACTTTGAAGAGTTTGCATGACATAGGCTTCGTCACAAAGCCTCTTAAATAGGCACATTACACAAACTCTTGATATTCTCACATAATTGACAATTAAGTCTGCAAAATAAAACAGAAGAATAAAAATTATTTAAAACAGAATCGTGCATTACTGTGCACTATAATAACCTACCAATTATTAGACCACTAGTAACTGACAATTTATTCAAATTAAATTATTTCTAACATTCCCTCTCTTAAACTGATATATACTTATATCAATTTAAAGTCTTCAAAGAATTAATAGTTGAGACACCAAACAACTCTCTCAACTTCAAAAATGACAGCCTTGGCAAATATGTCAGCTACTTGATCTTCACTCTTGCAGTGGACTAGATCAACAGTTTCTTCTTTGCAAAGATCTCTCAAGAAATAAAATTTCACATCAATATGCTTGCTTCTTCCATGAAGAACTGGATTTTTTGACAATTTGATTGTTGAATTATTGTCACAAAAAATTGTAGTTACCTTTGTTTGCTTGAATTGTAATTCTTCAAGAATTTTTCTCAACCATATGGCTTGACAAGCACAAGTTGTAGCTGCAACAAACTCAGCTTCAGTACTGGATAAAGTAACATTGCTTTTTAGAAGACCATGAAATAACACCTGTTCCAAGCAAGAAGACAAAACCAGATGTGCTCTTTCTATCATCTAGATCACCTACATAGTCACTGTCTGTGAATCCAATCAAATCACTCCTTTCACCTTTCTTATAATATAATCCCAAGTCGCGAGTTCCTTGTAAATAATGAAGAATTCTTTTGGCAAGCAAGCATATGTAACTCAGTGGGATTCTCCATGTACATGCTAATCTAACTCACAGAATACATGATATCTGGCCTAGTTGCAGTAAGATACATTAAATTGCCAACAATTTGTTTGAATAGTGTGCTATCAACCTTCTTCCCATCATGATCTTTGTGTAGCTTTTCACCACATTCAACTGGAGTACATATAGGATTGCAATCATTCATTTGAAACCCATTCAAGATTTCTCCAACATATTTCTTCTTAGATAGAAAAATCCCATGTTCTGATTGAATTACTTCTATGCCCAGAAAATAATGCATCAAACCCATATCAGACATTTCAAATTTATTCATCATAGACTTCTTGAATTCACTAAACATGACATCACAATTTCCAGTGAATATAAGATCATCAACATACAAACACACTATAAACATTTTTCCTTTATCTCCCACTTTAACAAACAAGGTATGCTTATAAGGACATTTCACAAATCCAATTTTTAAAAATAAGTCTCAATGCGATTATACCAAGCTCTTGGGGCTTGCTTTAACCCATAAAGAGCTTTCTTCAATCTATAAACCTTATTTTCATGTCCAAATTTATCATACCCAGGAGGTTGATCAATAAATACCTATTCTCCCAAATATCCATGCAGGAATGCCGATTTGACATCTAACTGGAAGATTTGCCAGAAATTTTGTGCTGCTAATGCAACCACCAAACGGATTGAGTCATGTCTTGCAACGGGAGAAAATACTTCTGTATAATCAATGCCATACCGTTGGTTGTATCCTTTTGCCACCAAACATGCTTTATACTTGCCTACTCCACCATCTTTGTTTAACTTCGTTTTGAAAACCCATTTTACTCCAATGGTTTTCTGATCCTTAGGTAGATCACATAGCTCCCAAGTGTCATTCTTTTCAATGGAATTAATTTCATCATCCATTGCTTTTCTCCACTTTTCTTCTTTGACTGCTGATTCAAAACTTGTAGGATCACAATATGAAAACAAAGCAAAATGAGTAATTTCCTCATTATTAATTTCATTTACAACAAAATTCCCCATCCGTGTTGGTCTCCTTCTGTTTCGTTGAGGGTGTTCATTTGTAGGTTCAACTGTTTGTTGCTCACTATGCACTTGAGCTGTTGGTTGTTGCCTACCTTCTTCCTTGTCACCACCATTAAAATCATTATCACCATCAACATCATCATCAACATCTGCTTGCAGATGTTGTTCAACTTTGTCTGCATCCTAACTCCAAAATTGATCTTCATCAAACACCACATCATGACTAATAACAATTTTATTGGTGATGGGATTATACAATTTGTAAGCTTTTGATTGCTCACTAACACCAAGAAAAATGCATTTTTCTCCTTTGTCATCAAGTTTTTTTCTCTTTTGATCTTGAATATGGGCATAACCAACACACCCAAAAATTCTGAAATAATGTACTGTTGGTTTTCTTCCACTCCAAGCCTCCTTAGGTGTCATGTTTTGAACAGCAAAGGTTGGGCTTCTGTTTAAAACATGAACACTCCAACATACAGCTTCTGGCCAAAATGTCTTTGGAACTCGCCCTTTCGTTAGCAAACTTCTCACCATGTTGAGAATTGTTTTGTTTTTCCTCTCTGATACACCATTTTGTTGTGGTGTATAAGCAGTTGTTAACTCTTTTCTAATGTCATGTTCTGCACAAAAAACATCAAATTCATTTGAACAGTATTCTCCACCGCGATCTGTTCGAAGAGTTTTAATAGGCTTTCCTGATTCCTTTTCTACTCTTGCTTTGAATGCTTTAAAAACATCAAAGGCTTTTGACTTTTCCTGTAAAAAATAGACCCACACTTTTCTAGAATAATCGTCAATGAAAGCAATTAAATACTTATTACCTCCATTGGATAAAGGCTTTATTGGGCCACATATGTCTGAATGCACAAGTTCCAAAACATGTTTTGCTCTCCATGATTTTCCACTAGGAAAATGAGATCGATGTTGTTTGCTAACAACACATTCTTCACACACTTGAAAAGGTACAACAATTTCTGGAAGACCCGTTACCATTCCTTTCTGTTTGAGAGTCCTTAATCCTCCAGAATGCAAATGCCCATAACAATAATGCCAAAGCCAGAAAGGATCTTTTCCTTTAGCTATTAAACTAGATTGAATGCTTTCAATCTTTAAAGGGAATAACCTATTTGAACTCATTTTTATAACAGCAATTGCCCTCTAACAGGATCATAAATTTCACAAACACCTTTGCTAATGGTGATTGTGTAACCTTTCTCAGTAATCGTCCGACGACTTAACAAATTACTTTTCAAATCAGGAACATACAGTACATTAGAAATTGTTTTAATAAAACCATTCTTGGTTCTGATTTTAATATCACCTTTTCCCATTACTTTCACCATAGAGCAATCCCCAAAACTCACAGTTGATTTGAAATCTTCATTTAGAAATGAAAATGAAGATCTATTTCCACTTATATGGTTACTATAGCCTGTATCTACTACCATAAACCCGATTCACCATTTTCATCATCTTGAATAGCCATTAGCAATGTCTCCTTTTCTTCTCTCATTGTTAGATTTGACTTTTCTGCCTTTTCCTTGTCTCGAGGCAACCTGGTATAACATTCAGAAGCATAATGACCAAACTTCTGACATCTAAAACATTCTACCTTAGATTTGTCATGTTCCTTTCCTCTGTCTCTGCCTTGAGATTTGTCTCTGCCTTGAGATTGATCATTATGGCTTTGTCTCCCTCGTCCTCTGCCTCTACCTCTACCCCATCCTCTGAAGTTGTTGGAATGTGTTGGCATTTTTCAAGTCTAGAGTTTTATGGAGACCTACAGTTTTGATGATGAAGTTTTTAGGAAGTTTTAATCAACATTAAAGACTTGTGCCATCTCACAAAGGAAGGTTGCTTGATAAGAAAGGTAAGGCATAAAGAGCATTCAAAGCTTTCAAGAGAGAAGATTGATGAAGATTTTTCTCAAGAGCTGAAGGATCAAAGGTAGAAGGTTCTGTTTTGGGTGTTGGATAAAAAGAGTAAGTCATAAATCCCATTCAAGACCTTCCCAAACAAGAGAGCAAGGTGTTTTCTCGCAAAAACGTTTTTCTACGCTTTTAATCGATTACCATACGTAGATAATCGATTATTTAACTTAAAATTTGAATTAAAAATGTTTAACGAGCAAAATAATCGATTAAGTGTCTTTGATAATCGATTATATTGATTCTGGGTTAATATAATCGATTATGGCCTTAATCTAATCGATTAAATCAGACGATATTTGTTTTCCAGTTTTTAAACATGATATAATCGATTAAGCTTTTAATATAATCGATTAAATGAGTCATTTTGCGAAATTAATTTTAAATCAACCTAAGAATGGAAACTTTGGAGCATTTTCGAATTATAAAATGAAAGAGAATGTCTTAGGTTTAACACATCCGAACAAACACAAAATATTCAAAGTGTTTCGCGCCTTAGCTTTTTCAAAGCCGCTTTCCCGCTCTCTTCGGTTTGATCAAGTCTTTTGAAGTGGTGATCGATGTGCTTAAGCCTTCTATCCAAGCACATTTCAGGTGTATTCTTTTACTGTTTTCTAGAAGGAAAAATTCATCCCTTGGATCCGTTCTAAGGGAGGTGTTTCATCTCTTGTGTGTCAAGAGAGGTGGGTTTCATCCTCAGTGTGTCTGGGGAGGTGTTTCATCCTCAGTGTGTCTGAGGAGGTGTTTCATCCTTAGTGTGTCTGAGGAGGTGTTTCCGTTTATCTTTATTTGTTATTGCATGAATTGGTGTTTGTAATTTCAATTAAAGATAGTGGGGAAAATCATCACGGATTTGTGGTGGTTAGGAACTGGATGTAGGATTGGCTTAATCCGAACCAGTATAAATCTCTGTGTTCTTTCTCTTTCTCTTTATCTTTTATTTGTGGATCATTATTACAATTGCTAATCCCAACAGCGTTAATCAAAGGATTGGAAAAAATTCACATCCAAGTTTTTGAAAGTTTTTCAAAACCTGAAAATTTATTTGAAAGAGAAAATTTCTTTAAAAACCCAATTCACCCCCCCCCTTGGTTTTTACACTGCCGTCTTTATTTAACAGAATGAGTATTGGTAGAAGCTTTCAACGCTTGCTCCTCAACTTCTAGCTGTTTAAATTTTTGTTCATGTACCAATAATGAACTTTGCTGTTCATCAAGCGACAGATCGCCAATATCTTTAGATTCTTCTATAACACATACAACAAAATTAAATTTTGGTTCTAAAGACCACAATATTTTTTCAACAACTGTTGTTTCTTCAATTTTGTCACCATATGTGCGCATCTTGGCGACAATCATCATCACATGGGAAAAATAATCTGTGATTGATTCTCCCAGCTTCATTCAAATTGTTTTGAACTCAGCACGAAAAGCTTGAAGCTGCTGCCTCTTTGCTCTTGCAGACCCTTGATACTTCTTTTTCATTGAATCCCAAATATCCTTGGAAGTTTCTTTGTTGAAAATGGTTTCCAGGATAGATCGATCAATGGCTTGAAACAAATAGTTTTTTTTTCAAGTCTTTTAACTTTAGTGCATCCACCTCCTTTCGTTGCTCATCAGTGAGCATTGTACTACTCTTAGGCACACCGACCTCAATAACTTGCCAGTACTCCTTAGATCTTAGGAAATGATCCATCAACATACACCAATGGAGGTGATAAGCCTATTTTGATAGGTTACTCAGACTCAGATATGACTGGAGATATTGATTCCAGAAAGTCCACTTCGGGCTACTTGATTAAATTTGCAGGGGGAGCTGTGGCTTGGCAATCAAGGCTACAAAAGTGTGTAGCATTGTCTACTAAAGAGGCTGAATTCATTGCCATTATTGAAGCATGCAAGGAGTTGTTATGGTTGAAGAAATTCTTACAGGAGTTTGGTTTTGTGCAGGATAATTATACATTATTTGTGGACAATCAGAGTGCAATCCATCTTGGTAAGAATCCAACTTTCCATTCTAGATCCAAACATCTTGATGTGAGGTATCATTGGATACGTGATGTTTTGGATGCTAAAATGTTGGAGTTGGATAAAGTTCATACTGATGAGAATGATACTGATATGACGACTAAAGCAGTACCTCCACATAGTTGTGAGGGGGGAGATATGTTGGGTTGGACTCCCAACTATGTGTCTAAAAGGCCCAAACTTGTCAAGCCCATTTTGTCTCACTTAAGACAAGTGGAGAGGGGTCAGGTCAAGAGAGTGTTATTTTTCCGCAGCCACTGGGAAGAGAAAGAAGAGAAAAAGAGTGCAGAAAAACTGGTTCGCTTACATGTGGAGCTTGATTGACTAGCTTGTGCTCGTGGGTTTTTACTTCTCACATTGAGAGGGTTTTCCCACGTTAAAATATTTGGTGTCTCTTTTGTGATTATTTCTGCAGTTTTCTATTGTTGTTGCTCCTCATAGATTCTTACAAGTTGGGGGAATTTTTCCGTTGCATAATTTGGTATTATTAGTTGTCAAGTTGTTGTTTTCTTTTATACACCTTGACTTTATCATTTCTACTCAATGTGAGACTTTATGCCCACTCTCACACTTGAATTCCTAACAGTCTTCCCCTCAAGTGTGAGACCTGTTGGGTTTACCACAACGGTCCTCCCTTCGATCCCTTTCCTCATTGGTACACTCCCCTCAAGGGGATTCTCAACCACTACTAAAGTAGTGACCCTAACTATTGTTAGGCTTTACCACAATAGGACATGCTTGTCCTTAGCTGAGCCGGTCACCAAGACAATCAGGCTCTGATACCACTATTGGAAAATTCTCTTAGAGAGAGGGTATAAAAGAAAAGATGACTCCACTTCCAACATAAAACTTTAAGACTCAATATCTATGGGTCTTTGTTTTTTCTTTTATACACCTCAACTTTATCATTTCTACTCAATGTGGGATTTTATGCCCACTCTCACACTTGAATTCCTAACACCTCCACCGTCATATTGCTCATGTTAGAGTAATTACGTTGAACCTAAGTTTCAGCATGTCCTCAAACTTAGGTAATAAGGTTGCACCTCGTCACTACATCTTTATTTGTCATAATGGTAACGGGTCACATTCAATAACTCCCATATGGCACACACAACATCCCACCTAAGGTTACACTTTAATATTTTTTATAAAAAAATATTAAAATCATAGTTTTATTTATAAAAGTTAAAACTACAACAATACATTACTAAAAAGAAATTATTTTTTGTATGAATTTAAAAAAACTATATTTTTAATGTAAAATTTATAAGGCATCCAAAATATGCCTACAATCTATTTAATAATTGTATGTGAAAGAAACAAACTAAAAATTTAAGAAATATTAATCAACCTAATAATAAAATTTATGGTAATATTTTTATAATTTTACCTTTTTATTAAAAAATGTTACTAAATAATTTGAATAATATTTTTAAATATGATTTTTTATAAAAACTTATTACTAGAATTTTTTAGTATCGCTTTTCTAAGTATTTTCATTAACATATAAAAATTTACCTAAAAGTCATTAATAATATAAAGTATATATAATCTTTGATAAAATGTTACCAAATCTCATATGTTAGTAATATTTGTTATGTTTTAATAATATTTTATACTATTATATATATATATATATTAGTAACTATTGTCATAACTTTTTTCAATAAAAAAATATAAATTAATAAGGGTATAATCCCTTACAAATTTAATAGTTTAAATAATTATAAAAGATCTTTTACACTATTCAAATGGTAAAAACTAAGGAAATAGTACAATGATGGAGAAATTAAATGTACAATGTTGACCTCAAAGTCTTTTATTAATTAGGTCTAATTATTGTCTTTTTGTTGTGATTATTCAAGTTGTATATATAAAATAAGAATACTAAGAATGATAGATTTTGGTCTATTTAGGGGATGACTATCAACGAAATTTATGCATTTATATATTTTGTAAGACTTTCTTAAAACTTGTAGCATTTAATATTTATATACTTTATAAAAATTTCTCCATAGCAAGTTACTCGACACATCTGACTTGGTTGAATTAATTTAATTTTGAGAGTTATATTGTAACAATGTGATATTACATTACAGTATATTATATTTAAAAGATATTAAATTATAAAGATATTTTATTATAAAAATATTAGATTATAAAGAAAAAATAATATAAAATAGGTTAGTTGGGTAGTTTATTTTCATATACCATTATTCTTTCTATTTTTATTTTTTTTATTTTCTCTGCACTCTCTCTAATAGTTTAGATACTAAAACCCTAATGGTATTAGATCTAGAAGAAACACGAGGAGGGTGACAATGTAAGGAGGAATTCTACCCAATAAATTTTGTGAACTGGTAAGTCTAAGTCTATTTATTCTTAGTTTTTTTGAGAAAAGTTTATGGTTTCTGAAGATATTCTTAATGGATTTTATTTATAGGGAGATGTTGTCCAAGATTTTGAGATAAAAGGAAAGCTGAGATTTGGGATTGCAATTTTTCCATTTGAGCAAGGAACAAATAGAATCTAGGTTAGGGAAGTTAATATTCAAAGATAATAACTTGGTGGTAGAAAAGTTAATGTTAAAAAATAATAACTTAGTGTTAGAAAAGTTAATATTCTAAAATAATAACTTGGTGTTAGGGAAACTTTGCATTGATCTATATCTATGATGTTTATGTGTGAGGCTGAGTAGAGCCAGTGGTCAGTGCCCGTAATCTACTGATTTGTGTTGATGAGATGTTTGGTACCTAGGGAGGTACAACTTGCATTTTACTGTGGTGAACTATGCTAGAGTGGATTCAATGAGATCCCATATTCCACTAGTAGCCTGGTCACACAGACTAAAATGCCAAGTGGTGAGGAGTTGATAGGGGAATGTTTGAGACCTACTTAAGGCTACAGTGAGGTAGGCCAGATCACAGTAGGGTTGACAATAGTCCTACTCTGTGGGTAGGGTAGTCAGAGTGCTACTGTTTGATTAGAAGTACCGGTATAGTAGCCGACCATAATGTGACCCACAGATGCTAATCTCCGAGTTCAGGCATAACAGTCATGTCTTTTAGAGGATGTTTTTTTTTTACTTTGAGGACATTTTAAATATGTGATATGATGGATGTGCATGAGAATGATGTGATTTTGTGTGTTACATGATACTATTATTTGTATTTTTATTTTTTAATCATTAAAGATGTTTTGGATTTTAGGACATTTAAATATGTAATATGATTAATATGCATGAGAAGGATGTGATTATGTGTGTTACATGATACTATTATTTATGTGTTGTTATTTTTTGAATTATTAAAGATGTTTTGGATTTTAGGACATTTAAATATACTATATGATGAATGTGCATGAGAATGTTGTGATGACGTGTATAACACAATACTAGTATTTGTGCATTGTTATATTTTTGAATTATTAACTTACCCTATCTTTATCAATTGTTTGGCCTGCGATGATCGTGTTATGCTACATGAGAGTAGATATCGTAATAGGTGAGAGTGATGTTTTGGAGTCCCAGGACTAGATTGCAAGATGAAGTGGTAGCTATAAACATATATTTATATACATTTTTATATTTTATATTAGAATATTTTACTAGTAGAATTATACTGAATACAAATTATATATATGATATGTGTTTTATTATCAGTCAATGGAAAGTTATGTCTACACACTGAGTATGATAATAGTAACGATTCCTATCCATATCTGTTTATTGGTAAGTCAATTTTTGAGGACAAAAATTTTTAATGGTGAGAAGATTCTAACAATGCCATATTATATTATATTATATTATAAAGATATTTAGTTATAAATGTAGACACCTGTGTTTTTCCGGACTGAAGAAGCAAAGTGCAGCAAAGACTCAAGAGAAGTAAATTGCGAAATAGAATCTTTTCTCTGAAGAATCTCAAGGATCCACTAAAGAGATTTGGGTAGCATTTAGGGGACAAAGTGTAAAAATGTAATCTCTAGAATTTAGAAGGAGAATGATCGTTCTCATGGCAGAACGACTTGTTCTTAACCATACAAGAATGACATGTTTTGTGTGAGAGAACGACCCATTCTCAAATGTTTGAGAACAACCCATTCTTAACTGCTTGAGAACGAGTAATATTGTGCTAGAGAAAAACCGTTCTGCACCTTGAAAAAAATGTTTAAATAGGTTAGTCTGTCACACACATGAATGCGCCATTCAAAATACTAGAGAGCACGCTCTGAAATTGAAATTGTAGCTCTGATTCTTCTTCTCTTCTCTGAGTAATAAAAAACTTGTTTTGAAGGTTCTTATTTCTGTCATTTTCTTGTTTTTCATAAGTTTTTTTTATTAATTACCTTTATAGCTTTTATTGTTTGTTGTTTAGAACCTTCCAAACTATTGAATACAATCTTCTCTCACCTTTCTTTAGCTTTGTATGACCCTTTACCTCCAAAAGGGGTTAGGGCCAACAAAGATTAAGTAAAGAATAGTATGCACCTCTTGTTTGCCTCCCTCCATGGTAGGGCAAACAAGGGAGCTCTTTTCCAATTTATCACTGTTCTATTCATTTTCCTTTCATTTTCCTTGTGTAACCCATTTAACCTGATTTAGTTGGGGGAAAATAAAGATAAAGCAAAATAAAAGAGTTTTGTGACAAATTCATTCATCATTTTTATTTCCTGTAAATAGCTAATATTCTTTTTACAATAATGAGGTGGAAACAATAATTTGAAATCTGATTTTTATTGCAGATTCATCATAGGGTACTAATAATGGGTGTAGTATGGGTGCCTAACAATTTTTGGTTGTGTTGACCTAAATTTATTTTCTTATTAAATTTATTTTCTTTTTCCAATGTTTTCAGCAAAATATTGGTGGTAACTCCTAAAATTCTAATTTTCCACAAGGGAGTCCAGGGCACCCAAAATCTGTCAGCGATAATAAAAATATTAGATTATAAAGATAATACAATATAAAATAGGCTAGATAGGTAGTTTATTTTCACATACCACTATTCTCTCTATTTTATCTACAATCTTTCTAAGGTTTAGATATTGAAACCCTAACAGTTTGTAGATCCGAAAGAAGCAGTAGGAGGGTGATAGTGTAAGGAGGAGTTCTACCCGATCAATTTTGTGAACTGGTAAGTCTAAGTTTGTTCATTCTTAAGAGTTTATTTGGAAAAAGTTTATGGTTTCTGAAGATTTTCTTAGTGGATTTTGTTTATGGGGAGATGTTGTCCAGGATTTTGATATAAAAGAGGAGCTAAGGTTTGGGATTGGAGTTCTTCCATTTGAGTAAGGAACAAACAAAATCTAGGTTAGGGAAGTTAATGTTCAATATAATAACTTGATGTTAGGAAAATTAATGTTCAAAAATAATAACTTGGTGTTAGGGAAATTAATAGTAAAAAATAATGACTATGATGTTTTGTATACTATTTTGGTAATGATTGTGCTATGTGAGAAACCTTATTTTTGTGTTGTTTATGATGTATAAGTTGACATTTGGATGTTTGTTGATGATCTGTGTGATGGGAAAAACTTGTTTGAGGGGTAGAAACAAATGTTTTCCTTCCCTACGAGGTTTGGTCTGGACCATATTTTCACTCATTTAGATTATTTTTTTTATAAAATTGAGTAGTTATGCATGATCTATGATGTTTGTGTATGGGGCTAAGTAGAGTCAGGGATTGGTGCTTATAATCTAGTGATGTGTGTTGATGAGATGTTATGTACACGGAGAGGTACAACTTGCATTTTACTATGGCGAGCTATACTAGAGGGGTTTTCAATGAGATCCCAGGTTCCATTAGTAGTCCTGGTTATGTAGATTAAAATTTCAGGTGGTGAGAAGCCGATGGGAAATGCTGGAGACCTACTTTAAGACTACAGTGAGGTATACCATATCACGGTAGGGTTGACAACCATGTGGGTAAGGTGGTGAGAGTGCTACTGCTTTATATATATATATTATTTTGCAATTATGTAATACTTATTTTTTTCATAAAATTAAATTATTCAATATTAGTGGAGACATTTAGCTATATGTAAAGTTAAATGTCTTTTAAGAGTAACTACCTTACATTTCCTTTAGATTATTTATTGGCTTAATTAAGTTTTAGGTTCCTAATTAATTTGGGTATTTTCAATAGAGTCCCTGTTAAAAAATTTTGTTCTATTAAGTATTCAAAATAATTTTTCAATTAAGTCTTTGTCATTAGATTTTGTGGTTAGATAGGTGATGTGGTGGCTACCTTGCCCCATCATGCATTTCCACATAGAAAATAAAATTTGTCGAACCACTAGAAAGTCAAACAATGTTATGAGTACTAGACAGTCTAACAGTATTATGATTCTAGACGGTCTAGATCCCATATACTCATAAATCTTGTATAAGAGATGTTTTGATAATAAAAAAGCAACATATTTTAATATACTTATGATTCATCTAACATGTTTGTTTCATGCAACTATATCTCTAAGAAAAGCCTTCAAACCGTGGAAGGTCTAACTAAACTATTAGATGATCTTACGGTAGAAAATGCAAATGAACCTTAATAAGAAATCCAAATCAAAAAATGATTTTCTACTTGCAAGGAATTAAAGATTTACTTGAATAAAATCATATTTCAATTCATAAACATTGAAGGAGTTAATTGCAGATTAATTCAACGTTCAAAATGAAGAAGAAAAGGAAATGAATGATACTACGCTAGATAAATTAACTCTATGATATTATATTGTATTGTTTGAATTTTTTCCTTTTAGGAATTGGTTAACGATATTCAACAGCCTCAAGCCTTTCCTTATTGAGTGTCCAACAGCACCAAAAGCGAAGATCCCGCTACGCAAAAGGATATGAAAGATATCAACTCTGATAATGCTAAACGAAAATCAAGAATGAATCGTAAAGGCAATTAAAACTTCAAGTAACATTCGAATTTGTGAAATCTATAAGAAGACTTGAAGATTGAATGCTGAAGAAACAAGATCGAACAACGATAAAATCAATACGAACTATCAAAGTCTATCAACAAGTTGTCTAATAGTTATAAGTGGGTGTGAGCAAAATTCTTATAATATTCTTGAGTGAATACCTCGTGAGCTTAATCTCTTCTCTGCTCTGTATTTTGGGAGAAATTGTTTTCTTTCTTGTTAAGGTCTTAATCTCAAGGGGAGGTTAAGACTGGTGATAACTAGGAGTGGTTTGCATACTCATGATAACAAGGAGTGATTTGTGCACTCGTGATAATCAGGAGTGATTTGTGTACTCGTTTGTAATCATTTGTTTGATTTGTGGAATCTCTTAAGAATTGTTCTTAAGGGAGAACTTAACATAACCCGTGAGTTTTGGGTGAACCAGTATAAAGATCTTGTGACGCTCTTTCAATGCTTAGATGATCTAGTATATCATACCATTCGGTTAGACGATATGGTGCATTCTCGCAAAAAGAATCTAAGGCTTTATTCAACTCCCTTTCTGGAGCCTCCTGTGTCAACAAAAACTAACTTAAATTAAGTTTTAACTCCCTCATAAATTTGATAATTTTCACTTGAATCTCTATTAAATAAAATTATTCTACTAGGTCCTCAAAATATTTATATCTTTCAATTAGATTTTATTATTTTATTTTACCATCAACTAAAATGATATAATTATATAATTTTGCAATATTAAGCACAACACCATTAAATATTTATTATTAAATAAATTTAAATTTATTAACAAATTTATTAATTAAGTTATTAAAATGTTTAATTATTAAAAAATCATGTAATTTAAATTATTTAAAATTTATTGGCTTTGAGTTTGAGATTCATCCCCAAACATCAACTATTCCTGAACATCCACTGCCTCATAAGTACCACCACTATCACTCTGACACTTGCACTTGCCTGTCACTTTGGAATTCTCTTTCATCTCTTCCGGGTGTTCCATTGACACGTACACTCCTTTTCCCTTATGCTCTTGGGCATGGGCTTGGACCTCCATTATATGTGTAATCCATGACCAGCACACTTCTACCTACCACAAGGATTATGATTTCTCACCAATAAATATTTCCTTTTTATTATTGATACATGGTTGTGGAAGTAGTGATGGAGGCAGAAACAACAACATGAACTCATCCCTCGTCACAAGATTCACGATCCAGCAAAATTGCTAAAGGAACAAGGATATGGAGTTGAGGAAGTTATTTTTGGAACTTATCAATGCAGTCCTTAGAAAAGAAGAACCTACATTTTTAAATAGAAATATATTAAATTGAAATGTAATTACAAAATAAGAATTAATAAGACACCCTAATTAAGTGTAAAAAACTATTATAATATTATTATTTAATTATTTATTAATATTTTATTCAATAATAAAATTTTAAATAATGTGAATTATATAACAATTCATAATTTTATATAAATCTAAAATATCTTGATTTTTTAATAATTAAATATTTTAACCACTTGATTAATAAATTTGTCAATACCTTTTAAACTTATTTTAAAAATGTTTCATAATTTAATAATAATTATTATTTAATAAACTATTTAGAGGGTGTGTGAGATATCAAAATTATATAAGTATGTTGTTTTAATTGAAGGTGAAATAAAATAATAAAAACTCAATTAAAAAATATAAATATTTTAAATATTTAAGAAAATATTTTTTTTAAATTTAATTAAAAATATAAAATTTATGAAGAATTTAAAACTTAATATAAATTATTTTTTATTTTTTATGTGGAAATACATTTGACGAGACAAAATAAGAATCATATACATCACTCATTTAACAATAAAATCCATTGATTGAGATTCTATTGAAAAATTTAAATATTTTGAATATTTAATAGAATAAATTTTTTTAATCATTGAAAACATCCAAATTTAATAAAAACTTAAAACTTAATTAAACTTTATTTAGTGGTTGTTTTTAGAGCAATGCGTTGTTGATGCCAAAGAGTTTCAAATAACAAAATTATAAGGGAAACGCACCAACCCAACTAGTAATTGTTCATACAAAGGAGTCAAAACTATTCAAGTATCTATAGCACCAAAGAAACATTTTGTTAACACATTTGACAAATTACATACTATAGAGGGCACAAGTAATCTTGTAGGAAAATGCAAAGAATATGAAGACTAACATAATAGCCTTCGTAAGCAAAGATATAGTTTACTTTCATATTAACCCACTTTTTATGAAACTCATTCCACTAATTATGTCGAAACCTGCATGTAGGCCTATCTTTCATGTGTCATAAAATTGTTAGTGATACAATTTTTTTTATGTGTAATGAAGTATTTAATAATATTTATTAAAATATAAAATAATACATAATTAATTAGTCGTGTAATATATATTAAAGACATAACTAATGCCACTAGTGCGGTATGATTGCATAAAATAATATTGTGTTTTCAGCCAATCTATAAAGAGATTTGTGCTTTTTTCTTAAAGTATCCATTATTATTTTTATTAAAACTTAATATTATAAACATAACAGGAATAAAACACATGTAACACGTGTAAGTAAATTGATTAGCATTTATATTTATCTATCTAATATTACGATAGGAAATGCATTAACTGGACTCACTCACTTGTGTTGACATTATAAGCACAAGTAATAGAGAACTATGAGAGAAAAGAAAGAACCTTGCTAGTGGAAATATAGGATATTACATGAGTGCTTATTCGTTGGATTCTAAAACACTCAAAATAAAAAAATGCAATGGGAATTTTGTATATAAGTTAAACTTTTGTGTGTCAGATGGTCAGAAAAAAAATTTAAAAAATTTATGTTGGATCACCATAGGATCTGACATAAATTTTAAATATTTTAGATCTGATTACATAAAATAAAACTTAATTTTAAAATATTTTTGGAATCTTTTGTTTCAAGAGTTTCTTTTTTATTTTTTTTCTTTTTTTTTTACAACACGAAGACAATAAGTTTGTGGTGTCTTTGAGTAGCGGCAAAATTGTCATGGACACCTATTTATGAGTTTAGATCTTTCTCTTCAATGTGATTGAAGCATTTAGACATTTATTGTAAAATTGAGGTTAGTGTTTTATATATATATTTTTTATTTAAATTTAAGTTGTGGTTGTTTTGGAAGATCTCGATCATGATAATGCATGAATGTCTTAATTTGATTGTTGTTGCTGTTGTTACAGTTGTCGTTGAAGGTTGTTTGATTTTTGAAAAAAGTTGAACCAATGTAATAATAAAAATAGAATTTCTTTATTTTTCTTTGTGTTTTATGTTAATTAATTTGTATATTAAGAGTTTGATTACGTCTTTTATGAAGGATATGAGTTTTGGGTTTATTGTTGAAGGTTTTATTGTTTGTAGCTTAATTCTAGTTGTTTGAAACAAGATATCAGTTTGGAAGAGAAAATGAAACTTGGTAAAGGGCGTTGGTCGAAGAGGAAGGAATCAATATTTATATCGTTTGTAGAATGTGTGATGTAAATTTACATTAGATGTAGGATGTCTGCCATGAATTTACATATCCTACATTAACATTAAAACTTGATCATATTAAAAAACTGAGAATAACATACATAACCAGTTGTCACTATAGATTCTTATTTATTTCAAAATTCTGAAAACTAATATTTCCTCCTTTTTTACATGTTAAAATTAAAGGTGCTTTAAGACTTTTACTATTTCATTTACATGAAGAAAGAAAGAAAAAAGGACTAAATAAGACTTTTTACTAATCAAATGCTAGATTCAGTTATGTAAATTACACACCTGTGATAAAATAAAATAAAATGGCATTAGATTAATTGAATTGGACTCAATTATAATTTAAAATACCCCAATTATAATTTAATTGAATAGGACTCACATTGTCTAAATAATGAACAATAAACATTTTGAACAATATCTAACTTTTGGAACAAATCCTGTGGGCGACTTTTTTTTAAAATTTTGTAAACTTTCTTTTTTGGTTATCTAGGTTTTTACTTCATTACTCTCCAAGTGAGATACAGTAGCACTTATTTCAATTTTTAATGAGTGCAATGGATATGAATTTAAATTTAATATAATTATTATGTTTTATCAAAAATGGGTTGTGTTTTTCCCTTTTCTTTTATCTTAATTCATTTTCTTTTTCACTTGATTACTTGTTTTTGTTTTATTTTGTATATCTCCATGGATTTACATACTTTTACAGCTTTAATCTTCATCTATAGAGGATTGTATCTTCTTCATCTTATTGGGTTAATCAAAATCCATCCATTATTATAAGGATCATATCATACCTTCCACATGTAGCCTCTAACCAAACATCTCTCCTAGTCAATAGGATCCAAGTAGTAGCAGACCTTTCCAAAGGCTAGAGGAGGTTTGTCCCCCGCCTCCAAACTTTTAGACTTGTGTGCATATACATGATGAAAATTAAATTATGGATATATTCAATTCTTTTATAACGTACATCATTTAATTTTAATAAATATTAAAAAATAAATTAATTATGGGAAAGAATAAAAAAACTAATAAAATGTTTAAGAAAAGAAATTTTTTTTACATTCTATCATATCACTTGTCTATTGAGTCCATTCTCTCTTCAACATAACACAATAAAATGAACATTGTTCTTATTATTCATTGTTCATTTGCTCTATTTTTATTATTGCTCGTCTATTCTATTCCATTTATAAAGAAAGAAAGAAAAAATTCTCTTACCCCACTTGACAGGTAAATATTAGTTTCATAGTATAATATTTCTCTTTCTCATTTCTCATACATGAGCTTTTATTGTTTCTCAAGAATTTTTCTCTTGGTTATGTGGAGAATGTTTAGATATCTTGTCTTTTTGTTCTTATAATCTAACTAATTTAAGTGTTCTTGTCATTTTTTAAATAGGTATATTGATGAAGAATAAAAGAATAGATTCATTTTTTAAAAGTGACAAAAGGAAAGCAACTTATAAAGATGAAAACAACACAAGTTCAACATCTTTACTTATTAGGCATAATATTATTATTAATGATCCAATTATTCTATTAGAGGAGTCCCTCTTAAAGATTCAATGAATTAAAAATGATGAATTCATATTAATTCTTTGGAACATGACCCAGGAAAACATCCTCCAATATAGGAATATCCACCGAGTCAAAGGGATGAAATTAGAAGAGTTTATTTAAATGGCTCCATATGAAAAACAATTTCAAAACTATCTTTTTTCTAAAAAAAGAAACATCGAAAGATATTTCAATCTACTTGGTTAATGTTTCCTTCTTAGTTAGATTATTTCCCAACTAATGATGAAGCTTATTATTTTTCATACTATCTATTTAGTACAAAGCCTACTAGTCGTCCTGGGTTAGATGTGTTTACTAGGAAAATATTTGGATCATGGAAAAGTTTAAGATAGAAAATAATTGTGCATTTATCAACCAGATTGGAGAAAGTCTTTGTTCACCACATAACAATATAATGCAAGCTTGTAAAGACTTGTTGAATCAATCTATGAACATCAATAACATTATAAATGTTTAAAGTTCAGAACAAGTTTGCAAGAATCCTTTATGACTCAAAATCTCTATTGATACAATTTGTTGGCTTTCATTTGAAGCTTGTGCATTTAGAGGCCATGAGGAAACACTAAAGTCAAGAAATAGAAGTAACTAACTTTCTTGAGATGATTAAAATTCTAGCATCATATAATGATTAAGTGGCACAAGCTGTGTTAGAAAATGCTCCATATAATGCAAAATAAACTCCTTATCATATTCAAAATGTATTCTTGTATATTTTTTCTAGAAAAGTAAGAAGTCATATTTTAGAAGAAATTGTAGATTCTACATTTTTGCGTAACTGTTGATGAAGCATGTGATGAATATAGAAGAGCAAATGACTATTGTTTTAAGTTTTATAGATAAACATGGTAACATAAAACAATTTTTTTATATTTTGCATGTTAAGGATACCACAACTACCACTCTAAAAAAGAATGTTAATTTTTGTTCTCTCTAGGCATAATCTTAATCTTTCCAATATCCGCAATCAAGGGTATGATGGTGCTAGCAATATGAGGTGAGAATGGAATCGATTGCAAGAATTATTTCTCAATTATAATTCTTGTGTTTATTATGTTTTTCTCACATATTACAACTTGCCTTATTTGTAGCTTCAAGAGAAGTTATTCCAATTCATCAATTATTTCAAATTTGGATTTTATTGTAAATGTTGTGTGTTCCTGTAATAAATGTCATGATGACTTACAAGCTCCTGAATTAGATGAAATAGTTCAACTGTTGGAAATGGGAGAACTTGAAATTAGTAAAGGAAAAAACTGAATTGACACTTTAAAACGAGTTGGTCTTACTCGTTAGAGCTCACATTTTTTATTCCATTTTTAGTATGTTGAAGCTCTTTATGCATCTTGTTTGGTTCTCTAAAACATTATTGTTCATGCATCAATTTATTCTCAAAGGGGTGATGTTGATATTGCTTTTAATATTTTGTCTTCATTTGAGTTCACAATATTTTACACATGGTGAAAAATTATGAGATTTACTGATTGTCTTTGTCAAGCTTTGCAGAAACAATTCCAGAATATACTGAGTGTTATGCAACTAGTTTGTTGTACAAAATTTTTATTCAAAAGTTAAGTGAAGATGGTTGGCAAGATTTGTTGAAAAGTGTGATATAGTAAGTGAATATATTTTTTATTATAGTGGATAAGTTGCTACAAGAATTAAATGACAAGTTTAGTGAGCAAACAATGAAACTTTTAACTTTAAGCAATGATTTAGTTCCTAAGAATGTTTATAAAGTTTTTAACATTAAGGATATATGTTCTCTTCTGAAAAAAATTTATCCTTTGGATTTGAGTGAGCACGAAAAGATTAGTTTAAAATTTTAACTTCAACATTTTATTGTTGATTCTCCTAACCATCTAGATTTGAAGAATTTATCAATCATGCTTGAATTGTGTCAATCTTTGGCAAGAATACATAAGCCAAGTACATTTTAATTAATCGATTGCTTAATTCATCTTATTTTAGCTCTTATTGTTTCTATAACTACAACAGAACAATCATTTTATATAATGAAGATTATCAAAACAAAATTGCAAAATAAAATGAAAGATAATTTTCCTGCCAACAATATGGTTATTTACATTGAAAATGAAATAACTGAGAATTTTAGTTCTTATTTAATTATTGATAAATTAAAAAATTTAAAGGAACAAAGAATAATCCTTTAAACAGGTGCTACTATTTTATAGCTATAGCTATATTAAATTATGTACTCATTTTTGTTGTATAAGTGATAGTGATCATATATATAAATTTTGAATATATTACTTTGGTCCCTCCAAAATTATTGGTCAAAATTTGCCACTAGGTCTATGGAAGTGTGTGTGAGACACTGATAGAAGCAAACTCAGACAATCTTCAAGAAAATCTACTATCAAAGTCTTACTGTTCAAATAAGACAGGAATTTGCCACTAGGTCTATGGAAGTGTGTGTGAGACACTGATAGAAGCAAACTCAGACAATCTTCAAGAAAATCTACTATCAAAGTCTTACTGTTCAAATAAGACAGGTTTGTTATAAAATAGAAAATAATTTACATGTACAATGTAATGAAAGAAACTCATCTGTTTGCAAAGAAAAAAATTATAAAGTAAAAAATTATTATACCATAAATAAAGAACACGTATCAAACAAATGGCATGTTCGCATACACTGACAAATCCCTCGGTGTGCAAACTTCCACCCCTTTTTTGGATGCATGATTTTTCTTTGTTGCATCATATTTTGATCAATACAAATGTATGTTTCCCTTTTCGAGAAAACTGTTCCACACTATTTCTAATTCATTTGGACTTGTTACCTTTTTTGAGTTTCCTTAAACATCAGCTCAAAAATGAAATTTTCTTTTAACTTTATCCTCATACTCAAGTCTCCATGTATCTTTCCTCTCTAAAACGTAATAAATAAGATAGAAATAATCCTGTAACTTTCCTTTGTAAAAGAGTGCATGAGGATTCACCACTTGAGAAAACTTCTCAAGATAAGAACCAAAAAAAGAGAAAAATATCCTTGGAAAGACTTTCAAGATATGAATTCACAAAGAGAATTTCATTCAATGCTCAAAAGTGATTTTTACAATGAGCAGAGCTCTCCTTTTATAGGGCAAGGGGACGTCCATGAGGGAGCATGAAAAGACAAAAAAGGTTAATTTCCTAATCCAAAAGCTAACTTTCCTTAATCATATTTAGTACAAGTAATTTCACAAAATTAGGAGAAACCACATGCGTGTTCCTTGAATCTAGGAAATGTAATTATTACATTTGACCCTTGCATGTGAGAAAGATTCAGAGAGTTCCAAGGGTCAAGGAAGAATGCACCTTCTGTGCCTAAGATGACTTTTCAAGCCTCCAAGGGTCACTCTCCAAAAGACTCCATGCAGTCCATGTGCTAAAGTCTTAAGAGAAGTGACTCTTCAAACTTCCAAAGATCACCTCAAAACAACACCTCTTCTAGCCTTTCAAAAGGCACTCTTGTGTCTTTAAAACTACAGAAATCTTGGACTTCATTTTCTAGAAATATTCTTCATATATTTATTTTCCTTTCAATCACTTCTTCTAAAACTTGAAGTCTTCCTCTTATCAATCTTTCTTCAAATTTCTTCTTCATCTCTTCAATTTTATTCTTCTTGGTCATGCATCTTGTATTAATTTCTTGAAATTCTTCTTCTCTCTACCTTCATTGTTCTTTCCTTCATCTTAAATCAAATCAAGCTATAAGGGACGAGTGCATAGGGTTGGACTTGACGGTCCTCATGATGATTGTGTTGAAAATGACTAACAACAAACACATGTTCTAATCAACAAATTTATTTATAAGAGATTAATCAATTTAGACAGAAACTAGCACCAGAAACTAGCACCTAGTGAAGAGTGATAGTCCACTAGTGAGAAGTAGATTTGTTAGATGAATTTGCAGTGCCAGTCCATCCAGACTTTTATTGGTGCGGTCTTTCAATATTTACTGACTTTGATAGAAGTATCTACACAAAATACTTTTGAACAAGCAAATAATCAACAACAAAAAAATCAGGTTCAGAAATGAACAAGTGCAAGGCAATGAATGATGAACAACAACATAATTTGCTTGTTGATTATAGTGATTATTAGTGTGTTAGGAAACTTTTTTTACACATTACCATATATATCCTATATGCAAAAAGTTAAATGTTTTGAAAGAGTAACTACCGTATATTTCCTTTATATTATTTATAGGTTCATTTTAGAGCAGTGCGTTGTTGATGCCAAACAGTTACAAACCACAAAATTCTGAGCGAAAGACACCAACCCAACTAGTTATTGTTCACACCAAGGAGTCAAACTTATTCAAGTGTCTATACCACTAAAGAAACATATAGAGCATAAGTAATGATTCCATGGAGAAAATTGCAAAGAATAACCCACTTATTATGAAGTCCATTCCATTAATGATGTGGAAACCTGCATATAAAATATAAAATAATACGTAACTTAATCGTGTAATATATATTAAAGACATAACTAAACTAGTGCGGTCTTTCTACTATAAAATAATATTATATTTTCAGTCCATCTACAAACATTGTATTTGGATAGAAAATTTTAACATTAGAAAATTTTTACATATTCAAATACAAAATATTTGAATGACTTGTAATTGAATTCTTTCCATTTTATAATATGTTTCAACCATATAATTAAAATATTTTATATTTAAATTTTTAAATTAATTGAGGTATTTAATTTTTCTCTTAACATGAAATTTAATTTTAAAATTTTTTTACATATTAAATTTTAAAACTAATCTTTAAACAAACATGTTAGTTAAATTTAAATGTTAAAATAATATTTAATAATTGGATTAAATATGTTTTTAATTTTTGAATTATTTGTCAAAATTGTATTCTGTCTCTGAAACAAACTTTGGACTTATTTCGTTTTTATGCTTTATAAACTCATGTAAATGATCTTTGATGATGTGTTAGAATTCCTTTTTACCTCTTTATTTTTCTTCTTCATAGCCTCCTACTTCACCATCATCTGTCTCTTAAACTTCTTTCACTCTTTTTCCTTCCATTTTCTTTCATTTTCCTCTTCCTAAAAATGTTTTTATTTGTCATCGAGGATCATTTACACATGTTTATAAAGTATAAGGACGAAATAGGTCCAAAGTTTGCCCTAAGGATGAAACACAATTTTGACAAATAGTTTAGGGACTAAATACATATTTAACCCTTAATAATTTAGTTTTTTTAATATATATATATATATATACTCAACTCAACCTAATATAGGTTTAACTATACTCGGTATGACATTGGTTTGACTCAACTCAGTCCAAGGAGAACCCAACTCGACTCAGTTTAGGCAAGGCCTAACTCTACTCAGTCAGGGGCAAGCCCAACTTGCCTTCATCTAGACAGGCCCAACTTAACTCAAATCTAGGTGGTCCTGACTCAATTCGACACTGGGCAGGCACGACTTGACTTGACACGAGGTAGTCTCTATTCGACTCAACACAAGGCGAGCCCAACTTGACTCAGCATTACAGGGAGCCCAGCTAAACTCGACTCAATATGACTCGGCTAGGGGCGGGCTGATCAAAGCCATATCCGATCAGATAAAGATTTAAAATGCAAGCTAGGAAGTGATCCCTAAGTTGTCTCCCAAGGATCATGTTTTAGGCAAAGGTTCAGACACATAACATGTTACTCACACAACATATACATTAATGGGGGGTTTGATCGGATTGGTTTAATTAAATTAAAACACATAATGAATTGAAAAAATGTGAACAATTATAAAGAAACAAATTGATTCCTTTATTCAATTGCAATTTTCCTTATCCATGGTAACACAAAAAACACACTCAGCTCGTCTTAATCCTCATTCCAGCACAAATCAATCAACTGAATAAGGTTTAAACCGAGATTTCCTAACATGAATTAAGCAAATGTATGCATCATCAAATCTTTAACCACTCACAGAATTAAGTATGGATAGAAATACAAGCACAGAGACTAGAAGATGAAGAATCAAGAAGAACAAAGGTGAAAAATGTGAATTAAACCTCAAACTTCATAGCAATCTACTCAAGAAATCAACTTCTGCATTTAGCCCTCCATGCAGTTGCAAAAAAAAATAATAGAGACAAAAATAAAATGAAACACAACTAGCGATGGAAAAATGAAGGTTGAAAAACGTGAGCAGCTTAGACGGAGTGTGAATCAATGAATCTACCTCCTCTCCTTAGCTTCTTGTAACCTATGTCAAACCCTCTCTCCAAAACGTCTGGTCTCATAAAAAAAATTGTCTAGCCCAATTATAAAAGTAAAAGAAAATGAAATTAAAATCCTAAAGTGGAGACTGATGTGGCAATAATATCTTCAACTGCAGGGTAATTCCTATGCCCAAAATTGCCTCAAGGTTGTCCTAAAAAATAAAAATGAACAAAAATTAGACTATGTAAATTTGAATTAATAAAAATATGAATTACTGGCCCAATAAAACTCAACTAATAAAAACATGCCCATAATGGACAATTAGACACAAGTCAACCAATAAGATAAGTGGAAAAGGTAAGAAAACGAGGGTAAATTATGATTCATCACAGACACAACTCAACATAGTATGAGAAGGCCTCGACTCAACTCTACCCGAGGCAGACCCTCCTTGACTCGGCCTGGTGTGAGCAAGATGTGACTCAGTGCGAGATGGCCTCAGCTTGACTCGACCCAACATGGGTCCAACTCAGCTCGGCCTTGGCAGGACCTACTTGCCTCGACCTGGGTACAACATGGCTCAAATGGCCTAGGTAAGCCCAACTCGACTCCTTTTGAGGTGTACATGACTCAACTCGGTGGCAGGCAGGCATGAATCGATTCGGTATGGGACAACACTAACTCAATTCGGCCTGAGGCAGGCCTAACTCTACTTTGCCCCGTATGGGTAAGATGCAACTCATCTCGAGGGTGGGCCCAACTCAACCCAACCAAGGATAGCCCTGGCCCAACTCTGGTTAGGGTGAGATCAACTTGACTTAGGCCAAGGTGGGCCCAGTTTGACTCGGCCTATGAGCCAGACTAAGTTGGGCTTGAAGTGTGCACAACTCGACTCAATTTGAGGCGAGCCTGACTCGAATCTACCTTGGTGGGACTAACTTGACTTACCCTAGGTTAGGCCCGACTCAACTTGGCCTGAGGGAGGCCTAACTCGACTTATCTGAGGTGAGCCAACTCAACTCTCCCTAGAGCAAGTCCAACTTTACTTAGCCCTGGGTTGAGCGAATTCGATTTGGGCATGGGTAGGCTCAACTCAACTCGTTCAGGTTTAGGCCATGCTCGACTTCTCTAGGGTTGAGCTCGACTCGGCCGGGACAGCCCTGCCTCAATTCAACCTTAGGCAAGCCCAACTCTACTCGGTCCGGTATGGGCAAGATGTAACTTGGCCCACGACAGGCCCAACTCGACTTGCTCATGGATGACCCTGGCTAGAATCAGGCTAGACTAGGACTAACTCAACTTAGCTCGGAACGAGCCTGGGTTGATTGAGACTGTGGGCCCAACTCAACTTGGCCTAGGGCGTGAACAACTTAACTTGGCTTAGGACAGACCCAACTCGACTCGGCCTTGGCAAGACCAACTTGGCGTAGGGCGTGCACAACTTGACTTGGCCCTAAGGGGCCCCATCTCGATTCGATTGAGGCGAGCCTGATTCAACTCTACCCGAGGTAGGTCTGACTTGAATTGGCTCTAGGTTGAGCTAATTCAAATTTCGCCATGGGTAGGCCCGATTCGACTTGTGCAGAGATCGAGTCAGGCTTGACTTGTCCGGGGTCGGGACTTGAATCGGCCAGGGACTGGTTTGAATCAACTTTGGTTTTCCAGATTAGGCTTGACTTGGTCTATAAAAGGCCTGACTCGAATCAGCCCTAGGCATGCCCGACTTAACTCAACCTGGGGCAGGGTCGACTAAACTCTGCTTTCGTTAGGCTGACTTGATTCTTTGCTTGGGCGGACTTTAATCAACTCGAGCCTTAGAGGGTCCCACTCTATTGAGCTTGGGTTGGAACGAGTTTGACTCAATTTGGGACGAGTTCGACTCGACTTGGGACGGGTTCAACTCGACATGACTTGGTTTAGGGTGAGCCAACCCGACTCAGTTGGAGATGACTTGGTCAAAGCTGGTTGTGGAATTTCAATTTCCTTCTTTTTTTATGTTATTTCATATTCTATTATTTTAGTTATTTGAAATACCTTCTCAAAATTCTTAAATTTCAATTTTCTTCTAATTTGCTTATCCAAACAAGTCATTTTACCTCAAAGCATTTCAAATTCCGAAAATAAAATAATAACTCTCTTAAATTGTCTCATCCAACATATAAAGAGATTTGTGTTTTTTCTTAAAATATGCGTTCTTAGGTTTTATTAAAACATAATAGTTACAATAGGCTTTTTCATTAAAAATAGTCAATGTAGTCCCTTCCATGTTAGATTGGAGTTAACAATGTTAAGAGGGTGCTGTGGCAGATGCATAATGATATGTGAAAATACACTGTGACATGTGACAATGCACAATGACACATGTCAATACACAATGACATATAGCAATACAAAGAAAGGACACATGTCACTATGATGGTTAGGTGACATTGTTCATTGTCATGTATCACTATGCATATATTATCACTTATTTAACATTGTTAAATCCAATCTAATGGAAGAGATCACATTAACTATTTTTAACGAAAATTAGAATTCAATTAAGAAAACAAAATCATGAAGTTACATTGCAAAAAATTTCATAATATTTAAAGAAAAACATGTTATGACAACTTAATATCATAAACATAACAAAAATATAATGTTAAAAGTACAAAGGAAAAAAGTAGCATATAATAAATACAAATAAATATAACAAACCTGCATGTAAATTGATTACTATTTACATTATTCTATATAATATTTGCTATAGGAAATTTATTTACCTAATTCACTCTCTCTTGATGACACCTAAATAAATTAAAACTTCGGGGTTTTATTATTTCAAATTCTAAAAAGTAATCCTGCCTTTTTCTTTTACATGTTTAAAGTGAAATTGTTGTAGACTTTTACAATGCATATATTTGAGTGGTCAGAAAAATGTTTCATTTACATGTAGAAAAAAAAAAGATTAAATAGGAAGTTTCTAAATCAAATGCCAAATTCAGTTATGTGAATTACATTCCGTAATAAAATAAAATGACATTAGATTAATTGAATAGTTCAACATATCCCACTTGACTATCACATTGCCTAATTAATTAATGAACGACAAAATTTTTGAACAATATGTAATTCTTGTAACAAATTTCATGCGTTGTTTTTTCTAATTTTAGAAACCTTATTTCCTTGGTTAACTAGTTTTTTACTTCATCACTCTTCAATTGAGATATCAATACTTGTTGTTGTTCATTAATTAGGCAATGTGTACAATGAATATGAATACATTTCTAATATAATTATTATGTGTTACTAAAAGTGGGATAGCTTCTATTTCATTAATTATGTTTTATAGAAGAAGGTCACATGGAGGGTTCAGGACAAAAGAGCTTGGTTGCTCAGTCCATGTTGATGAAATGTTTCAACAAACACATATACAAAAGAGTATCAAGTAACTTTGTGGATGATAGATCTAGGAAGATGCATGAGAATTTCTTTCATTATGTTATACATGTAAATTATTTGTTATTTTACAACAAACATGCCTTATTTGAACATGATGATTTTAAGAGTAAATTTTCTTGAGCATTGTTTGAGTATGCTTCTGTCGATGTCTCAGAATGCGCTTCCTTGGACCCTGTTGATGAGGAGAGACTTCACAGTACTGTACACAAGGACTGTAACATTGGTTAAAAAAGGCTTTTGAAGAATATTTGCAACCGTTGTTATTGAAGACATCGTTGTAAGTTTTGTAGTATGATGACGACTTAACCTGTCATTATTTTTTAGAGTTATGATGATGGTTTTGGACAAGATTGTTGTTATAATGCAAACAAAGCATCAAACTTGTCGTCATCATAACTAGAGGCACTTCTTTATATCTAAATGAGTCCCTTCATTAAGTTATTGGTGATGTATGTTTGTGTTTTACTTTTTTTCACCCATGTGGTGAATGAGTAGAGGTTCCAAAATTCCATGTGTGTCATATTTCTCTTCATTAAACACAAACCAAACATGTACCTAAATTGTAATAAGTTATTCTATATATATAATAAGTAACGAATATCGATATTTTAAGCATTTAACTTACATCATCCATAATTGCACAACGAATATGTTTAACTCCTGATTAACTGATGCAATCTCTAACAAATCAAACATATGTATGTCCAATGATACATCACTGTCCTTACCAAAAATTGAGACATTCCAGGCTACCTCTATGGGGTTTGTAGTATGACCATAACAACCTTCACCAATGAGGCCATAAAATTTTTGGTAAACAAATTTTTTTTGCTCCACAAACAGGTTTGTTTGACATTGTTGCTACCTGAAAACAAACAATTATGTTGGTTAGTATATCACATGTTTCATATGTAGCAATATTGGGGAAAATATATACCAAAGTGTCTCATTTCAATCTATCAAGATGCCTAAGCCATACAATGAAGCTCTAAAGTGCCTATGCCACATTGACAACCTTAGATGTAGGCATAAGAGCTGCAACATCACCCTAATGGACCTTCTCCACTGTGACCTTTACTAAATAAGAGGGGAAAGGCCCATTGTGTAATACAGTGGCCCCTTCAAAGCACTTCCTAAGGGCCACCAATCATCATCAATCTAAAAATCACATTGGCTAGTGGATCTAATGTCATCCCTTAATGGATTAGCATCTTCACAACTCCCTTTAGTGTTAGCTCAGATAACAAGAGGCAGGCCATGATATATTGGGTTCAGGGGTCGATTATGAATGAGGAAGTTTTTAGAAACCTCACTTGCCCATTACTGGGACCATATGATGACATTCACGATTAAAAACATTACTTCAAGCTACTATTTTTACCTAGTTTATTATAGCATGCATATTCAATTATTTATCTACATAACTTCTCTGCCACTTCTATTCTACTCTACTAAGAAAGCTATAAATTAATGTTTGAAAGAGAGAGAAGAGAGAAAAGAGAGAAACACCTCTAAAACAAGCTTTTTCTTTATTCAAGGAGAAGTTTAGAGCCACAACTTGAGCATACAAGAGTATTTTGTGTTGTTTGTGTGTGTCAAATACAATATAGAAAGTTGTTATTTATAGGTGTGTTAGAGGTAGAGAACAATCGTTCTCCCTTTGAGAACGACTATTCTCAGACTGAGAACAAGCCTATAAAAAATGCTTTGAGAACAAGTCATTCTTCATTACATGCATTTGAGAATGGTCGTTCATAGTTGAGAATGAATGTTCTCGTTATATCACTTGTTTCCTTTTTCTCTTTTACTTTTGAATGTTAGAATATAGATAAGGAATTAACTCTTCAATGTTTGTCATCTTTAACATTTTTATTATTTATCCTTTCATGATATTGTTAGACCATCTAACAGTTGTACTAGACCATCTGTGGTTTGTTGTCTTATCTAAAACACTTAGCTGCATAAACAAACTAGTTAGAGTGTTCAGATGTATATAATAATACTTTATTTTTGTTATCATTAAAACTACTATTATACAAGAGGTATAGGGATTAGACTGTCTAGTGATTATAACAAGGTTAAACCATCTAGTGGTTCAGCATAATGCCACGAGGATATTTTAATGATCTATCAGCAAGTTGCACAGTCATTGTAGTAGGCCCTAACTCCACCTCTCCTATCTTCTCAAGCATAGATAAAGGCATAAGATTGATAATAGCTCTAAGATCTAACAATTTCTTTCCCACTAAGAGATTACCAATAGTTACTAGTATTGTAAAACTTCCAGGATCTCTAGATTTTTTTAGGAAGAAATTTTCAGAAAATATGACTACAACCAGTTTTCAATTCAACTGTGTCCTCCGCTTAAAAATTTCTTTTCATTGTTAATATTTCATTCAAGAATCTTGCATATGTTGCATTTATTCCATGTCTTTTGTAAAAGGAATATTGGTTTTGTTTCTTCTTCAAAATGTCAAGGAACCTGGTAAATTGTCTTTCTTTGTCTTTCCTTGATGGAGCATGTGGATATGGGAAATTTATCATAGAAAGCATGCTCACTTCCTTTTGTTTTCCTCTGTTTTTCTGTTTCTTCGCTCCATCTTTCTCAACTCTTTTATCTTCCTCTATTATTTTTATCATTTTCATTTTTTCATCATTCACCTTTTCTTCACACTCACTCTCATTTTCAATTTCCCCATTTTTCTTTTCAAATACATCCTTTCTCTTTTCAAAATTATCACATGTCCCTTTACCAATAATAGTGTCTCTCTTAGTAGTAATAAACTTACAATACTCTTTTGGATTGACCTCCATATTGGTTGTGAAATTTCTTCCTTGTTTATTTAGCTAGCTGCTCTATAAGTTATCCCACATACTTAAAGGTTCTTGATATATTCCTCTGTATTCTTCTGATTATTCATTGACATTTGCATGAATTGAGTAATATTATCTTCTAATTTGGATAATCTTTTAGGCTGAGAATGTGGTTGCCTATGAAATGATGGTTGATTTTGATAGGGTTGTTGAGGTGGTTGTTTGTAGAATATCTAGCTTCTTGCTTCCAATCAAATTGTTGGGTTTGTTGCCTTTAAGATCGTCTCCAATTTTTATTATAGCTATTGGGATAATTATTTTTGAATCCCTAGGTTGTTGGGAGATTGTACTACTTCAGCTGGTTCAGTTACCATTTGGATGCTCTCTTGAACAAAAATCACATCTCATCACCTGGTGGAATTGATATTGAGATGATTAACCAACCTGTATTTTCATCATCTGTTGCTTTAGCTCTTCCATCTATTATGAGATCAACTTATTTTGTGTCAGGATTGCATTCTGAGTATCCAACTCCAAGATTGCAGCAACTAAACCACCATTCTTATGATGTTGACCTCTATTATGATCAACTTGATGGTCATGAGCTGGTAAAGCATCGATAATAACAATAGATTATTCAAGACTCTTCATCATTATATGTCCATCTGCTAAAGCATCCAAAAAAAAATTTGTTTGAGGTTTCAAACCATTGAAAAAGTGATTCAATTGTACAACATCATCAAATTCATGATTTGGATATTTTCTTAGCAATGATTATGTATCTCTCCCAAGTTTCACATAATAGTTCATCCAGCCTTAAACATAAAATGGTTGTGATTGATTTAGCACTTATGTACTTGGATGGAGGAAAAAATCGGGTTAAAATTTTCTCTTCAAAATTCTCTCATCTGGTTAGACAGTGACTTGGGTGCGATTGCAACCAAGTCTTTGTCTTGCTTGACAGAGAAAAAGGAAAAGTAAAATGTCTCCTCATTGGCTCCAATTACTCCTATAGTATCGCATAACTCATACAGAGTGGAGAGATGAGTACATCGATCTTCATGATCCATCCCTGTAAACTTATTGGAAATTATTAAAGACAACAATGCTAGCTTCAAATCAACTCCTCTAGTAGACCTAACAATGGTAGATAAATTCCTCAGACCCTGTTAATGTGCATAATCTCCCTACAACCTCCTGTTCTGATTGTTTTGCTGGTTATTGTTATCTCCTTGAGCTTCCATTTGAATATGTTCTTCAAATATTAGAGAAAATTTGAAAAAATTGATTCTCCCTACACTTGCCTAAAATCCTTTGCTTTCTAGTCTTGATTCTCAAGTTTGTCTTTTCAATTTCAAGATCAACCAGTAATTAATCTTTAGGATTTTTTCCTTACAAACAAAACAAATTATAAATGAATTTATTAGTGCAACAAGAATCATATATTAAAAAAAAGGAAAGAAAGAAAGAAAATAAAAATAAAGAAATCAATAACGAAATGTAAATAATACAATATATCTAGAAAAATTGAAAAGTGAGAATAAAATAAATAAAAAATAATTTTAAAAGTTTTAAAACGTATATTTATATACATATCAAAACTAAAAATTAAAAATTAAACTGAAAAATGAAAAATAAAGAAATATAAAAATATTTAAAGAATTATAAATTAGAGAAAAAAGAACAAACTAAATTAAATAGAATGAAATAGAATGAAAAAGTAAAAAAAATATGATAATAACGAATAAATAAATAAAATAAAATAATAAAACTGAAAATATAATACTAATAAGGGTTAAATATGTTTTTAGTCCTTCAATTATTTATTAAAATTGTGTTTCATTCGTGAGGCAAACTTTACACTTATTTTGTCCTTATGCTTTCTAAACTCGTGTAAATGATCATTTATGATGTGTCAGAATTCCTTTTTATCTCTTTATTTTCTTTCTTTATAGTTTCCTATTTCACTATTATTCGTCTCTTAAACTTCTTTCACCCTTCTATTTCATCTCATTTTCCTTTATTTACAGATGTTTTTATTTGTCATCGAGATCATTTACATTTGTTTATAAAGTATAAGGATGAAATAGGTTCAAAGTGTGCCCTAGGGACGAAACTCAATTTTGACAAATAGTTCAGGGACTAAAAACATATTTAACCCTAATAACAATAAATAATAACAAAAAAAGTAAATAAAAGAAAAGAAAATGATAAAATTAACAAACTAAAACATATATAATGAAATAAAAAAAGATATATTGAAAGGGAAGTTTGAAAGTGATTAACAAAAATACTAAATATTTTCATATAAGTCCTCAACAATGACACCAAAACATGTTTAGCGATTTTTCTAAAATATTATTTTATCACGTGTAGTGAATTAATGTAGTATTTCAACAAGTGTCGTATCCACAGATACTTCTATAGTATTCAGTAAGAAATGTAATCTCATGTTAGAATCAACCTAACTATTTTATTAAATATTTATTTATAAAAATTTAAATAATAAAATGAAATTGAAAACACATAACAATAAAACAATATTAAAGTGATAATTGAGATTGAATTTCATCTATCTCCCTTTTTCGCACTTCTCTGATTATCGATGTATGTACTCAATTAGACAATGTTATTTAGGTTGTCAAATGTTTTTCTAAACTAATTACTTAATTCAAAATAAGAATTTTATTATAACAACTGATTTCACACATCATCATAACAAAACTCTTGCTTTAAGTTCCAAACCAATTCAACAAAAATATATTCAAATCTATTCCTAGCATTCAAACGTCAAACCCTAAATCATAAGATAAAAGATGAGTGATGAATTCACCTCCGCATTAAGAGCAAAATTAAACTATTAACATCGAATAAAAGACAATATATATATATATAGTGAAAAATAGGAAAAACATAAGGGAGAATTGAATTGTGTTTTAAAAACTTTTCACAATTTTTAGAATATCATCTGAAGACGCAGGGTTCATGGGACGATAGATTGGATCAACAGACAGACAAAGTATGTTGCTCAAAAGCTATTTTCACAAACAAAAATTTTTGAGTTAAAATCTCCCCTTTTTAGAGTTAGATAAGACAATAAGATGCAATTTAAAAGAGATAAGAAGGAAGAAGGAATACTCAAGCTTTTATACTGGTTCGTCTGAAACCCCAGACTACGTCCAGTTCTCAATCAACCTGATTGAGTTCCACTAGCAGACTAGTGCTGCAAACTACAAGCATTCTTTCGGATCATAGCCACTCTTGACTAACCCGTACAAGTATTCTTTCTTACAAAGTCACTTTTGGCTTGACTAAGTATTCTTTCTTACAAAGTTACTCCTGGCTCAACAACAAAGATGCTTGAAAAGGAGTTGTGATTGAGAATCACAAAACTTTTGAGCTAGTCTAGAAGTATTGTGTCTTATAGACGAAATATATATATAATTTGATTCACTTCTAGAGATAGCAAAGAAACACTAACAATGTTCTTCTAAATCTAATGAAGAGTTTGAAGAGAAAACAAGCAGAGATTTTGCACAATCTTTCAAGAGCACATTCTTCTCTTTTTCAAGAAGAACTTGATCCTTTGTATAGTGCATGAGCAACTAGCCGTTAGAGATCCATTCTGAAATCTTCAGCTTTAGGTTGAGGTTTGGTTTCTTCTTCTTGTAGCATCTGATGAATGCTTCATGTAGGTACATTAAATTCACTTCTTCATGCAATAAATATATGCTTCTTCTTTTAGTACAAAACCTAATAGCTTGTAACACTTATCCTTTATTGGACAATGGATTTTTCTTTTCTTGGTGAAAGTAGCACTTCTGTACAGAGCATGTGTACTTTGGAGTTGAAAAAACTTAGGCATGTCAGGAATTTGGTGAAAAAAAAAAGTTTTTACTTTTCATAAGGAGGGCGCTGTGAGAGGACACGAAAATCACCTTTGTATTTCATCATCAGATTGACTAGAAGAATGTTTCTGAAAACTAAGGAAACATTTAATGTTAGTCAAAACAAATTAAGTTTACTCCTTGACTCTTGTATTTTTCCATTCCTTTCAACTTTTGGTCTTTCTTCTCTTAATTCATTGGTTTTTCTTCTGCTTCTAATACATGCTTCTGCTTCTAATACATGCTTCTGCATATAAATATACACGATATTTTTTATTAGAAAATGTTATCTTTATTTTTTAAAGAATTTTTAATTACTAAGTGTCTAATAAAAATCCAAATTTTATTAAATTTTTCCCTTAACATTGTATAGAAAATATTCAAGGATTTCATGCAAACCATGTAAATAATGGTTATCACTTAGTAATTCATGGTTAAAAAATATTTATGTTTGGAGATTATTGTATTAGTGTAGATGGAACTTACACTTAAAAAAATATTAAGAATTCAAGTTTGAGTAGAAATAAACAAAATTGATCATGTATAAGAAGAAAAAGAACCATGAAATTATTGTTTTAAAATTTGTTGTTATCAATTAAATTTTAATTTTTTATATGAATTTGTTCATGATTTATTTATTGGTGTGGAATCTCCATTTGTGTTTACCGTCAAATAATCCAGCAAAAATTCTACACAGATTAGATGACAGTATTTTTAGTGCACGTAATTAAACCGGGTAGGTGCATCAGAAAACATATTGTGTGAAGGGATAACAAACTATCAATGATTGTGTAAGTGAACCACGTGGACATGTGACAACCGCCGCCACGACTAAAGTCTCCCAAACTGCTTATATAAATTCAGTCGTCGGTGGTTCTGCCTTTCACACTTCCCAGTTAAGAGTAAACTGATTAAGTTCAGGATCCTTGTTTTACTCACTTATTTCATATCACCAAAAATATAATGACTACTTGCTTTCTTAAACTATTTTATGCACTTCTCCTGCTTCTGATGTATGCTGCGGCATCCATTCTTGGATTCAACAATAGCGCAGAAATAAATTGCAATGAGAAGGAGGGTCAAGCACTCCTCAACTTCAAACATGGCCTCAAAGATGTCTATGGCAACATGTTGTCTACATGGAGGGATGATGAGAGCAGACGAGATTGTTGCAAATGGAAAGGCATTCAATGCAACTATCACACTGGTCATGTACGCATCCTTAATCTTCGTGGTCAGGATACACAATATTTGAGAGGTGCAATCAATATCACTTCATTGCTTGCCTTGCATAATATTCAACATTTGGATCTCAGCAACAATGTTTTTTCAGGGAGTCATATCCCACAACTCATGGGTTCACTAACCAACTTAAGATATTTCAATCTCTCCAATTCTTATTTTGGTGGCACCATTCCTACCCAACTTGGAAACCTTACAAAGTTACTGTCTCTGGATCTAAGTCACAGTGATCTCCATGGAGAACTCCCTTGTCAACTTTCTAATCTCTCACAGTTGAGGTACCTTGATCTTAGTGGAAATTCTTTTTCTGGAGCACTCCCTTTCCAGGTTGGGAATCTTCCTTTCTTGCACACTCTTAGACTTGATGGCAATTTTTCTATCAAACCGAAGGATGCAGAGTGGTTGTCTAATCTCTATTACCTAACAAATCTTAACTTCAATCATTTACATAATCCTCACTGGTTGCAAACGATTAATTTTCCAAACCTAGAAGAGTTGAGGCTATTAGATTGTTCTCTTTCAGATACCAATATTCAATCTCTGTTTTATTCACGTTCCAACTATTCAACTTCTCTTACCATACTTGATCTTTCCTCTAATATACTCACATCCTCAGCATTTCAATTATTGTCAAACTTGAGCCTTAATCTTGAAGAGCTTTATCTTTCTGATAATAACATTGTTTTGTCATCTTCTGTCTACTCAAATTTTCCTTCTCTTGTGATCCTTAAACTTTCTGATAATAACATGGCATCCTCGGTCTTTCAAGGTAGTTTCAACTTCGGTTCAAAACTTCAAAATCTTTATTTGCAAAATTGTAGTCTTAGGGATGATAGTTTTCTCATATCAGCTATTTCAATTACGAATTCTACGTCTTCTCTCGTATCCCTTGATCTTTCCTTCAATATGTTGGAATCATCATCCATATTTTACTGGCTCTTCAACTCCACTATCAATCTTCGTGAACTTGACCTTGGTTGTAACGCGTTAGAAGGTCTCATTCCAGATGAATTGGGGAAAGTAATGAACTCTCTCGAAGTTCTTGACCTCTCCAGTAATAAACTGCAAGGTGAGATTCCGTCTTTCTTTGGGAACATGTGCACATTGCAGAGGCTAAGGCTCTCAAATAACAAGTTGAGTGGGGAAATTTCTAGCCTCTTTGAAAATTCTTCATGGTGCAACAAATACGTCTTTCAGAGTTTGGATTTATCTTTTAACAATATTAAAGGCGTGTTACCTAAAACATTGGATTGCTATCTGAGTTGGAGGAGTTGTTCTTGAATGGAAATTATTTGGAGGGTGACGTCACTGAATCTCATCTTTCCAAATTTTTCAAATTAAAGGCCTTATTCTTGTCGGAAAACTTTCTGTCTGTAAAACTTGTCCCTAGTTGGGTTCCAACTTTCCAATTACAATATTTGGGACTAAGATCTTGCAAGTTAGGTCCAACTTTTCCTAATTGGCTCCATACTCAAGGTTCGTTAAATGATCTTGATATTTCTGATAATGGGCTTACTTATATACCGGAATGGTTTTGGAACTACTTGCAAAATATGTTAACGTTGAATATGGCTGACAATAATCTCACTGGTGCAATTCCTAATATTTCATTGAAGCTTCTCCATGGACCGTCTATACTTCTGAATTCAAATCAATTTGAGGGTAAAGTTCCGTCATTTTTGCTACAAGCTTCAAGCTCTCTGAAAATAAATTTTCCGACTTGTTTCCATTATGTGACCAAAGCACAACTGCAGACCAGGCCATTTTAGATTTATCAAACAATGAAATAAAGGGACAACTTCCTGTTGGAATGCTTTAGAGACATTACATGTTCTTGATTTAAGCCACAATAAGTTGTCAGGGAAGGTTCCTAAGTCCATGAGCACCCTTGTGAATTTGAAAGCTTTGGTTTTACGAAACAATAATTTAATTGGTGAATTTCCTTCTACTTTGAAGAATTGCAGCAATTTAATTGTGGTGGATGTGAGTGAAAACATATTAGCCGGTCCAATACCGCCATGGATCGGAGAAAGTATGAAGCAACTGATAATCTTGAATATGAGAGGGAATAACTTCTCTGGAAATATTCCTAATCGTCTTTGCTATTTGAAGAGCATCCAGTTGTTGGATCTTTCATGGAATAAGTTATCAAAAGGAATTCCAGCATGCTTAAAGAATTTTACTGCAATGTCTGAAAAGAGAAGTAGAAGTGACAATTTATATGATGCATTTGGGTTGGAAGTAGATTACCGTATGCTCGTTTTAGGTGATTATGAGTTTGACATTGCATGGATGTGGAAAGGTGTGAAACGAGGGTTTAAAATTCCCCGCTTGTTTCCAAAGACCATTGATCTTTCAAGTAACAATTTAACAGGTGAAATACCAAAAGAGATTGGATATTTGCTTGGATTAGTTTCTTTAAATTTATCGAGAAACAATTTGAGTGGAGAAATTCCTTCTGAGATTGGAAATTTAAGTTCACTTGAATCTCTTGACTTGTCAAGAAATCATTTGCATGGGAGAATTTCTCCTTCCCTTTCTCAACTTGATTTCTTAGGAAAATTAGACTTGTCATACAACTCTCTTTCTGGAAGAATTCCATTGGGACAATTGCAAACCTTTGAAGCCTCAAGTTTTGAAGGAAATATTGATCTTTGCGGTCAACAACTCAACAAAATTTGTCCTGGAGATGGAGATCAAGCAACAGGAGATTTTCAAGAAGCTGAAGCAATCAATAGAGATGAAGATAGTGTTTTCTATGAAAAGTTATACGTGAGCATGGGGCTAGGATACTTCACTGGGTTTTGGGGCTTCTTAGGGCCAATACTACTTTGGCGTTCTTGGAGAAATGCTTACATCCAGCTGCTGAACAGATTAACAAGCTATATACATCTACGAATTTAGTGAATGGAAGGAAGTGCTGCAGGTGGCTTGAAGGCTAGCAGGTGTTGTAGTTTCCTTTTTTCAAATTTATGGTTTATTTTCTGTGTATAAATAAGTTACTTGTGATGGGAAAAAACGTTTTTCGACTTATTTGTGATGCAGCCACCTGAGATTTGGGGTTGGACTCTCGAATTCCACCAACTTTTGCCCAAATTCCTATTTAAATGTGAATTAAAAAGTGTCTGCTGATAGAAATTTATGATAGTTATATTCATTTTGAATTTCATTTATATAAATACAGTTCATCTTTATGTTGTAACTGATCTCATTAAAGTTTGATTAACAAAACTTGCAGAGACTACTGAAGATGTGCTACACTCTTTTGATCTGGATGAATGCACGGTTGGTTGCTAAGTTGAAGAAAATTATTTATTGTTGGAGTTTAGCATATGTTGTACTTAAGTAATGGGATTGCTTTCTTGCTTTCACAATATTTGCAATGATATGTCTTTTCAGGCTTGTGATATGCAAAGAGGGAATGAAATAAACGATTATAATGTTTTAGAATTACAAATATAAACATATTAATATTAAGATTTAATAGATATTTTGATTTAATATTTAATAAGAATTTATAATATTTTTTTTATTAAATTTCAATTTTTTTAAATTAAATTTTAAATTTATTTTTTTCAATTGAATCTCAAATTTTATTAAATTTTTTAATATGATATTTTTGTTAAAAATTGACATAATATTTATATTCGTATCTTTTTATTATTATTTAATATCACAATTTAACTTAAATATGTTATGTCTAATATAGATAAGATGATTAACACTAACCTAACAAAAAATAATATTGAAGATTTTAATAAAATTTACAATTTAATTAAAAAAAATATAAAAAACATTATAAATTTTTATAAAATATTAGGATTAAAATGTCTATTAAGTTTAATATTAATTTAAAATTAATTAGGAAAGCTGTGTGGTTTCGCAATTATTCAGTTCTTCAACCAGTAAATATTATCAATTAGTTTGTGTGGACAAATTTATTTACAAGACGTGTGAATAGAAAAAGAGGGTCACTTTTAAACAAAACAAAACTCATCATTCAGACCCAAACATGATGACTAACTGAAATAAAATAATTAAAAACTGAAGGACGCAGGCCTACTAGCACAATGAGGCCGACAAAGCAATCCCTTATAACAACCTCCCTTTTTGTGATTACACTGTGGTTAGTGGTTTCATTATTCCACAATTTAAATTCTGATTTCGAAATTAAACTCCCAAAAGTCTTATTATGATGCATGTCAAAATTAAATTTATAGAAATATTTTGTTTATATTTTACAATTAAACTTCTGGAAGTCTATTTGTTATATGTTTTTCTGTAAGTATATTGTTTGACCTTCCAAAGTTTTATTCCATATTTTTTTGTAATAAATAGAGACTTTCATTCAGTAAAATACATTCAAAATTAATTCACTTTACTTTTCCATGAAATAATCAAACAGAAAAAATAACTGTATTGAAATAAAAATTATAGACAATTTAGTGAGATGTAACTAGTTAATTTTTTTGACGAATACAAAAAAAGTATTGAATATAAATTTATTTAGATAAAAAAAATATTCATTCATAAATTGATTTAGAAATTGAGGATTACCACTCTTTAAATTGTTTCATTAACTAGTTATTAAATTAATGTTCGAAATTCGCTAGCAGTATTTTAATTATTTTAAATTTAGATCCTAATTTAATCTTTAATTATTTTATTAATTAATTTTTAAACTTAGAGACCATTAGTTCAGTCTATAGAAGCTATTTCTCTTGTAATAAATATTGGTAAGTAGTTGTTTTTTAGTTGAGTTATTGTGTGATCTAAAAACTTTACCTGATAAAATAAAACTATTTGTTAATATTATTGTATATAAATTATATTCATAATCATAAGACAAATAATAATTTTATTGTAAAATGAAATATTGACATATTTATTTAATTTAAATTTCATATATTACAAAAAAAATTGACGAATTTTATATATTATTTGCATTATAATTTACTAAACATATCAGTACTTTTAAATAACAACAAAATATATATTGATTTATCATAAACAAAGATTGTTTTCTTATGCATTTTCTAACTTTTCTTGTGGGTTAGAAAGTTAAGCAACCACATCAAATTTAAAAAGTAAAACTAGCCACCAGAGTTTGATGTTTTTAGTCTCTACATAAATTTCTTGGAATGATAAATTTAAAAAATGTGTCTTTTACACATAGAAACGTACGAATTCTATAAGAATTTATAGGACCGATTCTAAATACAAAATAAAAATGTTGTAGATAAGTTGTTATAATTAATGTATATTTTTAAAATAAATCTAATATATATAATTCATATACAGAAGAATTAATATGTTTTAGTTATCAGAAAATACAGTTGTTTTTATTTTCTTTCCTTAAAATATGATTCTAACCCTTTTAATGGGTTAGAAAATTAAAAGTGCCATCACATCAAATTTGGTAAGTGGGACAACTACACAGACTTTGAAATTCTTAGTCTTAGCAGGATTTTTTTATATGAAGACAAATTAAACTTTAATATTCCAAGCTTTAGTTAAATATCAGTCATTGAAAAAACCATTATTGTAAAGAGGTATAAAAATGGAGGTGCTAAAAGACATTAAAAAAGGAGTACATAATAGTGCATCTCACTTTCCTCTACAATTATAATTTTAGTCAAAATTATTTTTTTTTATAAATACTCAATATCTGTTTGTGTAGTTTTTTGTTCAAGGATTTTACAGTAAGGATCTTTTGAAATAGATTATAGATTAAGCATAACACTGTGTATAGAGAGATATAATCCATTCTCCCACACCATATTTTCTTAATTCAGATGATTCATCAGGTTCAAAGTAATTAATATTCCTTTTAGAAAAATATGATTGTAACTTCCTAAAATTACTTAAACATTTACTGAAACATACCAGTAATAGTACTGTATATATATACAGTGATTATATGTACATTTTCTTTAGGGAATTAAAGTATTTTACATCTAAAACAGAACTCCTAATCTTAAATTTTAAATTCTAAAATTACCAAAACATTTTACAATTGTCCTAAGAAGATGTAACATTGGTAATTAACTAGAACTACACATATAAACCACTCTATACAATTATCCAATGAAGAGTTTATAGTTCTTATATCTTTTTTTGAAAAAGATAAACTTAACATACAAAAATATATAACTAATATCTTAAATCCATTAACCAAATTATTCACGTTCAACCTCAACTCCTAGAGTTTATAAATATTTGCTCATGTTTTTAACTTAACAACAAACATAAGTGTAAACCTTTTGAAAACAAGTAATAATCTCTCTTTCTTCCCTCTCTATATATATTCATAAATTCAATCATATAGTGAATAATTAAATCACTACTATACTAAACCCATTCATCTCATTTTTTTTAGGAAAAAATATTTGATTGGAAAAAATTTTAAATGTGAGAGATTTGACTTCCTTATATCTTTATTCAAATAAAGATGTATCACTTAAATAAATAATAGAAAAAAAAGATTAAGTAACAATTTAAAGTATTTCAAGAATTTACTAAAAATTCAATATAACATTTTTAATATTCTTAGCAAGATGTTCACTTACAATTATCAAATATTCAAAACTCATTTTAAACATTACAACTTAAATTGGTCATTCTAAAGTTTTGTTGAGATTCTAAACGATCTAATCTTTAAAAAATTTTAAAAATATTTTAATAATAATAAACAGTATAAATTATTCCAAATATTTAAGTTGTTTATTATATCAACCTATTAATATGTGTATTGTGACAACTAGGTAGACCAATATACCAATTGATCTAATGAATAAACCATATACAACAACAAATAAACTAACACAATAGTTTATATTATTTATATATATCATGTTACATAATTAAAGTCGTAACAACAAATATATTCTATGTAGTTAAAACTGGATGTTTAAATCAAAGTATTACATTTTAAGAAAATAATCACAATCCTTTTAATAGAAAAAACTCAAAATAACATTGAATAATCTTCTATATATAAAGTGTTTGATCTCAAAGTTCATATTATAAAGATAAATGAGAAAACAAAATATCCTACCGTGCACACGTAAAAAGTAGATCAATTATATGTAAATATTATGCTATTTGAATTGTTTTTTTATAGAGAAAAGAAAAAAGTCTCACTAAATCAAGACTTTCCAAACTTCTAGTCTTGCATATATCATGGAAACACTTTTACTTATTTAATCTAAATCAAAATAAAATCGACTTTAATTGATAAAAGCAGATTAAAGAAATAATATTAAAGTCATAGAGACGAAGCAACAATCAAGTTGACACAAAATAAAATATAAAAGATTATCACTTAAATAAAATATAATAAAAAGTTGTGTAGTTTAAGTTAATGTTAAAAAAATAGTTTTTATTATAATTAGTATCGATTTAGTTGACTTTAAATAATAACAAATAATCAAAGACTTGGTTTGACACTAGTTGAGCTTATGTAAAAAACTGGAATTCGATATTTAAACACATGTCTAAAACTTAATCAATGCCAATAAGTTCAATTCCTCACAAGGTTTTCATTTTTTTCCCTATTTCCTCTTTGCTAAAAAATCTCAAGTCCTAATTGAGCTCTACTCCTCTCGCTTTTGAAATTCTCGTTGCCTTTACTCTCATGTTTATAGTGAGCTTGTCTAGAACCCTCCTAAGAAATCTTTCCAATACAATAACATTGTATTGATGAGTAAAGTGAGAAACCCTAAAACTTTCCAATCTTTCAAATTGGATTCTAGTACGAAGCCCAAGGCTTAATGTTGATTATCGTGAGAAGATAATTAGAAGGAGACGTTAGTATGGAAAGAGTCAAAAAATAAAAAATTACAAATATGAATTGATTTTTTTTATTAAGAAAATGGATTAAGTCGTATTTAGACAGTATGATTTTTATTCAAATTTTAAGTGAAATCATGTTACGATTTTTATTTAAATTTATTTTGAGTTTTAATAAAATTATATTTAAATAATACAATTTTTATTTTATTTTTTTTAATAAAATCATACTATGATAACACGATTTTTGTAAGAAAAAATTATTCATATCTATAATTTAAAAAAAAAATAGGTTTAATAGACATTTTGATTTCACTATTTTACGAGAATTTGTAATATTTTTTCATGTTTATTTTTTTTATCATTGAGTTTCAATTTTTTTTTAATTGTGTCTCAAATTTTATTTTTTTTCTCAATTAAGTCTCAAATTTTATTAAATTTGTCAATATGATCCTTTTTGTCAAAAATCCACATATTGTAGTGTTCATATTTATATTTATATTCATACCCTTCTGTCATTATTCATGTGTCACGAGTTAACTTGAATGTATTACGTCTTATATAGGTAACATTGTTAACATTAATTTAACAAAAGAAATCATATTAAAGATTTTAATAAAATTTAGGACTTAATTGATAAAAAAATTAAATATAAAAAAATATTACAAATTCTCACTAAATATTAAAATAAAAATGCTATTAAACCAAAAATTTAACTCAAAAAATAGAAGACCTCGTAAGGAAGCCAAACAACTGGTGATTTTGTGGAGCTCAATTTGTGACACTGTAGCTCTAATAGGCATGGCAACGGGGCCGCCCCCGTCCCCGACTCACTTAACCATTCCCGTCTCCGCCTCCGATCCCTGCCGGGGATAACAATTTAGTCCCCACACCCATTCCCATCGGGGGTCGGGTTTCCCCGCCTCGCCCCCATCCCCGTTTCATTTTATTTTCTTAAAATATAATTTTAAAATATTTTAAATAAATCTAAAAATTTAAGCATAACTATAATATATATATAGCGTATCACATAAATAGACTGTTAAAGATAAATTTATAGAAATTAAGTATTTTAATATTAAATATTTTTTCTTTTATATATTATAATGTTACAAATTTTAAATTATTTTCTTAATGAAATATATTTTAGTATAAATTATTTACAAATTATTTGTTCCATTTTTTTATTTTCCACCCAAAAGCATTTTACAATAATTGTATTGAGCCTTGTCCTCTCCATTATTTACTTTTAAGCCTATTTGATCCTGATTGTGCAGTTTCTTCATACTCGTTATCTTCTGTTGCTGGGGGAACTTCATTTGGTGTAGTAGTAGGATCACTAATTGAAGGGTCTACATTTTCTTCTAACAGGTTGATGTGCTTGTGATATTCCAATATTTTCCATAACAACAAATAAAATTTCTACAATTACAAAAGTAAAATGATTTATTTATCACATTTCTCAACAATAATTTTTTAAATTTTAATTTTATAAAAAATCACAGTAATTAATTATACAGTTTATAAAGAAGACACTTTTAAAATTTAATTTTGAAGAGAATGAAAATTAAGAAGATGAAAATAAAAACAATTAAAATAGAAATAAAATCATGTTAGAAAATAAAAATTAAAGAAATAAAAATAAGTACACTCAAAACCAGTATACAAACATAACAAATATGTGCAAAATTGTACAAAAAAAGTTATGTATCTAATCATAAATGTAATAGATTAGTCACAAAAAGATTACAAATTATAAAAGCTGATAAAGATAGAGTACAAAATTAATAGAAAAAATCACAACAATTATACAGTTAACAAATAAGACACTTTTAAAATTTAATTTTGAGGAAAATCAAAGTTAAGAACATGAAAATGAAAACAATTAAAATAGAAATAGAAATATGCTAGAAAATGAAAATAAAATAGAAATAAAAACACTAGTATACAAACATAACAAATCTGTGCAAAATTAAACAAAAGTTCATGTATCTAATCATAAATGTAGCAGATTACTCACAAAGAGATTACAAATTATAAAAAAACTGATAAAGATAGACTACAAAATTAATAAAAAATCACAACAATTATACATCTAACAAAGAAGACACTTTTAAAATTTAATTTTGAGGAAAATCAAAGTTAAGAACGTGAAAATAGAAATAAAAATATGCTAGAAAATGAAAATAAAATAGAAATAGAAACACCAGTATACAAACATAACAAATCTGTGCAAAATTGTACAAAAGGTTATGCATCTAATCATAAATGTAATAGATTAATCACAAAGAGATTACAAACAAAGTTAATAGGGTTACATAGTTTACAATGAATACACTTTTAAAATTTAAATATCAAATGGTAAATAAGATGTTAAAAAACAAAATAGAAATAAAATAATACTAGAAAATGAAAAATAAAAATAGAAGTATGAATACTCAAATCAGTATACAAAACAAATGTAGAAAGTATGTGAGAAATTGTGCAAAATGTTATGTATCTAACCATAGATGTAATAGATTAGCCACAATGAGATTACAAAATATTGCTCATCAAATCCCTCAAATGAAGTCCTCACAAAAAATTTCAGGGAATAAAATAATAATAGATGTTATTATCAATGCACAATATTTAGAAAATTGATAAAGACACAAAGAATTAACCTTATGTTATGCGTTCACCAAATTGGTTGAAGGGACTAAAAAACGTAAATGTGTAGAGGATGAGAGAAAGAGAAGAGTATATTGAAACTGGTTGAAAAGATTGGGAAAGTTGAAAGAATGAGTGAAAGGTAGACGAAAAGAGAAAAGTGTGGAATAGAGAATAGGGTTTCAGAGAAGACACTGTAACCCTTTATGTATAAAAAATAAAAAGAAATACTAAGAAAGAATATGAATAGTTTTAGGGTTTATGTTTAAATTTAAAGATGGGGCGGGGATGGATACGGGGCCGGGACGGGGATTGCATTACCCATCCCCGACCCCGAACCCGATTGATTTAAATGGGGAAAACCCGACCCCGACCCCGACCCCGAACCAGGTCAACTCGGTTTTTCTCCGTCAAATTCGGGACGGGGGCGGTTCGGTCCCCACGGGTGCGGGTCTAATTGCCATCCCTAAGCTCTAGCAAATGAGTTTAATATTAGTTTGTAGATTCTAAAATTGTATTAATTCTTTTGAACTTGATGCCTTGTATGTTTAGATTCAACTGCTGTTGTGGTTGGCTAACGATATACCCAGTGTTGCGAAATTGTTAAAGGTTAATTTTCAAAGTTCGTGCAGTGTAAAATTGCAGTGTATTTTGATGTTTTTGGATTTTCTGTTTGGAATAATTATTTGCTTTAGTTTTTAACCACTTTTAAAATTATGATTTGGTTTCACTTGTGCAAAGATGCAATGTTGGTGCTAATCACAAGTTAGTGTCAGCTTTCCATCATTTGTGTTGATACTAAAATTGATTGTTTTTAAAATAAAATATATTAGGAGTGTCACAATTCATATAAAAAAATATTTATATAAATAATTTATATGTTTATTATTTAAAAATTAATTTTAAAATATATATCTATTTTATATCAATAATTAATTTTGTTCTTATAATACTTTTATCAGTCTTAATAATTCTTTATCGAATGATTTATCTAATCAAAATATAACAAAAACAAAAAAAAATATCATCATAATTAAAATTATTATTTCTTAATTTTACGTATTTAATTAATAATTTTTTTCTAAATCATATCTTACAATTTTAGGAATATTTAATTGGCAATCTAGATCGATTAACGTTGACATATTTTTTTAATTTATATTATCAATATCATACTATTATTTCATTATACATGGTATATGTACCTTTTCAAGTTGACTTTTCTTGATTCAACTTTTAAATTATAAGCATAATTTATAAAAATAAGATCCTAAGATAAATATTTACAAAACACAATTTCATAATTTATCAATAACCAAATCAAACCCAAACCCAGATTAATAAAACATAAAGTTTTATTGACTAATGTTTATTTATTGATGTTAAGGAGAATTATTTTTTATTTACATAATTAGGATTACCTTTTGTTATTTTAGACAATTTTTATTTATCACTTGATATTAGTTACAGTTTTCTTGACCTCTGTCAGAAAGATTATTTTTTAGCAGATGTAAAGAAAGATTATTTTTTAGTAATATATAATTTTTAATTGATGTCTATGACAATTATTTTTTTTATTAGCGATATTGTAAAAATAAATCTAATTGATATTCGCTTAAGCAATCGTGGTTGATATTAACTGAAAATAATCTCTATCTATCGAGGTCAAGTAAGAAAAAAGTTTTGTACATATTAATTAAAAAAATCTTAACAAACTTTGAGTGAAAAATAACATCAATTAAGATAGACTAAAAAATCATCAAATTAATTTTTTATTAATTAATAATTATTTATTATTATATTAATTTTTGAAATTAGTAATAATTAAATACTTTATTTAGAAAAACTAAAATTTAATAAATTTGAATTGTCTTATCAATACAAAAACATTTTAAAAAATAAAATAATTTAAAATGAAATTAAGTTAAATTTAACATATTCTTATATCATATAACTTAAATAAACTAAATAAAAATATTATATCAAATTTATTTTATTTTGTTGAAAAAATAATTTATGTTACGGAAAAAAAATAAAAACCAAAAGTGAAATATGATTATATTTTAAAGAGTAAAAGAATTTAATAATAATATGTTAAAGATATACTTTTATAAAAATTTTATTATAATATAATTTCTATCTCTAAAAGCATTTATTTAATTGTAATATTGTCACTGGTATAAATGATATCGTAATAATTTGGCAAGTTATTATTTTTTGTTATATTCATAAGTACTCAATTATTGGTATTTGTATTTTAATTTAAATAAAATATGTTAGATAAATGTTTATATGTATTTTTGTATATTATTTGTCTCATACAATATGTTTAGAAAATTACATTTATCGAAATATATTAGTATTTTTAAACAATTATTAAAAGAAGTATTGTATTCCCTTATATTTCATTACATAAGATATATACAATAATAAAATATATATTAAAAAAAATCTTAATAAATTAGTTCATTCGCTTAGTATTGTACACTTCAATTATTGTTAATCACAAATTGATTATGACTTATTGGGTAACCAACCTAATCTTTTATCAATTGCAAGACTCATAAGAGTTTATAAATACATATTCATATTACAGGAAGTACTCACTCACTTTAACTCCTTACTATATATCTTATACAAATACTTTTGCTGACTTGAGTATTGGAGAGTCTTGTAGGTAAACCACCCGCTGATCCATCAATACCTTGGATAGCCGGTCCATCAACACCTCGGATAGCCAGTTCATCAACATCTCGGACATCTCAGATAGCCAGGTGTCGACGAGTCATCGCTCTTGATACCAGAAGATTCCCACCGCCTCACTCTGGTAAGAACATTTAGCGCCCACCGTGGGGCCTGGGTAAAACTTCTTCCCCATAATTGGAAATCTTCCCACATCAAGAAGTACGATGGTTCTACCGACCCAGATGAACACTTACAGGTGTTGGAATAAATGGCTGAGTTTAAGAGGGGGAGTGAATTAAACTCTTAAAAGATTTTCGAAATCCAAGGTCAATTTCTGAAAAACAGATTTTAAATGAAGATGAAAGTCAATTCTTTAAAGATTCTTGAAATGCTTATACCATTGTATCATATATCCAATTCAATTAGCAATTCAAATATCAATTATAGAATTTAAAGAAGCAGGGAAAGAAGATCAACACAAGAGATTTATACTAGTTCACCTTCCAATGAAGGCTACATACAGTTTCCTAAACACCCAAATTAAAGAAATTCACTAAATTTCAGTTTTTACATGAACCCTACATGAAAAACTAAAACCAGAACAATACACTTGATCTTGAACCCTACAAGATTTGTATACCCTTGTAAAACCCTATTACAAGAACACCTTAATCACCCTGATTAAGAAGAAACAAACCCAGTACAATATTACACAAGATTATGGAACGAATTCACCTGAAAATCACTTTCAGAAACTGAAACAGGACAGAAACAGGAGATGACTTTCTATGGAGAGATTCTCAATTCAATTTGATCTTGGACTCCTTGATTGATTTCGCAAATTGATTTAGAACACTTGAAAAGTCTTCTTGAACAATGGGTTTCTCTATAATTGATTCATTGCCCAGTTCTTTAAAACTCAAAGTATTTAAAACAGAATTGGTCCAGTGATTTAAAGCTGTTTATGATAAAATCAGTTAGTTGAAACGCGATTTAGCTAGTTGTTTTCATTAAAATGAATTTTCTAGAGAGCACCCCAATTCTAAAAACTGAAAATAGTCAATTGAAAACACGATTAAACTGGTGGAAATCATTAAAGGGAAATCCTTAACTGATTTTAGCTTGTTTCAAAGCGAATCAACCAGATTTTCCAGAGAGCTTGAATTTCTTAAGAATAGCTCCAGAATTTTAGCTGATTTAAATTCAGAAAAATAGCTAGCTGAAATAAGCCAAAACAAAACTTTAGAACACCAGTTGGTTAAAATGTTTAAGAATGACTTGGCCATCAAACTAAAAACATTTTAACTAATTGAAAACACATTTTTAATGAGTTGAAAAACAGTTAAGACTTTTAAAAACATTTCAAAAAATTTTAAAACACAAGATTAAGTCCAAGATTAAATGAAACGCATCTTACCGCACATCCTAAGACACTCTAATCCTAAGATAAAATCTTCATTCTTCAAGCACCATCATCTTCGTCATCAAAGTAGTAGACATCAAATTAACTTGAAACCAAGTCTTCAAGTCCAACAAACTCCCCCTATTTGATGATGACAACCACTTGAAGCACCCATTGTCTTTGAAGAATGTAGGAGTCCTGAAAATAAACACATAGCAGAAAAATATAGCAGCAGAAACAAATTCTCCCCAGTTACATATTCTTCCCTTTACATGTTGTACCTCAATATTTCTCCCCTTTTACATGGTGTGCCTCAATATTTCTCCCCCTTTGTAATCATCAAATAGCATAAGGAAGAAAAAAATTCAAATATAGCATATGCAGTAAAGTTAGAAATGTTCAACAAACATGGGCATGAGACCCAATTAAAAAACCAGCAACAAATAAGCACAAACAGCACAAAAACAAACAACAATGAAATGCAAAACATGAATGCAGCAACATATGCAACAACAAAACTAACATTACTCCAAAAACAGCAGCAACAAAATTAGTGCAGCAGGAACATCAACATCAGCAACACTTCAGTAACAGCAAGTGCATAAGCAATAATGCAATAACAACACGATTTAAAGAAAAAGCAGCAAACACATCAACAATAGTGCAACAACAGTAATAGCTTTACTCCAAAAACCAACAAGCACAGCAGCAGTAACAATATTACTCCAAACACCAGCAAAAACAACAACAACTGATTTAGCAGCAACAACTTCTCTCTAATAGTTGCAGAACCAGTTTAATCATCATCCTCCCCATCATCATCAACCACAGTACTATAGCCAACATGAATTTGAGCCAATTGGGCATGCAGGTCCTTAATACTTTGATCAATGAGCCCAAAATGTTCAATGCAATATGAGTGATGATACATTTGGTGAGATTGGAGAGTATCAAACTGTTGTAGCACAGTTTGCTCAAATTGAGATAATGTAGTGTCACGATTAACAAGAGGAACATATGGCACAATGTCTCCCATCATTGAAGATTCTTCAGCAGCAGCACCAACATTAGCTGCATCACTAGTAGCAGCACTAGCAGCACTTGTTCCAGCATATCCAGAGACTTGTCCAACAACCCATTCACCATCCTTTTTATTAAAGCCAAACTTGAACAAGAAGCTATTATCCAGCTGATGAGATTTTCTAATATTGATTTTCTGTTCTCCTCTTATATCCAACGAGAAAACTCAAGAAATTTTGAAATTAGCAATGCATCTGGCAGAGGTTTTTGCCAAGCTTCGCCAACATAACATGCGACTGAATCCTTACAAGTGCATATTCGGGGTCAGCGGAGGAAAGTTCCTCGGCTTTGTGATCACCCAATGTGGTATCAAAGCCAACCCGGCTAAGTGCTTCGCTATCCTATCCATACTGAGTCCTAAAACTTGAAGAAGCTTCAACGTCTAATTAATGGGAAATTAGTAGCGCTGTCTCAATTCATACCGAGTTTAGCCAAAAAGGCCAAACCTTTATTCAAACTTCTTAAAGGATCTAGGGAGTTCGTATGGAATGAACAATGCGTCGATCACTTCAAGAGAATCAAGAAAGATATTTCCACGCTTCTCGTCCTTGTTAGCCCAAAGCAAGACTCCACATTGGTATTATATTTGGCCGCTTCAAACTCGGCTCTCAGTTCTGGTCCTGGTAACAGAAGAAGGTAGGAAACAAAGTCCTGTATACTTCACAAGCAGAACCCTCCAACTAGCTGAAGAATGATATCAGGTTATTGAAAAACTCATATTAGCTCTTGTGCTTTCAGCTCGGAGACTACGCCACTACTTTCGAAGTTTCAAAATTGTGGTATGTAGAAATTATCCTTTAAAATACGTACTTCAAAAGCCCAAGCTTGCTAGAAGTATGACAGCCTGGTCGGTTGAGCTGTCAGAATTTAGTCTTCGATTCGAAAACAGAGGTCCAATGAAAGCACAATTCCTAGCCAACTTCCTTGTTGAACTCCCAGCTATTGGACGATGAGTATCAACAACTCTTTGAACGGAAAAGGAAGTGGGTCTGGAATCCTTCTGAAGGGTCTAGATAACATGATTATCGAGCAAGCCTTCTGCTTTGAATTTGAAACATCTAACAATCAAGTGGAATATGAAGCACTTACAAAAGCTGATAACAATAGGGTTGACATCCTATCCAAATTGACCAACATTAAAAAGGTAGGCCAACATCGTACCCTTATACAGGAAACATTGAAAACAGCTGATTGGGATCAAATCGATGTCTTACAGGTGAATCAAGGTGTCTCTACATGGATGACACCACTTATCAAATATCTTGAGGATGACATACTTCCTTCCGAGCCCAACAAGGCCAAACATATTCGATGACAAGCTTCATTTTATGTCATGCATAATGATGAGTTATTTCGACAAGGCATCGTGTAACCATTATTGAAGTGCTTAGATGTTGACCAAACACAATATGTACCTGCTGAACTCCATAAGAACTAAGTAACGAAACCTTTTCTAAAAGACCCATTGAGCAAGAACGTTCCTAATACACTCTAAAACATTTTACGAATCACTCCAAGACGATCAAGATTCAATTGAGTGCAAATCAAATCAAGAATTGCATGCTCTGTTTTTCTGTTCTTGCTGGTGCTCTGTTTTCGTTTCTGCATTGAATTTCCAGGTGAATTCAATCCAATTCTTTGTGTGTTTGTTAGCTGCGTGTTTATATCTTAATCAGGGTGATTAAGAGATCTTATAATAGGGTTTTACAGGTGTTTAGAAGTCTTGTAGGGTTCAAGACTTGGTGCAGCTTTCTGGTTTCAGTTTTGCATGTAGTGTTCATGTAAAAACTGGTTTTTAGTGAATTGATTGAATTTGTTTGATTAGGAAACTGGATGTAGCCTTTGTTGAAAGGTGAACCAGTATAAATCTGCTGTGTTGTTCTTCTTCCCTTGAACTCTTTACATTCGGTAATTGAAGTTTAAATTGAAATTGAATTGGATATATGATCAATTGATAAAGAGCATTTCAAGAACCTGTAAAACTGATTTAAATCTTCAATCCGAATCTGGTTTTTCATAATTGGGCATTGGGTTTCGAAAAATTTTTGAAAGTTTAATTCACCCCCCTCTTAAACTCAGCCATTTATTCCAACAATTGGTATCAAGAGCTGGTTCTTGAAAAATATTCAAGTTTTATGAAAAATTTCAAACATGGCTGAAGGAAAATTGCCTTTTGCAGAGGGTGCTTCTATAAACAGGCCACCTATGTTTTCTGGGGTAAACTATCCATTTTGGAAAGTGAGAATGAAGATTTTCATTGAATCAATTGATATAGGGATTTGGAATGCTATAGTCAATGGACCGCATGTCCCTAAAGAAGAAAAACCATGGGAAAGTTTAAATGCTGATGAACAAAAGAAAGTGCAATATGATTGTAAAGCAAAGAACATCATTACATCCGCACTTAATCTTGATGAATTCTTTCGTGTTTCACGAGTGTTCCAATGCTAAAGAGATGTGGGAAGTGTTGGAGGTTACTCATGAAGGAACAACTGATGTTAAAAGAGCAAGAAAGCATACTTTAATCCAAGAGTATGAGATGTTCAGAATGCTTCCTAGAGAAACTGTTTCAGATGTGCAAAAGAGGTTTACACACATTATAAACCATCTGATTGGACTTGGAAAAGTCTTTGAGAAAGAGGAGCTGAACATCAAAGTGCTGAAATGTTTGGATCGAAGTTAGCAACCCAAAGTTACAGCAATTTCTGAATCCAAGGACTTGTCAACAATGAGTGTTGCTGCACTTTTTGGAAAGCTAAGGGAACATGAGCTAGAGTTGAATAGACTTGTTGAACAAGAAGACAATGACAAGAAAAAGAAAGGGCTTGCCTTGAAGACTTTGGTTCACAAAGAGGAGAATAGTGAGGATGAAGGACATGGAGGAAGTGATGCAGAAAATCTGAACCTCTTAGTTAGAAAGTTCAACAAGTTCTTGAAATACAAGAACAAAGACTACAAGAACAAGAGGTATAATAAAAAATCTGATTTAGCTTCTTCTAACTTTACTTGTTTTGGTTGTGGAAAACAGGGACACATTAAGGTTGAATGTCCAAACTCACAAAACAAAGAGAGAAATGGAGAAAAGAAGCATGAAAGATTATTCAAAACCAAGAAGGCTTACATAGCATGGGATGAGAATGATATCTCCTCTAGTGACTCTTCAAGTGATGATGAAAGAGCCAATCTTTGTCTTATGGCTAATGGTGATACAGCAAGTAGTGTAAGTTCCTCCACTACTCAAAATGGTCTTCCTTATGATCAGCTGCTGCAAAATTTTCTGAAATTGCATGAAGAAGCTAATAAGGTTGCTTGTTCTAACAATAGGCTTAAAGGTATGAACAATTGGCTAGAGAACAAGGTGAAAGAGCTACAGAAAGAGCTGGAAAATTCAAAAACTGATTTTGAAAATCTGGAAATGATTTACAAAGCTTCAAGTTGCAATGATGAACATGCTGGAAAAATCTGCACAAACTGCAGAACTTTAGAAAATCAAATTGAGTATTTGAACAAATCTCTAGCTAAATTCACCATGGGAAGAGCCAACTTGGACACACTTTTAGAATTTAAAAATTGTGTAACGAATAAAGCTGGACTTGGATTTAAAAATGGTTTTCAAAAGAAACAAAAGGCTTATAGAAATTTCTTTTCACATAGAAAACTGTCCAGCACTTCATCCATTACTTGCTTCTATTGTATGAACAAGGGACATACTTCAAAATCATGCAAAATCAGAAAATTTGGTGTTCCTAGTGGTCAATTTGTTTGGAAGCCGAAATGTGGTAGAAAGGTTATTAACTTTGTTGGACCCAAATTGATGTGGGTACCAAATTCTCTCCATTGATTGTGTTTTGCAGGTGTTCTTGAAGGCCAAGGAATCATTGTGGTATCTAGACAGTGGCTGTTCAAGGCACATGTGTGGTGACAAAAGGAAGTTTGTCAAACTCACCTTGAAAAATGGAGGTTTTGTCACCTATGGAGATAATAATAAAGGGAAAATCCTTGGAAGTGGTGATGTTGGTAACATTTCTTCAATCCTCATTGAAAACGTGTTATATGTTGAAGGTTTGAAGCATAATCTTCTTAGTATTAGCCAGCTGTGTGATAAAGGTTTCAGAATTACTTTTGAATCAAATCATTGCAAGATCCTTGAGAAAAATTCTGATAAAATCTGCATGTTAGGCAAGAGAATTGAAAACATTTATATGCTTGATCTTGATCATATGTGTGCAACTAATCTTACATGTCTCACGTCTAAGGAAGATAGTTCATGGCTTTGGCATAGGAGAGCTGCACATATTAACATGAACCATTTGGAAAAACTGTTTTCAAAAGAACTTGTTTTAGGGTTACCTAAACTGAAATTTGAGAAAGATAAAATCTGTCATGCATGCCAAAAGGGTAAACAAACCAAAGTTTCTTTTAATATGAAAAATTATGTGTCAACATCAAAACCTTTGGAACTACTGCATATGGATTTGTTTGGTCCATCTAGAACAATGAGTATTGGTGGAAACTATTATGCTTTGGTTATTGTTGATGACTATTCTAGATTTACTTGGACTTTGTTTTTGAAAAATAAAAGTGATGCATTTCATGCTTTTAAGAAACTTGCCAAGGTTTTACAAAATGAAAACAGTTGCAGCATAAGTGCTCTTAGAAGTGATCATGGAGGGGAATTTGAAAATGAAAAGTTCAATCATTTTTGTGAAAAATATGGGATTAAGCATAACTTTTCAGCACCTAGGACTCCTCAACAAAATGGTGTTGTTGAGAGGAAAAATAGATCACTTGAGGAACTAGCTAGGACAATGCTTAATGAGTCAAACATCCCTAAATATTTTTGGGCGGATGTAGTAAATACTGCATGTTACATAATAAATAGGGTTTTGATAAGACCTATTTTGAAGAAAACCCCTTATGAATTGTACAAAGGGAGAAAACCCAACATAACACATCTTAGAGTGTTTGGCTGCAAGTGTTTTGTTTTAAATAATGGCAAAGAAAAACTTGGCAAATTTGATGCTAAAGCTGATGATGCATTGTTTTTAGGCTATTCTTTACATAGCAAAGCATATAGGATCTTCAATAAGAGATTAGCTATCATTGAGGAATCAATACATGTTGTTTTTTATGAGACTAATGTGCAAAATGAAGGTGCAGTGAGTGGTGCAGTTGCAGGTGAAGAGAACTTAATTGAAGGTGTATCAATTGGACATGTAGAAACTGAAAAAGCTGCTGCGAGTGGAATTTCAGCCGGTGAAAATCGAAAGAACCGACCGAAATCCCGACACCGTAATCAAATTCTGCAGAAAATGATTTACCTAAAGAATGGAGAGTGCCTCGCAATCTGTCCATTGGAAATGTGATAGGAGATGTTCAAAGAGGTGTTTCTACAAGAAGGTCTATGCATGATACATGTTTAACTGTTGCATTTGTTTCCCAAGTTGAACCTAAATGTGTTGATGATGCTTTATTGGATGAAAACTGGATTTTGGCAATGCAAGATGAATTGAACCAATTTAAAAGGAATGAGGTTTGGGAACTAGTCCCTTGCACACCTAACATGAATATAATTGGCACAAAATGGGTGTTTAAAAATAAAATGAATGATCAAGGAGTAATAACTAGAAACAAGGCTAGGCTTGTAGCTAAAGGGTATAACCAAGAGGAAGGAATAGATTATGAGGAAACATATGCTCCTGTTGCTAGGTTAGAAGCTGTTAGGTTATTACTTGCTTTCTCATGCATGATTGGATTCAAACTGCATCAAATGGATGTGAAAAGTGTATTTTTGAATGGATATATAAATGAAGAAATTTATGTTTCACAACCATCTGGATTTGTTGATCACAAATTTCCTAACCATGTATATAAGCTCAAAAAGGCTCTTTATGGACTCAAGCAAGCTCCAAGACAATGGTATGAAAGGTTAAGTAACTTTCTTATCTCTCAAAACTATGAAAGGGGCCAAGTTGATAAAACTTTGTTCATTAGAAATTCTTTGGACAACATTATACTGGTGCAGGTTTATGTGGATGATATAATCTTTGGATCCACTAATGAGAAGGTTTGTGAGGAATTTGTTGCAGCTATGCAGGGGGAGTTTGAAATGTCAATGATGGGTGATCTAAACTTCTTCTTAGGCTTACAAGTCAAGCAATTAGATCATGGAACATTCCTCAATCAGTCAAAATATTGCAAAGAGCTGTTAAAGAAATATGAGATGGACAACTGCAAAGAATCAAGCACACCCATGGCTACCAGCAGCTATCTTGATGCTGATGAAAGTGGTAAACCTTTTGATTCCACTAAGTATAGAGGTTTGATAGGTTCACTTTTATATCTAACTGCTAGTAGGCCTGATATAATGTTTAGTGTATGCATGTGTGCTAGGTTTCAAGCTAATCCTAAAGAATCACATTTTGCAATTGCCAAAAGAATTTTGAAATATCTAAAAGGAACTATTAATGTTGGTTTGTGGTATCCTAAAGGTGCTTCTTTTAATCTAGTGGGCTATTTGGATGCCGACTTTGCTGGATGTAAACTTGATAGAAAAAGCACTAGTGGAACTTGTCATCTACTAGGAAGTAGTCTAGTATCATGGCATAGCAAAAAGCAAGCTAGTGTGGCTTTGTCTCATCGCTGAAGTCGAGTATGTTGCAGCTGGGAGTCATTGTGCTCAAACTCTTTGGTTAAAACAGCAGACTTTTTGATTATGGTTTGAAACTAGATCACATTCCTATTAGGTGTGACAATACAAGTGCTATCAACTTAACAAAAAATCCTGTTTTGCACTCTAGAACGAAACATGTAGAAATAAGGCACCATTTCATTAGGGATCATGTTCAAAAAGGTGATTGCATAATTGAATTTGTTGACTCTAATAACCAACTTGCTGATATATTTACCAAACCACTCCCAAAAGATAGGTTTTTCCAATTAAGAAATGAGTTAGGTGTCCTTGATGTATCAAATGTGATGTAATTCCTGTATATGATTCATTTCTGCTGTTAATCATGCTGTGTTTGTGTGTTTGAATGCTTAAATCTGCATAATTATTGATTGATTGCAGTTAAATTTGCATATTGGATGTTATAAGTGTAATCTGCAATGTTCTTCAGAATTTTAGTTAGTTGTTTTGGACTTTTAATCAGTTGTTTTGCATATTTTGGGGCTGCAGTGGATGTGCAGTAATATCTATTTCTATTTTAGCCGGTTAATCTGTCAGTTTAGTCAGTTAAAATCTGTTATTTGCATTAAACCAGTATCAGGATTTCTATTTTAATCAGTTGTTTTTCATAAATCAACTGACTGAAATTTCCTGTCATCATGCAAAGTTTAAAATTTGTGCGAATTTGCTGTTATACTGCATTGATTCACATTCAATTGGTGCATTTAAGTTGATTAAATGAGAATTGAGCACTTAAACATGATAGATAAAGCTGATTCAAAGAATCTTGACTGCTGTTTTGTCTTGTAGTGCCTTTACTTTACTTTTTAGCTGGTTTCTCTCTCCAAATACGAATTTCACTCAACTAACTGTTTCTCTGGTCAAAAACCATGCCTGCTGCATATCTCTGTCCAATATATTCCAACTGAATGCATTTGATTCCTTCTTTGACTGAATAAAGCATTAATTTGTTAATAAATTGAAAATCTGAAATGTTAAATACATGTGTTGTGCATTGCTTCACTGTTATTCACCCTGCCCGTGTAAAAAATCTGCATAATCCATTCTCTATACTCTGTTTCTCTACACTTTCTCTTTTCTGCAATGGCCTCCTCAAGCAATCCAAGGAAGAAATCCAAAACTGCTGGGTCATCTAAACACAAAGAACCTGAAATTCCAGCACCTCCTTCTTATAGACATTGTTCTATTGAAGCTTGGTTTGATGATGATGATGATGGAGAGGATGATGATTAAACTGGTTCTGCAACTAATAGAGAGATGTTGTTGCTGTTAAATCCTGTTGCTGATGCTGTTTACTGGTTTTGGAGTATTGGTGCTGTTACTGTTTTTTTAAAGTAAAGCTTTTGCTGTATTTGTTGTTGTTGCTGTATCTGCTGTTGCTGCTATATTTGTTGTTGCTGCTGTATCTGCTGTTACTGTTATATTTGCTGTATCTGCTGTATTTGTTGTTGCTGCATAATTGAAGCATTTGTTGTTACTGAAGTGTTGCTGCTGGTGCATTAATACTGTTATTACTGCTGCTGTATTAATGCTGGTGCATCTGCTGTAACTGAAGTGTTGTTGCTATGTGCTGTTATTTTTGTAATGCTGGTTTTGTTGTTGCTGTTGTTGGTGCATTTGTTGTTGCTGGTGCATTAATTCAACTGTTGCTACACAGATTCTGCTGATGCTGCTGCAAAATCATGCTGCTGTTGCTGTTTGCATTCATGTTTTTGCATTTCATTGTTGTTTGGTTGTGTGCTGTATGTGCTTATTTGTTGCTGTTTTTTAATTGGGTTAAATTCCCATGTATCTTGAACAGTTTTAAATTTGCTGCATATGCTATGTTATTTCCCTTGTGCTATTTGATGATTCCAAAGGGGGAGAAATTGTTGAATGCATTTGAAGGCACATGAAGCGCAAGTACAAGAGAAAGGGGGAGAATCAGAATCTAGTAAAAGGGGGAGAATCTGGAATCTGAATCTGCTGCTGCTGCTACTATTTTTTCTGCTGCACTGTTGCTGTTCTGCTGTATATTGCTGTTGTATTTACTGTATATGTATTTCTGCTGCTGTATTTTTCGAATTTTTGTTTTGTGCAGGACTCCTACATTCTTCAAAGACAATGAATGCATCAAGTGGTTGTCATCATCAAATAGGGGGAGTTTGTTGGACTTGAAGACTTGGTTTCAAGTGGATTTGATGTCTCCAACCACCTTTAATGATGAAGATGTTGATGCTTGAAGAATGAAGATTTTGTCTTAGGATTAGAGAGTCTTAGGTTGTGTGGTATGATGCATTTCAATCTATCTTGATCTTAGTCTTGGAGTTTAAAATGTTTTGAAATGTTTTAAAAGGTTTTAAAATGATTTCAAAGGTTTAACTGTTTTTTAATTGGTTAAAAATCTGATTTCAACTAGTTAAACTGTTCTTCATTTTTCAAAGCTTTGTATTTGGAAAATTTCAGCTGACTGTTTTCGAAATTTAAACTAGTTAAAATCCTGGTAGCTTTGTTTCGAGAATTTCAGTCTTCGGAATAGCTAGTTAAAACGAGATTTCAACCGATCGTTTTCAAGTTTCGAAGAAACAAGTGCTCACTGGAAAATTGGTTTTTAATGAAAACAACCGACTAAAACGCGTTTCAACCGACTATTTCCTGCAGAATCTGCTTTAACAGCTTTCTATATATATCTTGAAACTTAAAGAACTAAGTAACGAAACCTTTTCTAAAAGACCCATTGAGCAAGAACGTTCCTAATACACTCTAAAACATTTTACGAATCACTCCAAGACGATCAAGATTCAATTGAGTGCGAATCAAATCAAGAATTGCATGCTCTGTTTTTCCGTTCTTGCTCGGTGCTCTGTTTCGTTTCGCATTGAATTTCCAGGTGAATTCAATCCAATTCTTTGTGTGTTTGTTAGTCTGCGTGTTTGTATCTTAATCAGGGTGATTAAGAGATCTTGTAATAGGGTTTTACAGGTGTTTAGAAGTCTTGTAGGGTTCAAGACTTGGTGCAGCTTTCTGGTTTCAGTTTTGCATGTAGTGTTCATGTAAAAACTGGTTTTTAATGAATTGATTGAATTTGTTTGATTAGGAAACTGGATGTAGCCTTTGTTGAAAGGTGAACCAGTATAAATCTGCTGTGTTGTTCTTCTTCCCTTGAACTCTTTACATTCGGTAATTGAAGTTTAAATTGAAATTGAATTGGATATATGATCAATTGATAAAGAGCATTTCAAGAACCTGTAAAACTGATTTAAATCTTCAATCCGAATCTGGTTTTTCATAATTGGGCATTGGGTTTCGAAAAATTTTTGAAAGTTTAATTCACCCCCCCTCTTAAACTCAGCCATTTATTCCAACATTCTCCACGTCTTAACTCTTTAAATCTTTTCCACGTGTCTTTCTTTTATAAAAACGACTTCGAATTGCTTGATCATCCCTCTTTATCTCGATCATCCCTCTTTAGCTCGATCTATCGAAAGACGTAAACTTCCCCTTGGTCTTCAATTTTTACTTATGAGTAATCCTCGATTTTTATGCTTTCTTCGATCTTCAAATCCTACTTCTTACTCATACTTGGATTTTTAGCCTTTGCATGACTCTTCAATATATATTTTTTAATCACGTCAATAACAAATGCCCCCAAGATAATATCGACATGAATGTTCATCATGCATTCGATTATTATCTTGTACCAGATATCATTAAACTTGAACATTCCTGACATCTCTGACCCTTGCATTAAATGAGACGTCACTTGGGATTCCCACAAAATCCTTTTACCTACCGCAATCAAATTTTCGTCTCAGAATATCCCTCACGAATCCCAACCAAATTTCGGAAAAAACAAATCTTTGTTTTTTCCTCCACAACATTTCTCTCTCAGGGTTTTATAAAAACCCTACCTTTCTTCCTCAATACTCCACACTTGTCCTTCACTCTCAGAGTTCTTCGTCTTCTTCGTTATTATCTCCCAAAACCCTTATGCTCTTCAGCTCACACCTAAACTCTCAACCTTCAAATGGCGTTCTCTGATGTCTCCATCATCCCAGATGCTCAGCTGCTGGACTTCAATGGCGAGAAATTTCTTCCCTTCCCTAACCTTGAAGAAGAGACCAGGAACTCTGGTCTATGCAGGTATTACTACCTCTTTCTCTCTCTGGTACCCCAACAACCTTCTTAGGGCCTTTTCGACCGTCCTTCTCCCTAGACTCCATCAAAGATTTTTTTCCCTTCAACCCCTGAAGGCTTAGCCTTGATTACCGGCTCATCGATCAAATTAGATTTTCTTGATATCACCTCAAGGGTATATCGCACAGGTCTTGCTGCAAAAAGGACCAGCTACTTAAAATGGTTGAAGAGAGTTGAGAAATCCTATAGTGAACATTGGAAAAGGATTGGAATCTTCATTCAACTCAGTAAACTCGACATTTCATCCTTCGATATGTCGATGTTCTTGGCTGTTGTACATTTATGGAACAAGGATCTGCACGCCTTGGAACTTCCATGTGGCCCAATCTCTCATACCCTCCTCGACGTGGCCACCATCACAGGTCTAAAGCCTATCAAAGAGATATACACGCTTGCTGCATTTCCTATCGATTTCGATTTTGAGACGGAAATCGATTGGTGTCAGAAAGCTTATGGCCACTTCTTGGCCCATCATTGCAATGAAGATGCCGATGCAGTTGTGTCAGAATCAGAGCACATAGCCTTTCTTGTGTATTGGTTAACTACACAAGTTTTCTACTCCCGTTGAATCCAAATCTCATCGAACATGTTCAATTTGGCATGCCTTCTCCATCGAGGAAATCCCCAAATTTGTTTAGCTAAGCTTTTGCTAGCACATGTTTATTTTTCATTTCATAAAGCCTCAGACATCTTCTACTCTGTTAAACCAAATGGCAATCTATCGGGGCCGATTTGGTTCATTCAGTTGTGGTTGAAATAGATGCTTGAAGGAATCCTACCCGCCTCTGACAAAACACCTTCCGATTACCCTCTCCAGGGGGACCTGATTGACCACACTTCTCCCACGAAAAATGAAGTCATCTCGAGAAAATTATGAGAGGTGCCTTCAATTTTTCCTTAGTAAGGAAAAATTCTCTAAAGATTTGGCACCTTTCTCGAGAACCTCCCTCCAGGGGCCCACCTGGCTACTTCAATGCTTTCCAGCTTCGACGCTAGGCACTCAACAAGAACTGGTCGATATATGAAGGAATTTTCTCACGTAGGATGTGATTGTCGAAGGATTCCAAATGAAGGACGTAAAGTTCGTCCCTTACCAACCACAGCTCTTTTCGAGGCAATTTGGCCTTTGCCAAATGCTACCCTACCCTCAGTTGAGTGACCCTAATTTGTTCAACATGGTCATCACTGAGAAAACACTACAGGCGAAGTTAAAGGTCGTGCTCCCGAAGAAGAAACTTTCTCTTGAACCCTATCCCTTCGAGCCGGCCTACTATTGTACAAAGGAATTCCATGATTGGTGGACGTAGTACCTCTACTCATGCAACTATCGACATAATTATATCGAGATTGACTACTTCTCCATCTTTTGTGCAGGATCTCAGCAAATCAAAGAAAGGTAAATGGACTCACTACCTTCAAATTATTAAATTCGATAATTTTTTTACCAAGAATGCTATAATCCCACAAACTTGAGGGGCACAATATTGGGGGTAGCTCGTTCTCTTAGACACAAAGTTAATAAAAATCGAGAGTCTTTTAAAATTATAAACCTTTTAGGAAAAACTGTTTTCGAAAAATATTGTCAAAAAAATCTCCCTATTTTTCCTTCAGCCCCTTTTGGAGTAGTCAAACCTTTAACTCATCCTAAATGGGTTCGAGAGTTATGCTCTGCCCCAGAATTATATCGAGCTGATTATGACAATACCCCTTAAACCCATGTAATAGTTTCTCGATTATCTTATTTTCCTTATTTAAAATGTCGAGAGAACGAGCTCCCCTCGTGGTTGCAACACATTAAGCACACAAGGATTTTGACTCCCACACTTTGGGGTGAGAATTCTTACTATCAGTATCTCCTTTCGATATGTACTCCTCAATTATTATTAATTTTGGGTTTTATTTTTGTTTCAGCTAAACCCAAAAAGTTTCCTGAACAAGTTGAGGATTGGGGCAAAGATGACGGGGCCCCTTCTCGACCAGAAATAGCTTCTTCGAATCCTGCAAAACCTTCGAAGCACAAGCCTTCGAAGTCCCTTAGCTCCAAGTCCAAAGTCCTGAGGACGCAGGTAAATATTTCGATGCACTTTATATCCATCTTTTCCTTTAACTTCGATTCTCATCCCTGATTTCTCTTATTTATTCATCATTTCTTCATAGTCACATCTGACTCCTACTTGGGTTTCTTCATCGAAGAGTGAAGAAATTCCTCTCATGAGGAAGAAAATCAAGGAACCTCAACTTCAAGAGGTATAATTTTTCTTCAACTTTCAATTGCAGCTTTATCGAATCATATCCCAATCATTATATTACATTGAATATGATGCTTTTATTATTTAGGTTACCTGACCAACCAACATATCTAGCAACCTGGATTCATATATCGAGGCAACCTCGATTGTCGATCCAGTGATTTTTGCCCCTCAAGATCCAATAATCGATGTTCAAGTGTGATCTCGAGACAACTTACTGATAAACAGATTTTTGGTCGCACAAAATTATGATAAAAGAAAACAAGTTAACTAATGTAATATAGCTAACCCGTGTCGAATCTCACAAGGACACAATTGTAGGAGTGTAACCTTTGTTAGACATCGTTCTCGAAAGAAAAGTTAAAATAAACAATAATAATAATAAGGTTTAATAGGCATTTTGGTCCCAATATTTTGTGAGAATTTGCAATGTTTTCCCACATTTAATTTTTTTCTCAATTATGTCTTAAATTTTATTAAAATCTTCAATATGATTTCTTCTTTTAGATTAACTCATGACACGTGAATAATGACAAAAGGGTATGAATATAAATATGAATATGAACACTACAATATGTGGATTTTTGACAAAAAAGATCACATTGACATATTTAATAAAATTTGAGACTCAATTGAGAAAAAAATGAAATTTGAGACTCAATTAAGAAAAAAATTAAAATTTGGGACTCAATTGAGAAAAAAAATAAACATGGGAAAACATTGCAAATTCTCATAAAATAGTGGGACCAAAATGTCTATTAAACCTAATAATAATAATAAAGGGGGTTTTCTTGAATTGATAAAATTAACAATGCAGAGTAATAATTGTAAATAAATAATTAATGAAAACTAAAATTAAAAACACATAGTAAAAAAATTATAAATAAAATAATTAAGATAAACTAAAATTAGAAACAAATATGGAAATTAAATTATTTAAATACAAAAAACTAATGCATGCAGAATTAAATTGCGATGCTAAGAATTTAATAATTATATGATTAAAATAAATAAATTTAAAGACAAATTTAAAGGCAAAGCAATAATTGGAATGAAATTCTTATGCTAATTCAAATTTAAATAAAAATAAATAAACAATTAATAGTTAAATCATAGATTTTAAGGCAGAGCAATAATTAGAACGAAATATTGATGCTAATTCAAATTATAATAAAAATAAATAAATAAATAATTAACAATTAAATGAATGTATTCAATTAACTATTAAAATTTAAAATGAATAAGTAAAATACTGAATTTAAAATGTAGGCTAGAATTATAAAATACTGAATTTAAATTAAAAGTAAAATGCCAACAAAATTACTGGAGTGTGACGAATAAATGGATATGTGTGAGGGTATGAATGTGAATGTGAGAAAGTAGAGCATACAAAATTTAAATTATTTACCAGAATTAAATAAAATGAAGGCTAAAATACGAAATAATGAAATTAAATAAATTAACACGAAAAAAAACAAAACCAGGAAATTATAGCAGGAGCTCCTAAAACTTCCTAAAACTATAAAAAGGTTGTAAGATGTCTTTTGAAAACAAACTTTATATGATTAAAGATACAAACAACCTAAAAGTACTCAAAGTTCATATGAAAGACAAAAGTTTTGCTTTAGATTTGATGTAGACCCATGTTTTTGTTTGGGTCGAAGCAAAGCACAAAACAGAAGATCTAGAAGAGAAGGAAAGGTTCATAGCCTTATTTGTGAAGAACTCAAAAGAGTTTTCAAAATGACTTGAGTAGCCTTTATAACAATAAGGGTAAAAATGCTTTTTTTGTTTAAGTAGAAGAGAACAATTATTCTCAGACGAGGAATGATTGTTCTCAAAGGATGAATAGTCATTCTCAGTTTGAGAACGGTCCGTTCTCTGATACAAATCTTACACATTGTTACCAAAGAGACTCAAGTCATCTCTTTGAAGATAAGATATTAAGTTTTGATGAATTCTCAAGTAAGCCAAATCAAGACCATCAAATGAAGATTTGAAGAAATGGAGCTCAAGTTGACGAAGTTAGTGTCAAATCATTCTGGAATAAAAGAAATAAAAAGCTAAAAACATAGATCAAGCACTCCTTCACTCATGATCTTTTAAAAATGGATAAAACTGTTTTTTTTGCTTACATAATCGATTATGCCCAGACCATAATCTATTATGAGACTTATTTTTTTAAGTGTCGCTCTGTTATAATCGATTATATTTCTAACGTAATCGATTATGTCGTGTTATTTAAAAATCTTTTTTTAAAACACTCACATAATCTATTATGGACATAATGTAATCGATTATGTTGCGCTATTTAAAAAATCTTTTTAAAAAGACAGTCACATAATCGATTATGGACATAATGTAATCGATTATGTCGTGCTCTTTAAAAATCTCATATTTTACACTCACATAATCGATTATGGACATAACGTAATCGATTATGTGCAACAGATTTTCAAAAATAAATATTTTTTAAAAATATAAACTGATTTTTAAAAAATGTGAACGTTTTCAAATATTTTCTCAAATATTCTCCTTCAGTTTCTCAGAGGATTAAAACTGATTTTCAAATTTATTTATTTTCTTTTTTGAATTATTTTTGAATTATTTTTTAAATTTAATTAAAAATAATTCCTTTATAATTAGCCTAAAGGAGGAGAAAAATATACTACTGAACTAAGCTGACCTTGAGCACAAAAATTTGAGTTTTCTAATCTTTGTTCTACAATTTTTGACTAAGTCACTTGTGAAAGGAGCTGACGATTTGTGCCATCTTTTTGAATTTTCTCTTTCCAGGTGATATTGTTCCTGTGTTGTTTTTCTATTTGTAAACACCATAGTAGGTGTAGTTTTTCATCCCTTGTGGCTTTTCAAGGGAGGTGTTTTCATCTCTTGTGGGATTCAAGAGAGGTGTTCAATCTTTAGATTTTTTTCTTTTGCATGTTTCAATTGTAATATTGGTTGTAATTGAATATTCTAAAGATAGTGATTGGGGAGTCATTCTCAAATTGAGGTGATTGGGAACTGGATGTAGGGTTGGCTATACCCGAACCAGTATAAATCTTTGTGTACTTCTCTTCCCTTATCCTTTTTACTTTATTTACTGCTTCCGCTTCGGTAAAGATAAACAAGAAATTTTTTTATTAAAAAGGGTAAATTTTTTTGTGACATTTTAAAAAGCATCAATTCCCCCTCCCTCTTGATGCCATTTGTCTAACACACATGTTTTAAGGGTTGAGAACAGTCGTCCTCATGGTAAAAACGATTGTTCTCTTCCTTGAATGAAGGCTATAAATAGGGGCATTCCACCAAGCTACAGGCAATCACACCATAATACAAATCTTTTCTAAATTTGAGAATTGTAGCTCTGAAACTTGTATTCTTCTTTGCTCAATAAAAGCTTGCTCTAGAGATTTTAATTTCTCTTCCTTCTCTTTTTTCTTTGCTCAATAAAAGCTTGCTCTAGAGATTTTAATTTCTCTTCCTTCTCTCTTTTAAAGCTTTAATTTATTTCTTTTTTAGTATATTAGAGTAGAAATAGAGTAGAAAGAATGAAGATTAATAATTAAATATGATTTTTATAATCATAAAGTAAAAATAATTATTTAAAATATTATCTTAATTGCGAATACATCATAGAATACCTGTAATGAACGTAATGTGATGTTTAATACTTTCTTCGCATGTAATCGAGTCTAAACTTGAAATTTGATTGTAATGACCTAAAATTGAATAAAGTATACGTTAAAAACTGTTTTATAGTTTATTTATATATAAGTTTTCTTATTTGTAGAGGTGATAAAAATCTTATTGTATAAAATTAACTGAACATAACAAAAAGGATATCGAACTCATGTTCTTAATAACCACTCTCGTCTATATTTTTTTCTTCTATCCTTGTAATCTACCTTTTTTGTTATTTATTTTCAAAATTATTTGAAATTATTATATTTTTTCTGTTAATATTTTATAATTTGAACTTCTTGTTTAAAATTCATATTGTATTTCCACTTTTACAACTTACCATTTTAGTCATCTTTGTTCAAGAACAATTTTAAATTAAGTTCTTTAAATATTTTTTTTAAATGTGACTTTCGTAGATGATGAACAAATTTTACTCTATTTTGTACTTCAAATTTAAATATGTTATGTAAAAATAATTTTAAAAATACTGAGTTAATTTGCGTTTTCGATATGTTTTTTTATATTTAAAATAATTAATTTTACATATTTAAATTAAAAATTGTATTTGATTGCTAATTTAAATAAAAAAAATCAAAAAAGTAATTTTATTTGTAGAGGTGACTTTCTAAGAAAAAACGAGCACACACAGTATTAAGAGAAGTAGTAGAAATGCAAGTTTGGGGTCTTTATATGAACTTTCTAAGTAAACTGAAAATTTTAAAGTCTTTGCATTTCTTTTTAACTTTTAAATTTGATGTGATTGCTTAATTTCCTTGCCCGCCAAAAGGATAAGTTAGGTGATTATCTCTATTTCCTTTACAAAGTGTCATTTTCTTGTTTTTGTTATTTCAATTCATAAACTCATCATTGTATGCATAAAAGTATGTCACTTTACCCAAGCATGGAAAACAGAACTTTAATTTTTTGTCTTCATATAAACTTTCTGTCAACTTCAAAGTCTATGCAATTGTTTCATATTTTCTAAATCTGATCACGCTTAATTTTCCAACCCATTAAAAAAGTTAGAAAAAAAATTAGAAGACGACAATAACACTTAGAAAACATATTGTACTGTTACCGAAACGAGGCAGAGGGAATCTTCTATGATCAAGAGCGATAACACGTCGGCACCAAGGTGTTAATGGACTGGTTATCTGAGATGTTCATGGACAGACGAGTGGTTTACTTACAGAAAACTCTCTGATGCTCAAGTCAGTAAGAGTATTGTATAAGATTATATAGTAAGGAGTAAAAGTGAGTGAGTACTTCCTGTGGTATGAATATGTATTTATAGGCTCTTGTGGGCCTTGTAATTGATAAGACATTGGGTTAGTTACCTAATAAGTCATAACTGATTTGTGATTAACAATAACTGAATTGCACAGTCCTAACCGAATGGACCAATTTGTTAAGATTTGTTATAATATATATATTTTGTTATTATACATATCTTATGAGATATGGGGGAGTACACAAGCCCCTTGTTATTAACGTGATTAAAAAATATATATCGAAGAGTCATGCAAAGGCGAAAAATCAAGTATGAGTAAGAAGTAGGATTTGAAGATTGAAGAAAGCATAAAAATTGAGGATTACTCAAAAGTAAAAATCGAAGACCATGGGGAAGTTTACGTCTTTCCATAGATCGAGCTAAAGAGTGATGATTGAGCAATTCGAAGTCGTTTTATAAAAGAAAGACACATGGAAAAGATTTAAAGAGTTAAGACGTGGAGAACATGGGAAAACCATTTTTTAAACGGTTATTTATATGATTTAGTATAAATAAGAGGGACGAGGGACGGAAAAGGGGTTAAACATACGAGTGAAAAAAGCCAGAAACCTACAAGATAGAAAATGGCAAAACACTATGTGATTCTAATTTGGGTTGCTTTAGTTTCTGAATTCTTACAGCGCTTACTGTACTATCCCTAGTAATTAATAAAGATTATCCTTCGTCTACTTTTACGTCTTTCTTTACATTCTCGTTTGGTTAATGGGTTAGGGATTATTTCATCTTGCATTTACCATTTACGTTTCTTGTTCATGCTACATGCTATTGTACAGAAAAATTAATACTGCTAGCCAAAAAAAAGAATCCATAAAGTGCATTTATGAGTAGATGATAAAGTAAAAAATATGTTTTCAGCTTAATTGAGTTTGATTTGTGAAAAACTAATTTTCATGGAAAACAAATTGGCACGCTCAGTGGGACACAATTGGCTAGTTCTAGACCACTCAAAGTTGCATGTTATTAAGAAGTGTAAACAAATTGCATGTTATTATGAATAACCAGAACCATGTAAACAATGGCTCTGATGCCAATAGAAATGAGCAAGGGAGTAATGTAATTAGTACTGGGGCACCGGATGGTATACTCAGTAATGCTAGTGCTCCTGTAATTGCACAAGGCACTATATCGATACAAAATGCCTCTATCACTAGTCTTGTAACGACTAGTATAGGTCCACATATGATGACTAGGATAGAGTCGATACCGCCTCCAGTGTTTTACAATAACAACGCGGGGGCTGGAACCTTGATGCCCAGGTAGCAAGGGACACCACAAAATGAAAGACACCCTTGGGGCATGCCGAGATGGCAACCAACACCAAGGTCGGGTCGAGACAATCAAAAAGGGTATAAAGAAGGAAGATACGCCTATAATCAAGAACAACTCGAGAGAAATCATCCCGATGTCAAAAATGTTAGTACAAGGATATCAAATGCATCCTTGGAAGTAATTCGACAACAAATGGATGATAGTAATTTTGAGATGGTGAATATGCTGACTCAGCAAATCACAGTTGTGCTGAACTCGCTAGTACAAACTACTAATGATAGTTTTCAGAGGTTAGTGGACCAGATGACTCGAATAGGGGATGCATTGGTCATCCCAAGAGTCGGAGAAAATATAAAAAATAGAATTCTAGTAAATGATCAAAATCAGGGACCTCAAATTCGATTGGGTGAATACCAATTTTTGAGAAGAGGTCAAAATCTTGAGAATCTCGTTCAGATTAGAAATAATGATCGAGGACCTTTGATGAATGAAGAACTACATCGGTTCGGAGGTCCTTATCAACCGGAACAATTCAATCAAGTGTTGGATAGGTTCCTGAATCAACAAGGATTTGAAATGAGGTGTGACCCTATTTCATATCACTCTTCCCTAACTTTGTGTTAGAGGCAGAACTCCCTACAGGATGTAAAATCCCAAAATTTACTAAGTTTGCTGGGGAAATCGGGGATTCCACGGTAGAACACGTGGCACGATACCAAATAGAGTGAGGTAATTTAAACATGACTGAGAACTTGAGAATGAAATATTTCCCAAGTTCCTTAACAAAAAAATGCTTTCACTTGGTTTACGACTTTGCCTCCTAACTCTATATATAATTGGAAGCAATTAGGCAGAATGTTTCATGACCAATTCTTTAAAGGTGAAAATAGAGTTAGTCTTGTTGATTTAATGAGCCTTAAAAGGTATAATCATGAAAATATAGATGATTACCTTAACAAATTTAGGTAGATGAAATCGAGATGCTTTACACAAATCCCTAAATATGAGTTGGTGCGAATGGCTGCTTCAGGCCTTGAATTCCTAATTAGAAAAAAATTGGTAAATTTACCTCTAAGAGATATGGCTCAATTAGTAGACAAGGTTCGAAGAATCAACAAATAAAATATGAAAATGAGAGGTATCAAAAATTTGATAAAACCAATAGAAAGGAGAGAGTAGCATATGTCGAAATGCCAGATTTGTTAGAAGATGAATCGGTATATGAAGAAGAAGCGAATGTGGCGGAATTAAGAATAGGTCCTCCTTACACTTGTAAATTATTACAACAAGGGCAATTAAAAGACAAACTTGCAAATCGAACTTATAGTTTCGATGTAACTAAAGCAGATAAAATTTTTGATATTTTGCTAAAAGACAAGCAAATTAAATTAACTAACGAGCATAAGCTACCAACTCAAGAACAAAAACAAGGAAGAAAATATTGTAAATTTCATAATGTATATGGTTATTGGACTAACAATTGTATTCATTTCAGGAATGTCATCCAAGATGCCATAGACCAGGGGAGGTTGAAGTTTGAGGAAAAGACCATGGAAATGGACACAGATCCCTTCAAGGTCTAGGTTAATGTAGCAGAGTTTGTGCTACATGTTGATAATACTGATGGTATCAATAAATCTGATGTTTTTGAGGCATTTATGGTCGATGTTACTGATGATGTCAATCCAAAACACCTTAAGATGGAAATGGATGAGTTGGAAAAAGAACTGGAAGAGTTTGAGAAATATGAGAAGGAAATCTATCCCAAGGTGGGGGATACATTGCTTGATTTCCTAGTCAAGAAGAAAGAAAATGATGAGATGATAGCTCTTTGCCCTCGATGCAGCGTAGTGTTTGATAAATCAGCTATCAAGTCATTCGAGAACGTAAGAGAGAAGAAGTCAGGAGAATCAGAGATAGGGAAAAAAGCCCAAAGTACAGATAATCAAACGATGTCGCCTAAGACATATGTTCCCAGTGCAAGGACACTCGTAAATCAGTGGGTTCGAAAGGAGACCTACTATCATCAATATCCAAGAGGAAGGGGTGTGAGGGGAAGAATGTTCAGTCGATTATCTTACGCAAGAGGTCGGGGTTTCCAGAAGCCTCAGTATTTTTACGAGGCACCCTGGGAACAACTGAACATGTCAAAGACCCAATGGAAGAAGTTCAAGAAGAGGAACTTCACAGGGTATGTAAGGCCTAAGATGGGGGATCGGGTTGGACCATCGAAGGGTATTTATCATAAAGTTGAGGAGGACGAACAAATGCACCTGGGGGTAGTGTCGATACTTCCTTCCAATTTCGCTCCTGCAGTTGACCGAGTGCAAAGGAGAAAGGAAAAGAAAGATCGAGAAGACTACTATGAACCTGCTTTGAACCCCAATGTTGTTTGGGTGACACAAGTGGCGTGTGTCTCACCGAATCGAGACGCAGCATTCATAGATCCTCCAAGTGAGGAAACAAGGTTTCATTTGAAACCTTTAATGTTGACTGCACAGATAGAGGGTCTGAAGGTAGATAAGATTCTAGTTGATGGAGGTGCAACCATCAACATATTACCAAGTAATATGCTGCACAAGTTTGGAAAGACGAAGGAGGACTTATTTCCACATAACATAATGGTTTCTAATTTTAGTGGGAAAGCATCGAGTTTAGAGGGAATGATTGTGCTCGATGTGACCACAGGTACAGTGAGGAGACCTACTATATTTGTTGTATTATACTCAAGGGAAAATTTTAATGTGCTCTTGGGGAGGGAGTGGATCCATGAAGTGGGGGCAGTACCATCTACTGCGCATCAAAAGTTATTTTTGTGGAACCGAGAGGGTCAATTGGAAGTGGTCGAAGCAGATTAATGTGTTTACACTGCATTTGTGTTGAGTGTTGAACAACCCGTGAAAACAATGGCGGTTACTCGACCATTTACTTTCAAGGATACCAGTGACTTCAACTCGAAGTCCTTTGCGACTCGAAGTTATTTGCGTCTCGTCATCTCAAGATGGATCTTGAGCGAGGTTTTATGTTGGAAGAGGGGGCCAGCCTCGAAGTGGCCAGTGATGATGCAGGATAAGCTTTGCACAAATTTCTTGACTCGATTAGCATCTTATGCTAATGAAGGAAAAATTGGATCGAGTCAAGAAGTGCAAATAGGTAGGGTAGGACAAATAAAGTCGAGTACTAAAATCAAATTAGGTGTATATGTTTGTAATAATGAGGAGATGAAGTTAGAATGAAACTCTGTTCAGACAGATTGTGGGAAGTTTAAGATTCATATGTTAGAGCAGACATGAGATAGCATTCAGTGTTGGTCTAGTGAGCAGGTTTATAAGCAGTCCAAAGTATTTTCATATGTTTGCAGAAAAAAGAATATTGAGGTACCTAAAGGGAACCAAGAAGTATGGGTTGCTGTTTTTTAATAAATTGAAGAATGAAAATGGTGATATAAGGTTGGTTGCCTACTCTGATGCTGATTGGAGTGGTGATCAAGTTGACAGGAAAAGCACTATGGGACAAGTGTTCATGCTGAATTGTTCAACAATAAGCTGGAATTCCAGGAAACAGACGGTGGTTGCATTATCAACTTGTGAAGCTGAATATATATCAGCTTGCTCTACAACATTTCAAGCTTCATGGCTGTTTTCTCTTCTCGCTGAATTGAAGATTATGATTCAAGTTCTGTTGTGTTAATTGTTGACAACAAATCTGCCATAGACCTGGAAAAAAACCCAATGTCTCATGGCAGAAGTAAACACATAGAAACAAAGTACCATTTTCTGAGAGATCAAGTAAGTAAGTAAGGGGGTGATACAGTTATAACACTGCAGGACCGAAAATCAACTGGGTGACATCATGACCAAGCCATTGAAGATTGAAAGATTTAAGTGTTTGAGATTTGTTTTAAATGTAATGTGTTTTGCTTAATATGTTTGAATGTATTTTGAATAAGGGAGGAGTGTTAGAATATGTGATTAAAAATAAAATCTGTTACACTTTGTGTTAGTTAGTTTGACTTGGTATACAATATAAATACCAAGACACATCTCTTAAAAAAGCGATTCATTTTTTTTATACCAAAATTGTGTGCATTTTGGTATCTCTATTTTCACAACCCTTCTCTCTTATCAACCCAACACTAAATAAAGCAATTATGTCCACCTTTTAAGTTAAAAAAGCTAAAGCTCGAAAAAAAAATATACAATGGCAAATTTGTATAACTTTTTTACATTAGTTGCTCCCACAATTGTAAAAAGTATCTATTATATCAGGTGATATATTAATTGATATAAAAAAGACTTTCTATGTCTATTTCTCCCATAATCGACTTAGAATATCCAACTTAGTTGTCACTATCTTTCCCCCTCACTTTTCTTCTTTGTGTGTATCGTCCTACTACTTTTGAAATTTTCTCATGGCGATATGAACATTCGTGTGCTCTTGTCTTGCTATGTTATCACTCCCTATTCCACCACTACACCTCCCTGCAATTTGCTAACAGCCCCACGACTTTGGTCCACACCATTGTTCCTCCTTGTTGCTCACCACAAGTCACAATACTGGTTTTTGGCCTATGCTCCTCTCTATTGCACCACCACAAGTTGTGATCCATCCAAAGATTGTAGCCATTACTGGTTGTATCGTCATCACTCGTGTTTGCATCTCCATCGTTGTCATTGCCCCTTTTACTACATACAGGCAAGTATCTCCTTATTCTAGTTGTTTCATTTATGATATAGTTAAATAATATGTGTTAACAGATTAATTTGAATAAATAGGGGTCAACATTAATAGCTTAATAATTTTAGCATAAATTTCATTTTAGTATTTTGAATATAATTTTAAAAGTTCCATTAATCACTTAGTTATTATAAATACTTAGTTGATAAATTATCTGGTTAAAAATTATTTATTTCGTCATAGGTCTTAAGTCGGTGCCAAAATGAGCAAATTATTTTAAAAACAAGACTTTTTATATTAATTAATTCAAAAATCAATGAAAAATATACTTTTTACATTGATTCTTGAGAATGTAAAAAGTCTTATTTTTTTATATTATATCAAGTAAAGCATTAACTAATATAAAATATAGAATTATGTTTGTTGATGATCTAATTGAGATAGAATGATTTTTTTATATCACGTGATTAATCACCATAAAACATGTGCTTTTCTACAACACCTCGATGTATGCTATTTTTAAAGTGATGTAATTTGATCTAAATAACTGATATAAAAAATATTTTAACAATAGTTTTTATGTGCACTTAGAGAGCCTTAGTTTCTTTTTTTTGATTCAAAACAATTTGTGTAATACAACTCCAATTGAATTGTTTTTATGATTTTCTTTATATGAAAACAAGTTGAGGTAGTATTTACAGTAAATGAATTGAATAATATTGTTTGGTTGAACAACTTGAGAATATTAATCATTTTTCAATATTTCGTTATATGTATGTTTTTAATCTACACTTGATATATTTTGTAATATTTCAATTTATTATATTTTGTGTTTATTTTCAGATGCATGTTTGATTGTGGAGATTTCATGTCATTATTTTCATTTCATGCTACCTAAATGCAATATCTTATCGAAATTTCATAACATATAGAATTTCATAACATATAAGAGATGCTGATTAAAACTTTTGTAGTATTCAACTATAAAAAAGTGAAATTTCTTAAGTAGGATACGATCATACATTTGATAAAAAAAAGTGAGATTTATTGCGTGCATCATACAAGGCCTAATTCTAGTGATGCGTGTCCAAAACATAGATATGAATTGGAATTGGATTAATTCAACACATAATTATGATTATAAGATATGGGTGGAAGAATTTATACAGTTTGCACAATATAAACGTCGGTAGTAGCAACAATGGAGTGAGAATCAAGTGCCCTTGCATGAACTCTTTAAATGAGAGAAGATTGCATATTATCGAATCTATGGAGCATTTTCTATGTGAATTTCTCATAATTATCATGATACGATGAATTGTTAGATTTGTTAAGAGTCTACCGAATTGAGGAGTTTTTTTATTTGAGGAATAACAAATTGGAGGACATGAATTTGATGTTGATGAAGACTCTTTTGTTTAAGCATATGTGTATGAAAATATGTCTATTAATGCAAAAGCTTTGTTGTGCCCTGATTCAACTGATTCAACTAACTTCGCATGATTGTCAATATTGTTAAGGTTGACAAATTTGAAGATAATCAACTTTACATAATATGATGTAATATAACCAATAATGCTCTTATGTTTTTAGTGCTTATTTTAAATATAACATGTTGAGTGGTAGATAAGTACAAGATCACAAAAGCTCATATGGATACAAATTATTGTATTTTAATTGCATTCTTTGTTCATCTTTTATTAGCATTTTATATTTATTTTAAATTGTAGTATAATAAACAAACTAAAAATTAATGGATGATGATTATTGCGTGAGCTGGAATCGAGGTTCAGATAAGGTAATACATTATAATCCACCAATACATTGACGCATTAAATTATTACTTATTTGTTGACTTACTTAAACTTATATGAATATGTTGTAGTTTTTCGATGAGTCACAACTGTTAGATTCAAAAGCAATGGACTAAGTCAGAAATACGTGACCAAAATATTTTGTAAATGTTTATAACACTTTGAGATAAATGATAAAGTAGTATAACTTTCATACTATTTAATCTTTACTAACACTTGCAATTTGCTTGAACAGTTTATTTACATCTTTGGTAATTTATATATTCAATAACAATGCTTTTAATCTTTAATTATGCGTTTATATTAATTATATTTTTATTAAAAATTGTTTGTTTCTTAATGACAATGGTTCTGGTTGGTCATTTTCTTCATCATCTTGATATTTATCTAAGATTTGATTTTCTTCCTCAAGGGCCAAAGACTTCTATTAGAAAATTAAAAATTGTATATTCTTCTAATAGTTGTTGTGGGATTGGTTTTCGTCTAAATTTAGATAAGCACTACTAAATAATTAGGTGTATGATTGAATTAAATTTTGATTTGATGAGTATGATTATGTATAAGTTGAGATTCTAATGTGCTTGATAAACCTTGAACTAAAATCGTATTTAAGGAGTTTAGTTGACTCATTAATGTACTCAAAATCGACACTAGTACGAAAGAGACTTTTTATGTATGTTATTTTAGCTTTTTTATATCTGTTATAATTCTGACATAACTTTACGTCGAGCCTACTAATATACGTAAATTTATGTTCGACCTACTAATGGACATAAATTTACGTCAGACCTAATGTTGTCTGACATAAATTTACATCAGACCACACTAGGTCCCATGTATAATTGGGCGTATTTAAAAAAAAACTGGTTTTGGCTTATAACCAAAACTTATAATTAAAATTTGGACATTTCAAATAATATAAATATGCCAGACAATCCATAATTCAGATATGGTTTTCCTTATTAATATTTCTGGAGTTCACTTTCTCTTCTAAGTTAATCTTTCTATCTTCCATTATTTCCTTCAAACTTCCTCTACTTTGGAATCAAACACAACATCCCCTGTTCCACACAGAATGTCCATTTTCAATATCATTATTATAAAATATAAAAACTTAAGAAAACTTATTAACATTATAGAGAAAAATAGGAATCTAACCTCAATCACAATGCATGTCCAAATACTCCAATCCAATCAGAGAAAAATGTCCACAACCACAAATGGGACAAGAGGATGACTTTGCCGCCACTCACCATCACTAGAAAACGATAAAAGGACTTCTTGCAAGTCATCGAAAATCGTCGCAATTCCAAACCCTTCATAAACCCTTGTTTGCGTGGAAGAGAAGAAATCCCTAATTACAATTATAACGAATTTTATATCGGACCAATTTGGTTCATATATAAAAGTAATCGGTAGTACATATACCAATGTATTTTAAAGTGACCCTTTACATAATCTTGCCGAGAAAGTATATTGTTATAAACTTGCAAGATATTATTTTTTATACATAAGGGCAACCACACAAGAATTAAGAGAGTCATTAAGTTACCTTAATAAGTAGGTATCTATTAATAATAAATGTTTTTGAAGAGAAAATCTAGACCAATATCAAGACCTCACAAGAGCTTTCAGGAATAAACTAAATAAAATAATACCTAAACAAATTAAGTAATTAAGCATAAAACATTATACTAGGGATTATGAACCCTAAATTAAAAATAAATAAATCTACCTACGGATTGAGACATTAAACAGAGAATGATTATAAATACACCGAATAAGAACCTAAAAACCGAAAGATAAATTAAACAATTTGGCTAGACTAACTAGATTTAAAATTTCTAAATTCTTATTGTAAAAAACTAGTTGTTAATAGTCCTTAGTTTAGCTAGTTGTTACTCAAAGTAGCTCTGGATTTACTAGTTATTATTTAAAACAATTATTATGATGCTTCACTTGTGAAAATATTTTCACGCATCTGAATGATGTAACGAATCTCTTTCTTTTATTAAACTTTCTTAAAATTGTGACTTCATGGTTGTAGTTATAGATGAATTTCAAAAATTCAATTAGAATAGAACAACTAGAGATTAAAACTAGTGCACAATATTTCGACATAACTTCTACTATTTCTTATATTATTGCTTAAATATGACGGGTTGTGTACTGTACCTAATATTCTAATGTAATTAAAAATTTTATTATCGTTCAAGGTTGAAGGATTATGTATTGGTAGGTAGAATTTCGATCTAGATACCTAACTTATTTTTTACTAAAGTTTTGAATTTACTTAATCATGTCTCATCAATAAGGAAAGTAAACATTTAGTTCATATAATTACAAGAAGATTCAATAATAGTTAAGCATAATTGAAAAATAAAGCAATAATTAAATATATAATTTCATATCTCTAAAATTTAGTTAAGTCTTATTAAAGGAAATAATTGATAATATAATCAAATAATAAATAAAATAAACAAATAATCCTAAATCCAAATAATTTGGCTAAATTTGTCTAAACAAAGAAATAATGGATAATTTAAGTAGGAATAAATACCTTGAAACAAGGAGAGTATTTATAAGGGGAGAGATGCGATCAATTATAAATAAGACTATGAAAGATAGACAGGGACATACAATTCTAGTGCTCTAGCTTAGGAATCGTTATTCCTTCAAGCTAAAACATTTGACACCTACAATGGGACAAGTAAATTCAATCTTATGGTAACAAGAAGTATTGTTGCTCATGAAACATTTCCTAACATTTCCATTTTATAAGAGAAAAACTTGTCAAGCAGGACAGAGGGACAAGATAGTTGCGATAATACCACATGGTGACAAAATTGTATGGTTCCATTTCCATTCACGACAAGTATTGATATCTCAACTTTCATTTAAAAATTATTATTATTATTATTATTATTATTAATTTTTATTTACATCATGACTTTATTTTTTATTTATTTTATTTTTAAAATAGAGGATTGAATTCATAAAGTTTGTTTATCTTTATAATAGATAATTAAATAAATTTGATTTGATTTAATATATATATTAATATGTTTTTTCTAATAAAATTGTCATGATTGTTTTATATATTTTTTGTTTTCTTTATTAAAAACATTAACTTCAACACATATTTTTTGTCTTATTTATTAAAAACATTAACTTAAAATTGTTGACGTCAGTTTATAAAAAAAATTATGAAATTTAATTCTTTATTTTATTTATTCATTTATTTTTATAAAAAAATAAAAATAATTATCTTAGTAAAATTATTTTCTTAAAAAAAGATAAATTAATAGAACATGTATTTAAGTGTATATATATTCGATCTTTCCAAATTTTCTTTTGTAGTAATATTAAAAGATTATCACTTTTTGTTAAAGGAAGAGCTCTTAAGAAGAATCATTTGACCAATGTAAGAATTTTAATTTAAAGTTTTATATTTTTTAAACAACCACATAGTCAATTTTTTATAGACAAGAAACGACGAAATTAGTTGATTCTCGCTTTTTGAGCAGGTCATCAAAAGGCCGATAAATGAACAAATGACAAAATTAGTTGACTCTCGCTCTTTCAGAAGGTCATCAAAAGGTCGATAAAAAGAAACAGTGAAATCATTTGACTCTCGCTCTTTGAGCAAGTCATAAAAAGGCTGAAAAATGAAGAAACAACAAAATTAGTTTACTCTCCCTCTTTGAGCAAGTCCTTAAAAGGTCGAGGTGAAATCAGTTGACACTTACTTCCTGAGTGTGTCACCAAAAAGGCCAATAAATGAAGAAATGGTGAATTCAGTTGACTTTCACTCTTTCAGCAAGTCATCAAAAGGACGACAAATGAAGAAATGACGAAATCAGTTGACTTTCACTTTTTGAGCAGGTCATCAAAAGGCCAATAAATGAAGAAATAGTGAAGTCTGTTGACTCTCACTCAATGTGCAGGTCATCAAAAAGCTGATAAATGAAGAAACGACAAAATCAATTGACTTTTTTTCTCTCTCTTTGAGCAGGTCATCAAAAGATTGATGGTGAAATCAGTTGACTCTCACTCTTTGAATAGGTCATCAAAAGGTTGATAAATGAAGAAATGACAAAATTAGTTGACTCTCACTCTTCAAGAAATTCATCGAAAGACCGACGATGAAATCAATTGACCCTCCCTCTTTGAGTAGGTCATCAAAAGGTCAATAAAGGAGGAAACAACAAAATCAATTGACTCTCGCTCTTTGAGAAAGTCATCAAAAAGTCACCGACGAAATCAATTGACTTTTGCTTTTTGAGCAAGTCATCAAAAGGCCGACAAATGAAGAAATGACAAAATCAGTTGACTCTCGCTCCTTAAGCAGGTAATCGAAAGACCGAAACAAAATGTCGAAGTCAAAATGGTGGGATAAAGATAATAATTTCAATGTTTTGCAAGAACGTATCATACATGCCAACATCACAAATATTCTTCAAATAACAAGCAAGAGGAAAAAGACACGTGCAAATGACATGTTTGATTAGACAAGCAACTAAGTGCACTAGTATGTACTATTCCGACCTAGCCTATTATCTTATCACTCATGTTATTTCTCTAGCCTAAGGGCTATGTACTGGTAGGTAATATTTCAACATTGTTTATAGCCTTATCACTCATGCTATGCTCAAGCCTAAGAGGTTGTGTACTGGTAGGTAATATTTCGACATAGCTTATAGTCTCATCGCTTAAGTATGAAGGATTGTATACTAGTATGTAATATTCTGACCTAGCTTATAGTCTTATTGTTCACGTTATCGTTCAAGACTAAGGGGTTGTAACTAGTAGGTAATATTTTGACATATCTTATAGTCTTATCGCTCAAGCCTAAGGGGCATGTACTGGCAGGTAATATTTTGACCTAGCTTATAGTCTTATTACTCATGTTATCGCTTAAGATTGAAGGACTGTGTACTGGTAGATAGGACTGATCGATGTCGTACTCGGTCAAATAAAAAAAACAATTAAATGTAGTACTAGAAGTGACTCCTAGGTCGTCTCTCAAGGACCAATTTTCATTGTCAAAAGATTGAACATGCAATGTGCAATGGGGGGTTTTGGACAGAAAACAATGGTTAATTAAAAACAGCGGACAAATAACAAATTAATTGCAATAATTAAAATAGACAAGACTCTTGAACACAATGCATCTCTGACATCCTTGGCTCACAACAGATTATCAGTCCGTTTAATCCTTGTTCGGTCTAGATTAACCAACTAAGCGAAAGTTAACCCGAGACTTCCCTACACGAATTAAGCAAACGTGAACCTTGTAAGGTCTCCTTCCAAGGGATTAAGCATCCTCCAGAACAAACACTTCACAGAGGAGAATCAAACGTACGAGCACAAAAAAATGCACAGAACCTCCATCAGTGAGTGCAGCATGCCCAAGAGGCTCACCCTGGGGTTTTAGCCTTCCATTAACTCAGAAAACAGAAAATGCATTGCAGAAAACGTAAAATGCATTGTAGAAAACATAAACTGATATTGAAAACGTAAACTGATATTGAAAACGTAAATTGATATTGAAAACGTAATAGAAAATGGAAAAAGCAAATGAAAATGCAGTGGAAAACGTAAAAGGAAAATGAAAACGAAAGCAGAAAACGAAAATGCAGCGGAATTGTGAAAACGAACAGAATAGAAAATTGTAGAAACGCACATAGATTGAAGAACAAACTGGAATTTTTGAAACAGTAAACGAAATGTGAATTGAAAACCAAAAACAAAACTCTACTCTACTGTGTATCTCTCTAGCCGAAAACCTAAAAGATCCCTAAAATTTTCTACTACTACTGCTGCCGCTCTGTGTTCCTTCCTCAGCTGTCCTACTTGTAGCTGCATTGCATGGGCACAAAACCCTAGACCCATTGGGCCCAAAAACCAAAGACTGGTCCACGTTGTGACGTGGCAGCTCCTCTTGAAGTCCATGAATTAATTCCAAGCCTAAAATAATTTTAAACTGCCCTGAAAAATAAAAATTGGAATAATTAAACTTAGAAAATTCAAATTAATTAAAATATGAATTTCTGGTCCAAATATAGCCCTAATAGAAATTGGTACAAAATATAAACAATTAAGCACAAATTAGAGATGAAAACAAGTACAGAAAGGTAAGAAAATAAGGAAAAATAATGACTCATCAAGGACTCCAATCCGGATACGTAATCTTATTCCTCACAAGGGTTCCAAATTACCTTAATCATGTTTCATCATTAAGGAAATTAAACATTCAGCTCTTATAAGTACAAGAAGATTCGATAATATTTAAGCATAATTAGGAAATAAAGTAAGAATTAAATACATAATTCCAGATCCCAATAATTTATCTAAATCTTATTAAGGGAAATAACTGATAATATAATCAAATAATGAATAAAATAAACAAATAGCTCCAAATCACAATAATTTGGCTAAATATTGTTAAAAGAAAGAAATAATGGATAATATAAGCATGAATAAATACCTTAATACAAGGAGAGCATTTATAAGAGAAAAGATATGATCAATTATAAATAAGACTTCAGGGTTAGACAGGAACATGCAATTCTAGTACTCTAACTTAGGAGTTATGACACTCTTTTTTATCATACTGAAATCGAGAATTGAGTATTTAATTGTGACCAAAATAGGATATGAGATTATTACTCCTAAAAATGTCAAATCCCTACCCATATGATATTTAAGTATGACATTCCTTTGTTAAAATTTTAAGTTGAGACATTCTTTCATAAAAAATGAAAGAAAATAAAAAAATTCACACTTTAGTTACCCCTTAATTGATTTCCATATTCTCCTGAGAATATCCTACTGAATCGAAAATCTCAACTTTAGTCAACCCATTCATTGATTTCTATATTTTGATTGAAAGATTTTGAGACAAAAAACTATCATTGTAATTACTACTATGTGACATCCTATTTAATTGATTGCATTTCTGATTCATTACTCATGTTATGAAACCTCCATTGATTCTTATTATGGGTTATTACTCATGCACAAGAAAGATATCACTAAATATTAGAATTATGATGGAAAATAAAATTTAAGATCAAGGTTTATAATTTTTGCAATAAATTGCTTATAACACAATTATATTGGTTTAACTAATATGAATACATAAAAAAAGAAGAGAAGTTTTTTATTTAGATACAATTCTTCTTCTTCTTACTATCTTGATTTTCACATGGGGTGGGAACAAATTAATTATGGGATTGGTTTGGATGGTAGGTGGCATAAAGAAAATGACCACGATCAGTATTTTTAAGACAACTAATACTGCAATATTTGAGGCAAATGTCAGGTTTGACAACCCAATTACTTGAAAAGTCGCGGAATTGACAATAGTGTTCAAGTTCCTGCTAGTTCCTGGAAAGATAGTTGTGATATTTGTAGAGAATGGGTTGGAAGTATTTGGTGCCTCCATCTATTTATATCAATTTGTGTACACGCATATGTTGCAAGTGACATCAATTGTCTCGTGGCGAAGGCTGGTTGGACCAGAGGCCATGTGGGCTAAAATCATTTGGGTTGTTACACTCTTAAGTAGAAAGAGTTGTGTCCTAACTAACGGCTATAACTTTGGGTGTAGTGGTAAGTGTCTGATCCAACAATTGTTATCAGAGCCAAAGTCACGAATTCAATTCCCAGTAAGAAAATTGATGAGGGATAGATTGTTGCAGGTGGTATCAATTGTCCTGTGGCGAAGGCCGATTAGGCCAGAGGCCAAGTGAGCGAAGTCACAATCGAATTGTGGCACTTGGGTTGTTATGCTCTTAAGTAGAAAGAGTTGCATCTTAACTAACGACTATAACTTTTTGTGTAATGGTAAGTGCTCAATCCAACACACACACACACATTCATACAAAAACAAATAAGAAAGTGAGAACAAATACCATAAGGATTGAGTGCAAGAAGAAATTATTCGATATATAGGCTTTGAATGTCTTTCATTTCTTTACATATATTTCAAGTTCATTAGTTTGAGCAAATATACATGTTTCCTTTATCTTATTTGATTCCTTGGTGTATAATCTTGGAATGCCTCTATATATATTGATTTCATTATCGTGATAAAATCTCATTATCATGATAGAATTTACAAAGTTTTTTCAACTTATTTTGACGTTTTGATATTTTGATAACTCTCAAACATCTTAGATTTGTTTACTTGTGTATCGATTTTATTCTCAAAATGAAATATATGTGGTTTCTTTATCTTATTTTGATTCTTTAATCTTTCAATATAGAGAATTTTGAATATTCTTATTAATTCCATATATCTAGATTTCATTCTCTTTACAAAGTATATGTAGTAAATAAACAAAAATAGAATATATGATCTTCTGTATCAACCATCTATATGTTGATTTCATGTGTTGATTTTGTTAAGGAAAAGTCCAACATTCCAAGATTTTGAACTTAAGCTTAAAAACAGTTAAAGTATAAAAGAAAAGATTATAGATGAAATATTTTGACAAATGATAAGTCTTAATAGATGAAACATCTTGACAGACACTAAGTCTTAACAGATGAAACATCTTAACAGACGAGAAATTTAAATAGAAAAAACTTTCATCAGATCATGTACCTTGAACAATCATTAGATGACGAATCATCAGATGATACACGTTTCAAAATGCTTAACCGTAAATGTTTGTTCCTTGTTTTTTAGAAACATTCTTTTGGTTGATCTGATGACCATGTATGAAGGAAAATGTAACATCTTCTCACTACGCTTTCTTTGACAAGAGCAAAATTATTTTTTCACAAAATATCCTTTATATATTAACTTCATTCTCTTTAAGAAAAACAAGTATAAATTATGTTTGTGAATAGTCAAGATAAATGAGCTTTTCCACGTAAACAAATATCACAAGATTATTTCATCTTGAGTAATATGTATTCATTTAAACCCTCAAGGTTAAACCTCCAACTAAAAAATAAATTAACTTGAATTCAGTGTATGTATTAACATAACAACTTATTCAATGTATATAAACTTCGAATATCTTCATAATATATCATATTAATTCTATTTAAGAAGATCAAGTTGAAATTATATTTGTAGTAACTAGTCAAGATAAATGAGCTTTATCATGGTCAACAACATACTCCAATATTAATTTATCTTGCATAACATCCACTCATTTAAATCCACAAGGTCTAACCTCCACCTACAATATAACTTACTTAACTTACTTAAATTTACTTCTTAAAAATAGAATATGTATATATATACACATGTATTGGATCATTGTTCAGATAAAATTATAACACAATCGAATATGATAAATATTAGATAAACAAATATGATGAGGTTAGGGACACCTAACTCAAAATAAAAAAGGTTTTTAAGTAAGTTGAATGATAGATGTCTCTTTCCCTTACCTTGGGTAAATTGAAAGATATAGGATCAGTGCTGACTTGATATCTCTGTTGGTATTTTTTTTTTACTTTTTTCTACACTTCTCTCGTTGTTAATTTAATTTTCTTCTTTCTCTATTTATACTAGTCTTTGCAATGATTACTTAGTTAGGGCAAAGATTCTTTTTCTATATATTTAGGTTAGTTTGTAACTACTAATTGGTTTCAGATAAGATGTAGTACAAACTTATTAAATGCCTTTATTGTGACAAAGGTAAATTTTATCCTATAAGTTTGTGATGTCATGGTAAAATTCAATTCAATTTAATAAAATATTATATTTACCTTAATAGAGACATCATTAGGTAGGCTTGTTGTATCGAGTTCATATACGAATTTTGATGTACATTGTTATCCCTTCCAAAATCAAGATTTTGTTTTTCAATCATTTTTTGTTGAGGCTTTAATTCCAGATTTGTGTTCACATTAACTCAATCATGATTGAACGTTGCTATCGAGAATCTGATGATAAAACCAACTCATCCTACAAGCATTTCCATCAAGAATTTGATGATAAAATCAACTCAATCCTGACCAAGCATTCCCATAGAAAATTTGATTATAAAACGTCTCTATCCTTCATTTTCAAGCATTTCCATAAAAAAATTGATGAGAAAACCTCTCTATCCTTCATTTCTGATGATCGAACATTTTCATGAAAAATTTAATTCAAGATTTTACATTTGAGAAAATCACTCGATCATCAATCAAACATTTTCATTGAGATTTTGATTCAAGATTTGTGTTCAAGAAACTCATCTCGGTTTTTTTTATAATAGAGAATATTAATTCTTGATATTTGATTTTCAACAATTGAGAAGATTAACTCTCAATTCTTGATTTTCATAGAAATTTTTTATTCTTCCTTCCTTTCTTCTATTTATTTAAATAATTTATTATATAATATTTAGAACTCTAACATAATATTTAGAAGTATCTATACATAACACACTTTAATACATCAAATTTAAAAAAATACTATATCTCTTTGAGAATGTTACAGAAGTCGTCATTCCTTTATATTAGAAAAAAAACTATTATAGATTCATTATTACTAGTTTAAGAGAAATATGAGGTTTTCTTAACTAGAATATTCATAATTGTCTATCTTTTCTTGATCTTAAAGATTTTATTTATAATTGATTATTGCTTCTGGACTTATAATTTTTTTTTAATTAAGCTTCTATAATCCCTCATTTGTGTATTATTTTAATTTTACTTTTAATATTTTAAATTTAATGTCTAATTATTATTGCATCAATATGATGATATGGAATTACTTAATTTATATTAATTGTTTTTATACTATGTTTTTATTCTTGCTTAATTGACAAAATCTTTTCACACTTTACTTATTAAATATACTTTTATTTAATTATTCTTTTCATATCCATTCTTTCCTATTTAGTTTTGGATGCAAGAATGGTTCTTGATAGGTCGGAGCTAGACCAATCACTATAAGGTTCATAATCTTGAACAATAAGACTCATAAAGATGGATTGATATTTTACCTATTCTTACATAATCCCAACAATAATCTTGTTAAGATTTGTGAAAATGAATCTGCATCCTACTTATCATTACAATTAGGTAAAACAAGTTTTCGTGTCTTATTTTTTCAGTCACTTTGTAATTTTTTTTCCAATTATTTTCTGTTTCTCAATCAAATCTTAATTTTGGTTAAAAGCAATTAACGTGATCTCTTTAGTTAAATTGACGTTGATGACGTTAGAAAAGTATAACATAACACATGCAATGACACATGCAATGCCACGTCGTATCGAGAAATATATGTTCTCTTTTGTCTTCTCCCTTTTATGACACGTGTCTTTTATTATATGTACATGTCATTCAATGTGTGACTCACATTATCACTTTTATAACGTCATCATCGTCATCAATATCAAATTTAATGGAATATACCACCTTAACTGTTTTTAATCAAAATTAAAATTTGATTGAGAAAAGATATAATTGAAAAAAAATATTGTAAGTTTAAAAAAATGATAAAAAAATTAGTTTGCCTTATAATTAAAATAAAAAATATAAAGGTTGATAATAAAAAGAAAACAAATTAATGGATGCAAGCAAAGACGAACTCGTTTAAAAGAGTCATGAAAAAAATACATGTTCTGTAGTTTCAGTATCACAAACACAAAAAATTGTTGGTCGAACTTCAAACAATACAGAGGAATGTGAGAAGTGCATTCGGTATCCATACATATTCTTTATCTTTGCAATTGTATGGGACCCTTGTGCATTCAGTGTTCTTCAATATCGATTTTTCGATATAATTTTGATTATTGATATTTCACCATGATATCTCATCATCAACTTGAAACCAACACAGAATATTTGGAGATACTTTAGGCATAATATTTTTAAAAAAGAACTATTATTTTAATTATTTAATCATAACGGTGTAACTTTAGGTATCTTTATCGTCTTAAATTTAATTATAGTGTTAAAATTATTTCTCAAAATAAAAGTATAAATAGTTTTATTTATTTCTAAACAAATTATAACAATAAATAATTTATCAATGATGAAATGTACAGTATGAAATTCTTGCAGGACTGGTCTAAAAATTCAAAGAGAAATACCGAACTCAGAACATTACTTTTAAAAATAAAGTGTATTAATAACACTGTTTAAACACTTTTAAACAATATTATTTTATCGCTTTTTTATAAAAAAAAAAAACATTACAACACAGGCAAGTTAACTAGTTTATTTTTTAACCTTAGATAAAGTGTTGCAAAGTGCATCCAAACAAGATGAGAGTTGGTGTGATCCCCTTTTCACACTTTCCTTTCAACCGACCCATGTAGTTTTACAGAAGCCAGAACGACGACGTTGTGGTTCATCTTCTTCTGCGTGGCGCAATCCCAATTCCGCACCTCACAAACAACACCACTCTCTTCACTCTTCAATGGAGGCCAGGGTCTCTTCCTCTCTCGGTCTCCCTTCTCCGAAGCCCCATGAAATCTCAATCTCCACAACCCTCTCCGACTTCCCTTCCCTCCTCACCCACTTCCCCCCCTTCGCCTCCACCACCTCCGCCAAATGGCCCCGCCCCAGCCCAAAACCCCAGCCCCTCAAAACCCTCCCCCTCCTTGACCGCGCCGTAATTGGTGCTGCCGCAGGAGGCCTCGCCGGTGCCTTCACCTACGTCTGCCTCCTCCCCCTCGACACCATCAAAACCAAGATGCAGACCAAAGGCGCTGCGCGAATTTACAAAAACGCCCTCGACGCAGTCGTGAAAACGTTCCAGTCCAGCGGCCTCCTCGGCTTCTACAGCGGCGTCTCCGCCGTCATCGTCGGCTCAACCGCCTCGTCCGCCGTTTACTTCGGCACCTGCGAGTTTGGCAAATCGTTCCTCGCCAAACTCGAAAATTTCCCCGCCGTCCTGATCCCTCCAACTGCCGGTGCCATGGGGAACGTCGCGTCGTCGGCGATCATGGTACCCAAGGAGCTCATCACGCAGCGAATGCAAGCCGGCGCGAAGGGACGCTCCTGGCAAGTCCTCGTCGAAATTCTCCAAAACGACGGCATTATGGGCCTCTACGCTGGGTACTCCGCAACGTTGCTCCGAAACCTACCCGCAGGGGTTCTGAGTTATTCCTCCTTCGAGTATCTAAAGGCCGCTGTGCTGCAGAAAACGGAGAAGAACCACTTGGAACCGGTTCAGAGCGTTCTGTGTGGGGCCCTCGCGGGGGCGATTTCTGCGTCGCTTACGACTCCGTTGGACGTGGTGAAGACGCGGTTGATGACACAGGTGCGCGGCGAAGGAGTGGGTAAGGTTGCGGCGGTTATGTACGACGGCGTTTCGGCGACAGTGAAGCAAATTTTGAAGGAGGAAGGGTGGGTGGGGCTGACACGTGGCATGGGGCCTAGGGTCCTTCACAGCGCGTGCTTTTCAGCGTTGGGGTACTTCGCTTTTGAGACGGCGAGGCTTGGGATTTTGCGGGAGTATCTTAGGAGGAAGGAGTTGAGTGAAAGGGAAACTCAAGTTTCTGTTTCCACTGCCTGAGTTCGTATGTTAACTATTTTTGTTCTTTATTGCTTAATTTATTTTCGGATTTGTGTTTTGGGTTTTCAATGAGTTACTTCTTGTAGAATGTTTCAGTAGAAAGTATTTGCTATGGAAATTGGGCTACTGAGGTGGCATATACAAATGTAGGTTCTTGAATGTTGTTTTAGTTGCCCTTTTGGTTGAGATTTGTTAATGGGTTACACATAAAGTGGTTACAATAATAATGATTATAATGGTTTTTCTCCTTGCATAATGCTGTTTCTCAAATTCAAGAATACATGTTGGTGATGGTCAGGTTCAGTGGTGCCATATTCTTATAAGCAAACCAGGTTGCTGATTCTTAGGCTGGATACATTCTTCACGCTTAGGTTTCTTTCAGGAGTTTTGAGGCTCCTACTGATTTCATTCTTTTAGCTCTCTTGGGATTTCCCTTGTGGGTTTTGAGTTTTGTTTATCATCCTCTGGTGTCTCATCAAAAGAAATTAAGTGGTTTTACCGATTTATGGCGTAGTTAACGGAAGTTTAGGACTGGCTGAGCAATGATGATTCCAGGGTACTATGATTCTAAGATTTGTGTAGAATAAGGCAAATGAATTTCACCATGCATGTTGCATGAACATATGAGTAGGTCGTCACATATAGATTGGTGGTTGGTGCTTTTGTTGTTTTTTGCTTCTCTCTTGTATTATTAGTCACACTCTTTAGTTGTTTTGGTCTTTTGGCGTTTATATTTTTATATTGATGATCTAAAGTAGTCTTGTGGATGGAACAGTTTGCCATATGTGTGTTGAATTGAAACTTGTCCGACCCTGAGATAGAGATACTCTTTCAGGTGGCGGGCAGTCCTTGTTTTAAAACATCATAGACCATTTTTGTCCATAGATCATGATTATATTAATGTGTAGGATGCTAGATTATGCCCCAAAAATTTTGTTCTTTTAGGGTATGTATGAATTTTTTTTGGGGGTGAGGGTGTTCATGGGAGAGGGAAGGGATGTTAATTTCTCAATTCTAGAGTGAGAGTATAAAATTGTGTGAAAATGAATACGAGGTGATTGAAATGTTATATGGTCTATTTTTAATAGGATATTCAAATAAGCAAATATTAATTTCAAATGAAAATTTATTCTCCCTTTTGTGCTCTTTCATCCAAATATTTTTTTGTACAGTTTTAACAAAGTAAACATTGTTTCACATTTCACGTATATCACAAATGGCTCACTTTCAGGGTTCTGCCTACAATTTCAGCTGAACTATTAAATAATTTTCAATTTGAGCGGGCCTCGTGGTTTTTTTGTTTCGGTAGTATGGATTAAGCATGTACAAATTACTTTACTGTTATTTTGATAGAATAAACTATTAATTATATGTAGTTTATCCCTATCAAAAGTGGAGTTTTCTCAAGAATGAAGGACAATTTAAGACTAAAGATTCTGAAGTTTGTAAGTTTTAGAAAATTATCAATGTTGCTAATTTTGTATCTAACATGTTAGTATACCATTAAACACGGTGAGATATGAAAGTTGAGAAATAATACTCTGGTTTTCGCGAGGGAAAATCACTACGTAGACTACAAGACATCGGGAAAGAATCTTATACTAATAAAATGCATACTCGAAGCCTTCATCCTCTACAAATACTGAAGTCCACTGATATCCAGAGTACTGATGGACAATTTGTTGTTCTACCATTGTTTCTGATTTCTTGGTTTGCACAAATGTCTCAATTCTTTCTCTATGTTGACTCTTAATGATCATATGGAATACATTTTTCTGCATTTCAAATAAATGTATTTCTAGATAACGTCGGTAGAACAAACAGAGGCATTGGAGCAGTACAGCAGTACAACCTATCAATAGTCTTGGCATGAAATAAAATACAATTACAAATACATTTCGAGGACTATAGACTTGACAAGTTTGTCGAAACACTGATTTTGCAAGTCATTCAAAAGATGATGTCTTTTGTCATATTTTTACTTTGTAAATTCAATACTATATTTCTTTTGTCATATTTCTCACAATTCAATTTTGAAGCTAATCCGCCATAACTGCAAATTTGTGCCACAATTCAGACAACAGACATTAATAGCGATGAGAGATTTAGAGACTGAATTTTTTTGATAAAACTAAATGAAACTCAAAATTTAACAAGCCATTAGAGTACAAAACTGAAAATCTAGCTAGCCATTTTTCAGAGGTTTAAACAATTGAGAAATCATTTCAAAACAAGAAAATTTCTCTAAACAGAACACACCACCTACAATTTCTTCTCAACATGAAAAAGAACCGTTTCTTGGAGAAGTAACTAGCAGCTTTAAAAGCAGAAAATAAACATACACAAGAATACTCATTGTTTAAATTGATGGCATAGAAGAAATATAATGATATAAAGTTGTAATACAAGACATAACAATCATGAAAAATAATTAAACGTGTAAATGATGTAAAACTGTATGACAAGACACATAACTAGGATGAAAAATAATTAAATATCTAAATTCTGATAATTATTGATTTGTTGAACCTTGGAATAGAAAAAAACACTATGAAGCTCAAAGAAAGAAGTTATTTGAATAAGTACCTGCTAGTCCTTTAGCTACGTGTGTGGCACTTCTTTAGGTTCACTTCAACCATTACAAGTATATAGTCGGTCAGCTTGTTCAGAAACCTCAGGTAAGCATATCTCCATTGTGGCCAAATTAGTATTGACCCTATTAAGCCCCAAAAACCTGTGATGAATCCTAACCCCATGCTCATGTACAATGTTTCATAGAAAAGTGAATTGCCATCTTTATAAATTGCAACTCCTTGAGGCTTTGATGTTGTCTTCTCTCCAAGACAACTTTTATTAAGTTGTTCACCACAAAGATCAAGATTTCCTTCAAAACTGGAGGCATCAAAGGTTTGCAACTGCCTTCCCCAAGGGATTCTTCCAATTAGAAAGTTGTCTGACAAGTCCAGGACAGCTAGACGATCAATTTTAGGAAGGGCAGAAGGAATTTTTCCTTGATTTCTTGACAAGTCAAGAAATTCTAGTAAATTTAAATTCCCAATATCAGAGGAAATTGCTCCACCTAAGTTGTTTCTTGATAAATTCAAAGAAACTAATCCGAGTAAATATCCAAGCTCGTTTGGTATTTCACCTGTTAAATCATTACTTGAAAGATCAATGCTCTTTAGAAGATTCTCTGGATTCCAATACATATGCTCCTGACCTTTCCACATCAAGAACACATTAGAGTCATGCATCGCATAGCCTTTATATACACTTTCACTTGTAATTACTCCCCTTTCCATCATTGTTGTAAAATTTCTCAAACATGTTGGAATTTCTCCTGACAAGTTATTCCTTGAAAGATCCAAGAGCTGAATTTGTCTCAAATAACAGATGAAAAGGAACACTTCCAGAGAAGTGATTTACTCGCAAACTCAGGATTCGCAATTGTTGTAGACTTTCTCCAATCCATGAGGGAATAGGATAAGGAAACATATTTTCACTCAAGTCTAACATATCTAAATAGGTGCAGTTCTTCAGTGTGGGTGGTAGGTCTCCTTTTAAATTGTTGTTTCGTAAGATCAAAGCTCTCAAATTAACAAGAGTGCCCATGGATTGTGGAATCTTCCCTGTCAAATTATTATTGCTTAGATCAAGCCACTGTAATGAATTTAGATATTACCAACAGTCGTGCAACTGTCCCATTATTTGATTATTTGACAAATTCAAAATGTGCATGTTTGTGGTTGCATTCTTTCTACACAAGAATGCGTTTAAATCTGAAATTTTATTTTCAGAAAGATTCAATGTGTAAGCTTGTGATAAAAAAGCTGGAATTCCACCTTCAAGTTCATTTGACTTGAGAATTATAAATGTGTCATGAGGAAGCTTGATTTGTAAATTGAGGATGGTACCTTTGAGACTATTGTAAGAAATATTCATCTCACTCATAGATTGTAACTTGTTCCAAAACCAATCTGGTACATAGTCATCAATATCAGCATCAGAAATATCTAGGCTGTTCAAGTAACTTTGATTCTGCAACCAACTAGGGAAATTAGGACCCAAGTTGCAAGAAGCAAGTCGCAAATAAATTAATTGGAAAGTAGGAATCCAAGTAGCACCAAACCTCACAGACAATGAGTTGTCTGATAAGTCTAATTCCTCCAATTTGGACAAATTTGTGAGATGCAGTTCATTGATATCACCCTCTAAGTAATTCTCCTCTAGGAGAAGATCATCCAACTCGTATAGCAAACCAATGCTTTTAGGTATTTCTCCTGTTGACTGATTATTGGAAAGATCTAACATCCTCAAAGATGAAAAAATTGAAATACTATGTAGCATGTCACTAATCCTGTTACGAGATAAATCCAAAGTCTGAATGACATGTCTGTTGCACCATGAAGAATTTTGAATGAAGTTAGAGATTTCCTCACTCAAGCTGTTATTGTATAGGTGTAATTCCTGCAATGTTCATATATTCCCAAAGGAAATTGGAATATCTCCTTGTAGTTTGTTATTGTTAAGGGAAAGAATTTCAAGAGACTTCATTCTTGTCCCAAATTCATCTGGAATGGGACCTTCTAAAAGGTTTTCATCAAGGTAAAGACCACGAATATTGGTGAGGAAGTTTAAAATCCAGTGAAATATAGCCGATGATTTCAATAGATTTTGTGAGAGATCAATAAAGACAAGAGAAGATGAAGAATTCTCAATGGAAGTAGATGACACAAGAAAGTTTTTATCAGTAAGACCACAATTTTGCAAATGAAGTTCCTGTAGTTTGGAGCTGAAGTTAAAATTTCCTTGAAATGTTGATGATGTGAGATTATTATTAGAAAGATCAAGGATCACAATATTTTCCAAGTAAATCGATGAGGTGATATTAACTGCACCTGTCAAATACACTTCATAATTACCATGAAGATCAAGTTTCTGTATGTGACCTGTTTCATTGTTGCATTCAACCCTGTTCCATATGCAACAATCTCTATTATTGCTATTGTTGCTCCATGTAGACGTCATGCCAAAGTCATCTTGGAGGCCTAGTTTGGAGTTGAGAAGTGCTTATCTCTCCCTCTCTATACATTTCACATTCGAGCTCTCTGATGCCAAGTTGAATCCAAGAATGGATACTTTGGTATGCAAAGAGCACACTAACATTACAAACAACATTTTGAAAAAGTAACTTCCCATCATGAAAATTTTCCCCAGATTGGAAACTTTGAGAAAGAACAATGGTTAAGAATTAGAATTATGACTTGTCAAGTATTGAAAACATTGCAGCAGGATTTAAGTAGTTGGTATGCTTTCATGACTTAATTTCTACCCCCTTGGTCTTCATTTACTCCTCCAAGTCAATCAAGCAACAAAGTCTCAAAGTTAGAATTATTTAAATGAAAAGAAAATCGGAGGAAATTTCTCACAGCCGAAAGGAGATAAAGGGAATAATGGTGAAGATGAGAAACACTAAATCTTCATTTTAAATTGACATATATAAGAAGCACCAAGAACGTTTTGTCAGAAATGAAGCTTACTTGATTATATATTTAGAAAATGTTAGCTGACTTTGCAATAGCTACGTTGAAAGTCATTCTTCTAATCATGTCTGATTGAACAGTAGTCTAAAACTATTTGTTTTACTTTGATATTATAACCATTAACTCATTTATTTATACAAAATTATTACATATCTATTAATGCTTGATGCATGCTATAAAAATATTGAAAATCTTCTAGAATTACTGTTTTAAATACATTAGAAAAACAACTGAAAGAGAACAAAGAGAATGCTCAGGTTATCATTCACGAGACCAGAGCGATGGAGGGGTCTGTTAACACTAGGTTAAAAACGTAAATATTTAACATCATAACTTTTATCATCATCATTCTTATAATTAAAAGTTTTTTTTAAAAAAATATTCTCTAAAAACATGAAGAATATTTTAATTGAAAGAGATTATACAGTATCTATTAGGTCTTCTAAGAAGGAATACACCAGTTTGATACAATATCAATAAATCAGAGTCAATATATAAGATCACCTTGAAACCTAAATCTGGAATGTGGGATCACCTTTAACCTAAACCTGAAAAATATAAATCTATATATGTTACTCAATTTATTTATTTTTAACCAATATAGAATTCAAACTTACTTAGATTCCTAAGAACATTCACATCGAGTATTCATGATTTAGCTTTGCATACTTCAATGCTTTTGTAGTCAACTGTTATTGCTCTAAAGGAAACTCTTATCTGCACTATTTTTTTGCTTGAGGTTGACAGATAAATCCGTTTGTCCCTGTGAAGTTTCAATAACAAGCAAAATAAATATACCAAAAATTAAAAATGAAAAAGATATTATACTCATTAAACTTTGATTGAAGGATTTGATAATTTTTGTATGTCCTTAAAGAAGACGAATAACGTCACACTAAAATATCAACAGAAAATCCTATAAACATAAGCTAAAGTAAGCCTTTATTCTTTACGTTATACTCCTTTTATAATTTGATGTTTGCAATAGTTTTCCAATCAACATTTACATTACTATTATTTCATTATAATATAAAGAAAGGTTCAACGATAGAATTATTTAAATGATAATAATAAGAAATGTACGTTCAATCACGTAAATCTAAAGGAAAAAAAAATCATAGGTTAAAATTAGTTTATTATAAATTAGAGATTTTTTTTTTCAAATTATACATAAACTAGTTTTACTTTATGGAGAAGTTGATTTCAATTTTTCTTTTATTACCTTCCTATACCAGAAACTTGTATAAAGTTTCATCCGATGTCAGAAATACAAATCAATTTAATATCCAAGTTGAATGACCTTAATTATTCCCTGTGTTTACTTTTAATGAGCATATACAAAAATAATATATACCAGGTTAATTAACCAACACTAATGATGTTTTTTAGCATTGAATACTCATTATTTAATTAATATAAAGGAAAATTTGAGGAAAGTAAATCATGAATCCGAAGATGTTCCATTTGTATGGAGCTTCCTTCCTCCATCTGGTATGCATCATGAAAATTGAAAGCTAAAATGCTGGAGCATGATATATATCCACTGTAAATTGAAAATTGAAAGCTAATGGTGTTAATGTAATAAGTTTTGAGTTCTCAATATATATGAGTTTTTCGTTTAGTACTCAATAAAAATTTTCTTGACATATTAAATACCTAATAAATTAAAAATTTTGAAATGTATCTTTGCCATTACATACTCTCGTCACCACGTGATTGTTATCTTTCCAAGTCAGTCATCCAAATATTTTTATGACTTTTTTTCTACCTTGCACTAATTTGACTGAACTTCAATGCTGAAGCATGTCCAAGGGAGTTGAGAATGGGAGTGGGTTCGGGAGTTGGTCGGAGAAGATGGAGATGTGTGTAGTCGTGAGTTGTATTATTTGTCTTTATGACAAAGAGTAAGTAGATTCAGTCGAAATTGAACAATGAGGTTAAAAAAGTTATGTTTTTACCTAAAAGTGTGTGACACATAACTACCAATTATAGTTTTTGGATTTAAAGTTAAATGTTTAATCCAATAATTGAAATCATACTCAAACTGAACCATTTTCACCTTTTTAGTAATATTTTCTTATTTATATATTTTAAGAATCTACATTAGATAAATTTTATATATTACAAGTACACTTTTTAAAATAAATGTTACTATAAATTATATAAAGATATATTTTGACATTTTTTTAACAAATGGAAAGACTAATTCATAGAATATATTTTTTAAAAATATTACCAGAAAAGTACTTTCTTAAAAAAAATTATAGCATACTGTAACAATTCTTATTTTCTTAATTTTCTTTTGAAATTATATCTCAAATGAATTCCATTCTACAACAACTCCTATTTTCAACTTTTTCCTGAAATCTTCATTGGCCCACATTCCTCTAAAACAATATGCTTTCAAGGCACCGTCAACAACAATCTAGTCATAGTTTTAATAGATTTGTATGGTTCCTATAACATTTTACGTCTTGTCCATCATCTCCATTTACCTGAGACTTCCATTACTTATTTTTCAGTTATGCTGGGTAATGGCCAATGCATACCATGTAAGAGATTATCTTCAATCAACTCTCTTTCAAATTTCCTTTTAGTTATTCTCCCAGTAAAGTGTCAATGTCTTTTGGGGTAGACTATTAAGGACCCATTACAAACATTTTTTGTACCCAACATTTTTTATGATAGAATTCGTCAACTTTGTTTGCTATGGATTATCTGTAAAAAATTAATGACTCATGTACTTAATTTGGTTTTGGAAATAAAATTCCAAAATCCAAAGTACTTTTAATATATGTCATCACCCTCTTAGCTGTTAGCATATGCTTCTTCTGCGGATTTTGCATAAATTATTTGCTTACGACACCAACTGCAAAGCAGATATCAGGTCTACTATTGCATAAGTATCTGAGTGACCCTACCACTTGTTTATACAAAGTACCATCTACTTTCTCCTCACCATCTACAGTTTCTGTGATCTTCCCTTCTGCTGGTGTTACAGCTATATTACACTCCTTCATGTCGAATCTGGCCAAAATCTCTGTAGCATACTTCTTCTGATTCAGAATCAGGCCCTGTTCTGTTTCCACAAATTCCATTCCCAGAAAATACCGTAACCTTCCAAGATTTGTCATCTCGAACTCCTCCATCAGCAACTTCTTAAAGTCTTTTGTCTCACTGATGTTACTGCCTGTAATAAGCAAATCATCTACATATATGCACACTAACACCAGATCATAATTCTTTCCATGCTTCACATATACTCCGTGTTCTATTGAGCACTTCCTGAATTCATGACTCAACATAAATGAGTCAATTCTTTTATTCCAAGCCCTAGGTGCCTGTTTAAGGCCACAAAGAGCCTTCTTCAGCCGATACACCTTATCCTCTTCTCCTTTCTTCACAAAACCCAAAGGTTGAGTGACATGCACTTCCTCCTCAAGTGGTCCATTTAGGAATGCCGATTTGACATCCATTTGGAACATAGGCCACTTCCTCCCATTAGCCAATGCTACAACTGTTCGAATTGTCTCAATCCTTATCACAGGGGCAAAAACCTTTGTATAGTCCCAATCCTTTCTTCTGTAGAAAGCCTTTAACCACCAATCTTACTTTCCTTTTATCTATATCGCCGTTTGGATTCATTTTCAGTTTAAACACCCACTTCTCTTCTCTCATAGCTTCCTCGTAACCAACTGGTTCAGCTTCTGCCATTAATGCAAAGTGGACTAAATCTCCCTCATTGGTCACTGCATCATCAGAGTACACTTCAAAATCCACTAGAAACCTTGGTGGCCTTCGCTGCCTACCATTTCTCTGTAACTGTGTCTCAATATTTTGAGCTGCTTCATCTGACACCTTAGTTTCAACTTCTGCAACTGATCTTTCTTCTTTAAAATATCCAACTGTCTTCTATTTTGACCCTGCATTCTCTTCACTCCAGTCCCAGGCTTCCTCTTCATCTAACACAACATCTCTGCTTATGCAAATTTGTATGGTCACAGGATTATACAATTTGCATGCTCCTGTAGAATGATATCCAACTAAGATCATGACCTCACTTTTGTTTGATATCCAACTAAGACCATGACCTCACTTTTGTCTGCTAGTTTTGTCCTCTTAACCTCTGGCACGTGTTTGTAGCATTTCGAGCCAAAAATCTTCAAATGATTAACCCCTGGCCTACTACCACACCAGACCTCCTTTGGAACTTTATTTTCCAGCTTTTGTGTAGGGCATTTGTTTAGCAAATAGACAGCTGTTGAGACAGTTTTCCCCATAATGAATGAGGCAGCTGCTTCTGTTTTATCATACTCCTGACCATGTTTAGTATCATTTTGTTCCTTCTCTCTGCCAACCCATTATGTTGTGGAGTGTATGGTGATGTAACTTCATGTTGCACACCATTCTCTCTGTAGTAATCTTCAAACTCATTAGACAAATACTCTTTTCCTCCATTTGTTCTCAAGATTTGAATCTCTTTCTCACTCTGTTTTTCTATCATTAGTTTAAATCTCTTGTAAATAGAAAACACCTCTGACTTTTCTTTTATCAGATAAAGTCAAATCATTCGACTATACTCATCAACAAATGTGAAAAAAATATTTATTTTGTCCAAGTGATAACTCCTCAAATGGTCTACATACATCAGAATAGACCACCTACAGTACCTTCTTTGCTCTCATGTGCATATGCGCCTTGAAAGCATTTCTGGATTGTTTTCCCACCAAACACCCTTCACAAACCTTTCCTGGCACAACTAGTGTCTCGAGTAATCCAGTCACCATCCCTTTGTCAGCCAGCTTCTTCAAACTGGTGAAATTTAAGTGTCCATACCTCGTATGTCACAACCAACTCACTTCTTCTGCTGTAGTTGCTATTAAACATTGATTTTTCGCCAAGACCAGCCTTGTCTAAAATGTCCTGTTCTTTGCTAAGGGCGATTTCAGCACAAGTCTTTTCTTAGCATCATATACTTTCAACACTTCCTCCTTCATTGACACTGAAAAACCCTTTTGCACCAGCTGCCCTACACTTAATAGGTTGCACTTCATCCCTAGCACATATAGCACATCCTCTATCTCCATGGTTTCTTTACCATTCTTCTTGATTACCACATTTCTGACTCCTTCAGTCTTTATTACATTATCATCTGCCAGCTTTATCTTGCTGGATCTACTGGTATCTATGATGGACATCCATTCTTTGTACCTAGTCATATGATTGGAACATCTAGTGTCAAGAAATTAGTTTTCTCGTCCAAAATCTTTCTCACTGGTTGTCACCATTAGCACCACAGGTTCCTCTTCTGAATCATCTTGAACCATGTGTACTTTAGCATCATCTGAAACTTTCTTCTGTTTGTCTTTTCCATGCCAGCAATTTGTTGTATAGTGGCCCCATTTTTCACAATTATAACACTGAATTTTCCTCATATCAACATTCTTCCTTCCACCTCTGCCTCTGCTAGTCCAAGACCCACGGTCACCGTGCTTTTTCTGTTCTGTTTGCTCACCAGAACTTGAATCTTGGGACAAAGAATGACTTTCTTTGTTAAATCTACCTCCACCTCTACTCTTCTTCCATTTTCCCCTGGTAGGACCTCCTTTCTTGCTAATCTGGGCTTTTAATGTCTGTTCATCGCTTGCTTTTTTTGAATTCCTCGTCAACCTCTTCAATTCATGCGCCTCTAATGTGGCCTGCAACTCCTCCATTGACAGAGCCTTCATGTCTTTGCCAGATTCTTCAATAGCCACAACTACATCATCAAATCTCTCGGTCAAGGTTCTTAGAACTTTTTCCACTATGCTGAGTTCTGTCATTGTCTCCCCAGAACTCTTGATTTGATTTACCAGCAACTGCAGTCTATTAAAATAGTCTGCCACCTTTTCTGATTCTTCCATTGAATGCAATTCAAACTGTCTTCTCAAGTATTGCAGCCTTACTTTCTTGATTTTTTCTGCACCACCGTGAGTCCTCTAGAGTATTTCCCAACATTCCTTTGTTGTCTTAGCCTTGGCAATCTTCTCAAAATTTACTGTGTCCACACATTGGTTCAAGAGACATCAAGCCTTGCAATCTTTCTTCTTTCTTGCGGCTTCGTCCTTCTCCATAGCACCCTCTATCACAGTCTCCCATAGTTTCTTGATAGCCAAGAATGGCCTCCATTCTTATGATCCAATGATCATAATTCTTTCCATCAAGAATAGGTAAATTTGAAAAGAAACCACCATTACCATTTCCGGCCACACTGCAGTACTACTTCTTCTTCTTCCCAGAATCTGAACATTGCTCTTGATACCACTGTTAGACCAAGAATTGCACTATTTTGCACAAAAACTATACAGAAGTGGTTTTACTTTATTCTGAATAAGGAAAAAAAATGAATGATAACAAATAAAGTCATGGATACTCTTATATAGGAGAGTACACCATTATGAGTTACAAAAGAATTATAAACCGAAAATGAATTATAAACCTAGAGCTAGAATTAATTTCAACAACTGTTCTGAAATGAATCAATGGTGGACTCACATATTTATGACATATCCAGATTTTATATATAAAAGGAGCCTGAATGACAATTATGTATGGAGACACAGGTTTGCATCTCTTTATAAAAAAAATCACATGGGAGACATGAATGGAGACTTCACACTGAGAAGACTGTAGAACTTAAATAATTGTGATTGGTTTATTTGCGATTTAGATATTTATATAATGATTCTCTGAGTTTCATGTCATCTTTTCTTAGGAGTAATCTAACATGTTAGTCACGCCAAAATGTATGAATTGGTAGGGTTAGCTCTTTCTTATCAAGTTAATGGCCTATAATATATACACCCATAAAATGTTGTCATATATACATGTTAATTTCTACATAAATATAGTTATCTATTTCTTCCTAAAATTATGACTAAAAATATAACATTTATCTATACCCAATATGGACATCCTGAAAAGAAGCTTACTGATGTGCAACTCATCATCTAAGTCATTAATAGTCACTCTCCTGGTTGTTGCATTGAGTGTGACTAATGAAGCAATTGGTCTCAGGTTTTTTGAGGACTACCGGTGCTTCTTTTGCACCCAATCTATGGTGTGTGGTCAATCTATATTCAATTTTCATCTTATTTTGTGCTATGTAAATCCTTTTATCCATGAGTAAAAAAGAATCATTTCATTTGAATTTGTGGTTATTTACCTGCAGCACCAAATTAGTTACCACACTTTAATTCCAAACACTGGAGAATATAGCTAGTTATGAGAACCTTATGTTAATTGTATATTTTAAATAGTTTGTTAATCCATAATTGAAATTTGATAATTCGAAGCCAAAAGTGGAGACTTAAACTAAGTGTGAGGAAATTCACAAATATTATTACATTAAAAATACTTATTTAAGAATTTATTAAAATCTAAATACACAACCAAATTTATGAAGATTCACTAAACAAAAATCAAATCTCTAAATATTGACTAAACAAAAATCAATCTCTAATTAAAGATTTAACTTATTTATGTTTAATATTATTAGTTTTGTTTTTTAGTTTTGAAAGATTGTGTAATTATTACTACTGTAGCTGCAACTTAGAACCTTAATTAACTGTTATATATTTGGTGTTTTTTTGGTTGGAATTAATTCATATATAACATGATGATGATTGAAGCTTTGAAAGATATTATGCTTTTTTCCTCATATTTTGATGCATCTTTCTTTTCCTGAATCATTGGTTTTCATTTTTAATTATGTAAAAACAAAAGATATTCAAGATTCTTCTAGCTTGTTCATTGAAAACAAAATAATGAAATAAAGTTAGCTAGTTACTAGTATATACTTTCTTCAATGAGCAATCTACAATTGTTCCCTTATGGAAGGAAAACTATGTCCAGTGAGTTACTATGCTTAAGAGCAGTAATCTCATCTAATGGCTTTCATCTTGAATGAGATACATGTTTGTGTATTGTATTTTTTTTCTTTATATTCCTTAATTTAAATTTTTCACATCATAATAATTAAAGTAGGTTGATTGTGTCACTAATTATCTAGTTAGTTAAAATTTGAACACTAGTACAGTCAATTAATGTGAATATCAATATTTCTACAATTGTACAATTTTTCAGTTATTAATTATTTAATGACATTATTTTTTTTATAGCACAATAAAAATGATGGACAAAAAGTGGACCGAATGTCCAAGGTTTAGTACAGAGTATATAAAGAATGTTGAGTCATTTTAGATTTTGCATACACTAGAGGATAACTTTAAGGATAGAGATTTTGTATCCATACACCAATTGTAGAAATTGTAGCCAAAGAAGAAGAAATGTGGTCTGTGATCATCTAATAGTCACAAAATTTCTCAAAGGCTATCATGTTTGGGTTCACAAGGATCACATATGAAAATATGTATTTGAATAAACTTCTTGTCTACTAATTTAATATATATAAGATATTAATGACTTGTGTTTATGTTTAGGATAAATTCTTTACTTTTCATATTGGGAAGAAAATTGTATTTAGTCACATAAATTATACATTTAGATAATACAAAAGTTATATTAAGAAACATTGTTTTATAAGATATTCTACCATGAAGGAATGACTAAAGCATCAACCATTGTTCATTTTTAAAGATTATTTCAAACAATTAATTATATATTAAAAAAATACTATTATCCAGATATGGAAGTGCTGGTTCTCTTATATTTATTTTATCTTATTACATATTAAACACATTACTGGCACAAATTTTGTATAGAACACATCAGAAAAAAATTGTAGGAATCATTAGTGCCAAAAGTTGATGAACCCAAAAACGATGTCGAGGAAACAAATTGCATTGCATGACCGTGAGCAGAATCTTTTCCTGCATGTGTTATGAAATTAGTTTCTTCTGCCTATAATGATGTCTGATACACACCTGAAGTTCCCTCCACAGAATGCCTAATGGAAGCTGGTTTTGGTGAAAAATGTTTTTTCTAAACTAGATCATACTCCACATTTTGATTCTTAAACATAATGATATAGTTTATGTTTTAAATTCCATGGATTTTTTTTAAGTTTGCTTAGGCTATTTCAAATTTCATTTTTATGTTTATTTGTATTTGTAATGCACCACTCACTCTAGTTTAATTTGCTCAAGAACAAATCAAGTCTTTGACCATAATTTCGTAATCATAGTAACATGAGAGTCTTCTCTGGAAATAATCTCCACTGACACAATCTGTTGAGTCTGTCCAATATATTAATTTAGATAATTTCAACTTTTAAAAAAAAATTGATATATTTTAACATAGCTTAGATTGTGTTTTGAATTTATTTTAATTTTAGTTAATATTAATAAGATTTAATAGATTTTTTTTCTAATTTTTTTGTGATGTGTTTTTATAATTATTTTCTTAATATAGTCTTAATTTTAGTTAAAATCAATAAATATGATTTCTTACGTTAAATCAGTAAGGATAAAACATGATATATGATACATGTGTCAAATAGAGAGAGGAAAGAGAAAGAGAAAAAAATATTTTAACACGTGTCCTGTAGTTCTGACAATGATGTGTCCTATTATGTATTATGTCATCAATATTTTAATTTCATCTTCACCAATTTAACAAAAGAGACCATATTAATTATTTTTAATCAAAATTTAGATTATATTAAGAAAAAAAAATAATAATAAAAATACATTAAAAAATCTATAAAAAATTGGAAAAAAACCTATTAAATCTATTAATAATCTTTTAAAAATATCAATTTTATGAATAACTGTGTGTTACTAAAAAATGTAGTAACAACGACTTCTAATATTGTATACTTTTTTATTTTATTATTTATCTACACATAGACTATTGGATTTGACATCTTAAAGATCTGATCGACTGAATTGAAAATAATATGAAAGAAATAAAAAAAACAAAAGTAAATGACAAAATACAGAAACAAAGAAAAAAAATTGTTTAAATAGATAAACTAATAGTATAAGGAGTATGGCAAACTTTAAGAAATGATTTGATTTAAATAATAAAAAGAATAAGGAGTTATGATAATTCAAGTCAGCAAGTCAGGTGTGCTATTAAGTAGACCACGTCTAGTCAATATGTAATTCAAGGTGTGCTATTTTCTTAATTATGATGTTATACTTTTTTCCGGTTGAACTTCAAGATAAAAGTAAAGAAGAAATGCACAAATGAGAATACGAAGATATAACTTGGGTAAAAAAGAAAATCAAATATTTATATTCTTACTTTTTAATACTTTCAATTTTTTTTAATTGTTTATACATTAAACTATCTAATTATATTATTTGAACAATTTCAAATATATTATTACATTATTCTAACTTAAACATTCATTTTATTTTTATTGATTTTTATTTAGTTAATTATTTATTCAATTATTTAATTAATTACTTTTGAAAAATTTCTAACTCACAAAGTTCCATACAAAATTTTATAAATGGATCGACTTAGCTGATATATATGGATGGTGTCATTGGGTCAACCTGGTTCATATGAACTTTACTCGATTAAACTATGTAGACTTTACTCAATTCGACTAAACTATGTGGACTTCACTTAACTTGACTTGACTCAACTGACATTAACTCAACCTTAATTGATCGATATAGAACTTAAGTAGATCTGACATGAGTTCATCTTAACTAATTTGATATGGGATTGATCTAACTTAACTTAACCTAAAGACATAAGTTTGTCCTATCCGATAGAACTTTTATGCATATTTTGTTCTTCTGAACTCTTTTTTGAGTTTTCTAATTCTTCGAATATTTTGGTCTTGGTCCATGTGTGTCAAAGCCTAACATGTGGAATGAGCCAAATTGAATCTTCTATTATTTGTATTGAATTATCAATGGTCCATCTAATGATATTCAAAATCTGAGTCTTTGATGTATTGTAATTTTCCACACACAAGCTAAATCATATATATAATTTTGTTTCAAAAATGATGACCGCCTCATAGTAGTACTGGAGAAAATTGTTTCCACACACTAAGGATTATGAGAGAAGCTCTTTCCCTTTATTGGTGGTGGTATATGACACAAGTTTCTCTTTCAAAATTGAAAATATATTTGTGGCGACCAATTCAGGTTGAAAGCTGAAGCAACTAAGAGGCGATGGCAAGGGATGGATAGAAAAAATTAACTAATATAATAATATAATATACCTAATCAATGTCAAATCTCACAAGGACATAATTATAGGAGTGTAATTATTGTTAAATATCATTCTTTAAAAAAAGTTAAAATAAATAATAATAATAATAATAATAAAAGTTTTATCAATTGATAAAATTAATAATATAAAGTAATAATTGTTAATAAATAATTAATGAAAATTAAAATTAGAAACATATAATAAAAAAAATTATAAATAAAATAATTAAGAGAAACTAAAATTAAAAACAAATATGAAAATTAAATTATTTAAATATGGAAAATTAAATTATTTAAATATGGAAAACTAATGCATGCATAATTAAATTGCAATGCTAAGAATTTAATAATAAGATCAATGTTTATAAATGTTTATACGATTAAAATAAATAAATTAAAAAAAAAATTTAAAAGCAAAACAATAATTGGAATGAAATTCTTATGCTAATTTAAATTTAAATAAAAATAAATCAACAATTAACAGTTAAATCATAGATTTTAGGACAAAACAATAATTAGAATAACATATTTATGGTAATTTAAATTATAATAAAAATAAATAAATAATTAAGAATTAAACGAAAAATGTATTTAATTAACAATTAAATTTTAAAATGAATAAGCACTTGATATACTGGCCTCTGTGATTAAATTAGAATTTAAAATCAATTAAATTGAAAAATGAAACTAGATGAATGTAAACTGAAATTATAAAATACTGAATTTAAATTAAAAGTAAAATGTTAATAAAATTACTAGAATGTAAAGAATAAATAGATATGTGTGAGAGTGTGAAAGTGAATGTGGGAGAGTAGAACGTACAAAATTTAAATTATTAACAAGAATTAAATAAAATGAAGACTAAAATACGAAATAATAAAATTAAATAAATTAAAATGAAAGAAAATAAAACCAGGAAATTGTAGCAGGAGCTCCTAAAACTTTTCTCAACCTCATCCAAACTAACAACAAAACTATAATGGACAAAAAGAGAGAGAGAGGAAGAAGAGAGACTATTACTCCAGTGAAGTGTTATTTTTTTCTTGCATCTAAATCTCCTATTTATAGGAAATTAGCCAAATGTCTTACTACAAATAAAAATCTGAAAAATTGATCACAATTTAAGTCAAATATTTCTTCTCCGAATTTGATTTTGCTGATTAGGAGATCTTTTGCCAAGAATAGAAATAATTGCTCCTTCAGAATAAATATTTCTTCTCCGAAATTGATTTTGTTGATTAGGAGATCCTCTACCAAGAATAGAAATAATTGTTCCTTCAGAATAAATTTAAATTTAATGCTTCCATTTGATTGCAGATTCTGGATTTGTAGGAAGGGAATTTTGAAAATGGGGAGTTGATTATACACGAATTTCAAATTTTTAAATGAAGTTGACCCACGCATTGAATTAGGCCACATTGAATGCACCTAAGTTGCATCTCCTATTGGTTTCATGATAAATGGGTCGTGAAAAATTTAATTTGAAAGATTGAGAAAGTTTTTCCCATCGAAGCACATTGAACTCATCTCAAAATAACTAAGTTCTTTTTTTTCAACAAGAAAAATCTCAACCAGAAAAAAGAAGAAGAGATAAATGCAATATGAATGTATATTTTGATGTTAAAAGTATGTAAAATACAATAAGTTTATTAAACTTAAATTATGTCATTATTTTTATGAAAAGGTGTAAAATATGATTTAAAAATAGAACAAATGACTTAGAAAGTATTTTTAGATAAAAAAATAAAAAGTAAAAGAAAATACATCAATGGACCGAAGAAGTATTATGTGACAATTATAGAATCAATGGACCGAACATGTATTATATGACAATTATAGAACAATCGATGCACCGAATGTGTAAACTTTAATGTTTCGTATTAACTATGGATGTCATTTTTTAACCAAGAAGGACTACATGAACACTAAAACTCTCTCATTCTTTTTTAAAAAGAAAAAATTTATTGCAACCAAACTTGTTTTTATATCTTCCATTCCATTATTGCTGACAATTTAAATGTGGCAGACTACTAAGAGACATCATTATTATTTAAGATGAATGCAAAATCTTTACATTATAGATATAAATAGATTTGGGATAAGAAGAAATAATAGAAGTTACCCATACAAGATACAAATCCTCAAATATTATAAGAACGATTAATTTATTTAATTATTTATAAATATTTGATTTTCATTCTTATTAATTACTATTAAATAAAGTAATTAAAATTTAACTATTTTTATAAATAAATTAATTTTTTAATAAAATTTAAATTAGAATTTTAACATAATTTATTTTAGAATTATTTTTAAATAATTTAAAAACAGAATTACTAATTATTTTAAATAAATATTTCAATCAAAATTTTTAATTTTCATCAAATTGATAATGACTTTACTCAAATTTTATTTTAAAATTTCAATCCAAATTTTTAATTCGCACTAAATTATAAATAATTATGTTTAAATTTTATTTTAAATTTTAATCAAAAATTTCAATTTCTACCAAATTATAAATAAAAATACTGAATTAAAATTATTTGTTACGGTAACTTTAATAAAAAATTAAAACATGATATTATTACATAATAATAGTAAAAGATGAAGAGTCAGGTTAATAAAAGAAAATTAATTATTAATTTTTTATATTTAATTTCTTTCTACTATTTAATATTAATACAAATAATAATGTAATTAACACATATATATATATATATATATATATAAAGAAAAAAAATAAAATTATTAAAATTCTAAAACTTTTTATATTATCAAACAATTATTCAACAGTATAGTTTATAGTTTGAAAGAGAAGGCAGTACAATATAAAACAACGGAATAAATAAGTTTGTTGAAACATTGATTTTGCATAACGTTGTGAACCTCAATTCTAGATATCCTACTCTTCCAGTAATCCATGCAGCTGTCATCCAAGATAGAAATTTTGAAGTTAATCTGCCATAAACTGCAAATTTTGTGATACAATTCAGAATACTCATATTAGTCGTGATGAAGAAAAATTAGAGGCTTAATTAAGAGGTTTAAATATCAGAGATGTTGTCTGATAACAAGAAAACTTATCTAAATAAAACACGCCATCTATAATTTATTTATTGTAAGTAAAATAATGACTTTCTGGAAGATCACTACTAGTAAAAAAATATATATTTTGATAAACTTAATGTTTAAATTTTAAATTAATAAAAACCAATTTGTGGATATGAGACACGTACAATTTTGATTTAAATCAAAACAGAGGAATGAACACTTTGATTTAAACCAAAATAGACAAAGAAACACTAGCAAGTTATAAGAAAGAAGTTAGTGAAAAAACGTACCTACTATCCTCTGAGCCATCTTTGACACTTGGCTACGTTCACTTCAGCCATTACTAGTATATAGTCTATCAGTCTGTTCAAGAATCTCATATAAGCAATTCTCCATGGTTCCCGAAGTAGCATTGACACTAATAAGCCCCAAAAGCCTGCAAAGAAACCTAACCCCAAGCTCATGTATAATGCTCCACTGAAAATTGAATTTTCTTCTTCATCATCAATAGCTGCTTCTTTAGGTTTCGGTATTGTCTCGTCTCCAGGACAACTTTTGTTGAGTTGCTCTCCACAAACATCAATGTTTCCTTCAAAACTAGAGGCATCAAAGGTTTCAAAATGTCTTCCCGGAGGGATTCTTCCACTGAGATTGTTGTTTGATAGGTCTAACACACCAAGACTATCAATGTTGGAAAGAGTGGCAGGAATACTACCTGAGAAATTATTTCTTGGTAAGTCCAGAAATTCTAGCAAACTTAAATTCCCAATCTCAGAAGGAATTTTTCCATGAAAGTTGTTTCTTGATAAATTCAAAGAAACCAATCCAAGTAAATATCTAACCTCTTTGGGTACTTCACCCGTTAAATCATTACTTGAGAGGTCAATGCTACTTAGAAGAACCTCAGGATTCCAAAAGACATAATCCTTACCTTTCCACATCAGAAACACGTTAGAGTAATAAATACCAGGGTCACCCCCTGTAGACGAAATTTTTCGTTGCCTTTCAATTTGTCCTGAAATTCTGCTCCTTTCCATCATTGCAGTAAAATTCCTCAGACATGCTGGAATTCCTCCATATAAGTGATTCATCGAAAGATCCAGGAGTTGAATTTTCTCCAAATAACAAATTTGGGCAGGAACACTTCCAGTGAAGCGATTTAATCGCATGGTCAAGATTTTCAACTCGTGTAGATTTTCTCCAATCCATGAGGGTATTGGACCAGACAACAAATTTCGGCTCATGTCAAATATAGTTAAACTAGCACAACTCTTCAGTGTCAAAGGGAGTTCTCCAATTAAATTATTGTTCCGTAAGACCAAAGCTTCCAAATTAACAAGAGCACCCATGGACTGTGGAATCTCTCCTGATAACTTATTATTGCTCAAATCAAGAAATTTTAACGAATTTAGATATTTCCAACAGTCGGGAAGTTGTCCCGTTATTTGATTATTTGACAAATCCAAAGTGTGGATATTTGTAGTTGCTATTTTTCCGCACACGAATGCATTTTAATCTGAAATATGATTGTTGGAAAGATCCAATGCGACAACTTGTGACAAAAAAGCTGGAATTTTACCTTCAAGTTGATTTGAATTCAGAATGAAAACAATTGGATCATCATTGTTGTTAAGCTTGATTGGTAAATTCGGAATTGTACCTTTGAGACTGTTGTAAGAAATATTCATCTCACTTATAAACTGTAACTTGTTCCAAAACCAATGTGGTACAAAGTCATCAATCCCCGAATCCGAAATATCCAGGAAGCTTAGTTGATTTTGAGCACGAAGCCAGCTTGGGAAGCTAGGACCCAACTTGCACGAAGCTAGTCCCAATTTATGTAATTGGAAAGGTGGACTCCAGGTAGTAGCAAACTTTAGAGACAATGAGTTGTCTGATAAGTCTAGTTCTAACAAGCGGGACAAATTTGTGAGATGCAATTCATTGATATCACCCTCCAAGTAATTATCCTCTAGGTGAAGATACTTCAACTGATAAAGCAAACCAATGCTTTCTGGTATTTCTCCAGTTAACTGATTGTTGGAAAGAGATAAAATCCTCAAAGATGTAAAGGCTGAAAGATTAGGTAGCTTTCCAATAATCAGGTTACTGGATAAATCTAGCATCTCAAATACAGGGTTGTTGCACCGTGAAGAATTCTTAATGAAGCTAGAAATTTCACCACTCAGGTTGTTATCTCCAAGTTGTAATTGTTGCAATGTGCATATGTTCCCAAGGGAACCTGGAATCTCGCCTTTTAGTTTGTTAGAGTAAAGTTCAAGGAATTTAAGAGAACTCATTACTTTCCCGAATGCATCTGGAATGGGACCTTCTAACAAGTTACCACCAAGGAGAAGGCTTTGAAGATTGGTGGAGGAGTTGGAAACGTAGTGAAATATAGCCGATGATTGCAATAGACTTTCGGAGAGATCAAGGGTAACTAGAGAATAAGAACTTTTTAGGGAAGCAGATGACATAAGAAAACTTTTATCGGTGAGGCTGCAATTGAATAAGATAAGTTCTTGTAGTTTGCTGCTGAAATTTAAATTTCCTTGGGTCAGATTATTATATGAGAGATCTAGGATCATAAGAGAAGGAAAGTTTAGATAATCAGAAGATGACAAAACAATATTATTTTCAGAAAGATAAAGCTCTTGGAGATTAGGACTATAGTTGGACGACAATTGAAATGTTGATGATGTGAGCATATTATGAGAGAGAACAAGGATGGAAAGAGAAGTGGAAATGTTGGAATGAGAAATGGAAATATCATCATCTGAAAGTCTACAATTGTGTAGAGTTAACTCTCTTAGGTTGGGAAGATGTTCATTGACAATTTGAAGCCAGGGATGAGAGAAACCAAGATCAGGAAATGAATAGAGACTAAGAGTTGTTAATGAAGAGAGAGAAGATAGCCAATTTTCATCTTTTATTTTAAGACCAAAATAGCCACTAAGTCTAAGAGAATGCAATAGAGGAAGATTTCCAACCTGGAAAGGGAGTGCTCCGAAAAGTGAATTTCCTAAAAGATGGAGATACCTCAAATTTGACAGACTTCCAAGTTGAGAAGGAACTTCTCCATCAAGATCAGTTCTTGTAAGGTCAAGATACTCTAACTTTGAGAGATTTCCCAGTTCATAAGGAATTTTCCCTGAGAAACTTGATTGTGATAGATTGAGATATCTTAAGCTTCGAAAGGAACCGATGGGTGCTGGAATTTGACCGCCAGATGGTGGGATTTCACCACCGGAATTACCATCAAAACTAAGATCCAGATATTCCAATTTTTGTAAGTAAAGCAATGAAGAGATATTGAATGAACCTGACAAATAATGCGATTCTGAACCACGAAGATCAAGCATTTCTACGTGACCAGTTTCATTGTTGCATTCAATACCTTCCCATTTGCAACAATCTCTCTTATTTTCATCGTCCCTCCAGGTGGACAGCATGCCATAGTAATCTCGCACACTTCGTTTGAAATTGAGGAGTGCTTGTCTCTCCTTCTCTATGCATCTCACTTGTGAACTGTGTGATGGGGAGTTGAATCCAAGAATGGATAGTTTGGTATGCACACTGCCAAAAATATTTTGACAAAGTAACTTCCCATTACAGTTTTCTAAATGTGCTATAAACCTTGATAAGTGTAAAGAAAAAACACTACCAATTATGATTTGAGTATGTATTGAATGCTGAGCAACAGGGTTTAAGTAGTTGGCATAATTGTGCATGAATGAGGCTTAATTTCTATGCCCTGTCTTTATTCACAATTCCAAGTCATGCAAGGAAGAAAGTTTCAAAGGTAGAATTATGAGAATGAAAAGGAAATTGAAGGAAACTCCCTAAACCACAAAAATGATGCAACTTTATTATATAATTTTGTGCATGAACAACGAATAAGCTCGAGACAAGCCAAAACTATAGCTAACAAAATCGATATAAGAGCTAATTAGATGTTCAAATTATTTTATTTCAGTACAATTTAACTTCAATGATAATATAATTCAACTGAATTATTAAGCACTTATTAATAATTTATTTTGTAGATATTTAAAATTTTATAAAATCATAATTTAATCTAATACTTTACAAAAATAAAGCATGATAAAGAAGAAGAAGAACAAGAAGAGAAAGAAGAAGAGGAAGAGAAGAAAAAGAAGAAGTGTAGAAGAGGAAAAAAAAAGAAAAGAACAAGAAGATAAGAAAAAGAAAAGGAAGAAGCAGACAAAGAATAATAGAGATGGAAGAGAACGCGCTTATCATTTATTAAAATTAAAGATTAAGTTAAACTAATAATGAAGTTTGATGAATTTCTAGTATAAAATTCAAGATTAAGTTAAACTAACAATGAAGTTTGATGAATTTCTAGTATATTATTTTATAAATGTTAATTACATAAAATGAATATTTTTCCTGTATATTCAACATAGTAAAATACTAGTTCTTTATAGAATAAGTGTTGATCTTGCAAAAGCTGAGTCTTCACGGTATTATTTTTCTACACATAAGCCAAATGACCGATAGAGCATCTCATTCTTTAGGAAAATTAAAACATCCAAAAGTCAATTAATTTTTTCTTTATTTCCTATAACAAAACATTAAAGTCCACTAAAATTCTAAGTATTTAAAACAATCAATATAGTCTTTGAACTATTTGTCAAAATTGGATTTTGTATATAGGGAAAACTTTAAACATATTTCATCCTTATGTTTTATAAACTCATGTAAACGATCATTTGTGTCAAAATTTCATTTTTCACTTTAATTTCCTTCTTCATAGTTTTCTACTCTAGTATCATGTGTCTCCTAAGTTTCTTTCACTCTTTTTCCTTCTCTTCCTTCTCATTTTCCTCTCCTTAAAGATGTTTTTATTTGTCATCAAGGATCACTTACTCAAGTTTATAAAACATAAGGACAAAATAAGTTCAAAGCTTGTCCTAGGGACGAAACACAATTTTGACAAATAGTTCAGGGACTAAAAACATATTTAACCCTATTATTATTAGTATATAACTATACTGATAGGGAAATATCTGACGCGATCTCCAAGTAGGAAAATATCTTAAACGCTCTCCAAATATAAAAACGTAATAAACAACAATAAATGAACAAACAAAAATATAAGGTCATCAAATCTCATAATCAAAGGAAATCAAAATACATTAAGATCTCAACTCGCTTAATTATAGAAATATTTAATAATTGACAAATGTTATGAAACAAAAGCGTGAATGAAATAATCCTAAAAACCCATGACTTTCGTTAAATATTGATAGATTAAAAGAAATAAATGATAATGTAATCAGAAATAAAAGTAATTAAATCAAGAAACACAAGGAAAAGAAAGAAAAAGGTATAAATAAAGTCAATTAGACCAGGTTAAAGACAGTTTCTAATGCTCTATCTTAAGGAATGTCATATCTCTTGACTAGAACATTTAGCATCTATCGTGAGATAGGTAAATTCAATCTTGTGCCACAACAGTTCTGAGAAAGAAAGGAAAATATACCATCAAACGCAGAAAAAAAGAGCAATTAGGAGAACAAAAGGTGTGGCGACTCCAGAAGGGGATGCAGACAAAAGTCTGCAAAACCTAATGGCCATGATACGAGAGTTGTAGAGACAGGGAGAGGAGTCCAAGAAGATGGCAGTAGAGGCTCATGCGAAACTAGAGGAGCTGAGGGCGAGGGGAGAGGAAGATAGACGAAGAATGGAGGAAGATAGGTAGAGAATGGAAGAGACATATACCAAGGACTTGGAACATGGCCAACTTGAAATTTTATTACATTTGTCAGGGGATCATTAAAGCAAAATTTCAAGCACAAGTCTTCTCAAATTCAAACCCACACGGCTTAAATGTTGGAACTCACAGCTTAAATGCTAGAACTCATGACTTAAATGATGAAACTCACACGACTAAATGCTGCTAGAACCCACACGACTTAAATGTTGGAACTCACGACTTAAATGCTGGAACTCACACGACTAAATGCTAGAACTCATGGCTTAAATGCTGGAACCCACACAACTTAAATGTTGGAACTTACATGACAAAATTAAACGTATCCACTACAAGAAAATTGTAAATTACCGACGAAATTTTATTGACAGAAAATTTTTCGTTAGTAATTTTTCATTACTGATGGATTTTACCGAAAGATTTAGTTCCGTCGATAAATTATCAACGAATTGTAATCCGTCGGTAAAGTTGGTGCTACATTGTGCGAAATAAAATCCATCGATAAATCTGTCGATAAAATATTCCGTCGATAAAAATCCGTTGGTAAAGTTGGTGCCATATTGTGCAAAATAAAATCCGTCGGTAAATCTACCGGTAACTTAAATATTTATACATTTAAATATTTAAATACTTATATAATTTATATATATATATATTTATGTATTTATGTATTTATGTATTTATGTAGTTATGTAGTTATGGAATTATGTATTTATGTATTTATGTATTTATGTATTTATGTATTTATGTATTTATGTATTTATGTATTTATGTATTTATGTATTTATGTATTTATGTATTTATGTATTTATGTATTTATGTATTTATGTATTTATGTATTTATGTATTTATGTATTTATGTATTTATGTATTTATGTATTTATGTATTTATGTATTTATGTATTTATGTATTTATGTATTTATGTATTTATGTATTTATGTATTTATGTATTTATGTATTTATGTATTTATGTATTTAAGTATTTAAGTATTTATGTATTTATGTATTTATGTATTTATGTATTTATGTATTTATCCATTTATGTATTTATGTATTTATGTATTTATGTATTTATCCATTTATGTATTTATGTATTTACGTATTTATGTATTGTATTTATGTATTTATCTATTTATTTATTTATATATTTATGTATTTATCTACTTATGTATTTATATATTTATGTATTTATCTACTTATGTATTTATATATTTATGTATTTATCTACTTATATATTTATATATTTATGTATTTATCTACTTATGCATTTATATATTTATGTATTTATATACTTATATATTTATATACTTTTATATTTATATACTTTTATATTTATTTACTTATATATTTATATACTTATATATTTATATACTTATATGTTTATATACTTATATACTTATATACTTATATATTTATATATTTATATACTTATATACTTATATACTTATATACTTATATACTTATATACTTATATATTTATATATTTATATACTTATATATTTATATATTTATATACTTATATACTTATATACTTATATACTTATATACTTATATTGTTATATAGTTATATACTTGTATACTTATATACTTGTATACTTATCTACTTGTATACTTATATACTTGTATACTTATATACTTGTATACTTATATACTTATATATTTATATACTTATATACTTATATACTTATATATTTTTATATATAATTATATATTTTATTATTTATTTATATATATACATATGTATGCATGTATATATATATATATGCATATGTATTTATATATATATATATGTATATAATGTTTTAAATGAAAATCATCGTAGCTTAGTGATCGTAGCTCTGAAACAAGGCTGATCACCAAAAATTCGTCGGTAAAATCAATTTTTCTTATAGTTATCGTAGCTCTGAAAGAAGGCCGATCACCAAAAATTCGATGGCTCGCGCACGTCATACATGTCTGTCATGCGGACACTGACAAGGGAAAAGCAAATCGTTGCCTTATCCAGGGTTGATTGCCAGAAAACTGACAACCCTTGCACCTCATACAAGTTTGGCCATGCGTACATCGATAACACAGAATCATATCAAATCGTTGGCAAATCGACAACAAAAAAAATGACACAAGAAAACATGGTGGTAAGGTTTTACCCGATCTCGAACACTAGTCTCGTCGCTCGCACGCTCGCTCCAAGACTGGGGGTTGTGTAATGATAGGGTTTTATCTGATCACAAACTCTAGTCTCATCGCTCGCATGCTTGCTCCAAGGCTGAGGGTTTGTAGTGATAAGGAAATATCCGATCTCAAACACTAGTCTCATTGCTCACACGCTCGCTCCACGACTAAGGGTTGTGTCATGATAGAGAAATATCTTACGTGACCTCTAGGTAGGAAATACCCGAGACGCTCTTATCAAACTTAAAAATGTAATAAATAATGATAAATGAGCAAATAAAAATATAAACTTATCAAATCTCATAATCAAAGGAAATCATAATAAATTAAAATCTTAACTCGCTTAATTATAGAAATATTTGATAATTGACAAATGTTATGAGGGTTGTGTAGTGATAGCGAAATATCTGATCTCAAACACTAGTCTCATCACTCACACGCTCGCTCCACGACTAAGGGTTGTGTCATGATAGAGAAATATCTTACGTGATCTCCAGGTAGGAAAATACCTGAGACGCTATTATCAGACTTAAAAATGTAATAAATAATGATAAATGAGCAAATAAAAATATAAACTTATCAAATCTCATAATCAAAGGAAATCATAATAAATTAAAATCTTAACTCGCTTAATTATAGAAATATTTGATAATTGACAAATGTCATCAGGAAACAAAAATGTGAATTAAATAATCCTAAAAACCCACGAATTTCATTAAACATTGATAGATTAAAGTAAATAAATGATAATGTAATAAGGAATAAAAGTAAGAAACACAAGAAAAAGACAAAAGGTATAAATAAATTCAATTAGAGCATGTTAAAGACAGTTTCTAGTGCTGTAGCTTAGGAGTTGTCATATCTCTTAGCTAGAACAATAACTACTCAAGCAGGGGAAATAAAAGTTATAATTGTCTTAATTAGCACCAGAGATAACAAGGTGGGGCGGTGATAGTTTCACTTTCTCATTCCTATATTCGAAGTAAAAGTTGATCAACATTCATGTCCCCATCATCATACCTGTCCCCATATTCAATGAATATGGACTTTTTTGTCTCAATCACATCCCACCGAGTAACGAATATATCATACTTGTCTCTTATTGTTCCAAATATTAATTAAATATATTTTAAAAGAAATATAAATCACAACAAACGAAACATGATATTATTAAGGATTCAATATCAAAAGGATACATATTTCCTTCTCTCTAATGTTAAATATTAATAAAGATTTTTTAATTGCATAAATCTCAAATCGGAGTATCAAATAATAATTGGACAAATGTTAAATAATTATTGAGAAAAGTAAAATAATATCAAACGTGTGCCTAAGAAAAAAGTTATGAAACTAAAGACAACAAAAGGTTAATATAAGTTTTTCAGGATACCTATAAACTAAAATTATTTTAGTAATTTAAAATGGGGGATGAAGATGAAAATAGGGATGGTTATGAGATTGCTGCAGATTTGTCCCGTACCCAATTTAAACCCAAACCCAATTAAAAAAATCAGGTATTGCCCATACTCATATCCATATCCAATTAATGTGGGGATTCCCCCGCCAAAATCAGGATGAGTTTGAGTAATATCTATGGGGACAAATTCATTTGTCATCCCTAGTTAGCATAACTAACTGACAAGAAAAGTGAAAGCTCTAACCATCTTGGTTAGCATAATTGGTCGACAGGAAAAATAAAAGCTACAACTATCTTTGTTTACGCAATTATGCTAACAAGAAAATAAATGTTAGCTACAATGATCTTAATTATCACAACTGGTTACGAGAAAAAAATGAAAGCTACAATAGTTGTTGTTAGCACAACAAGCCAAGGAAGAAAAGTGAAAGCTGCAATGGTCTTAGTATAATTGATCAACAAGAAAAAATGAAAGCTACAAAGACTTTAATCAGCACAACTAGCTAATGAGAAAAAGTGAAAGCTGTGACACCTCAATTTCTATAAAGATATTTATTATTTACTTAAAAATTAGGAGTATTTTTTTTATGAAGGATTCACTATAGATAATATAAAACATAATTTCATAAATAAGTGAATATAAATAAATATATATATTGTTGATGAATTTGATTTGATGATGTTGCTGGAACGTTGGTGATTAATTGATGACTATGCAGTTTTTGAATAGTTGTTAGATTACCTGTTATTAGTTAGCTAATTCAGATATATTAGTATATTGTTTTCATTAATCTTCAATTAGTCAACTAATTCTGATATATTAGTCGGCTATTTTCATTAATATGTCAGGAATGTGCTTTTAATGAAATAAGCTAACTATTTCGCTGTTTAGTCGACTATTTTGTTCCAGGCCTTTCAGTATGCAGAAACAGAATAGCTCATGTTTGAGCTCATCTCTTTCTCTATAAATACAAGTCTCAAGGGAGATTCAAAACGCGAGAGAACAACGAAAGAATTGCAAAAACAACAGAGAGAGAACATAGAAGAGTGAATCAAGAAAAGCTTACTCACAAATCTTTTGAAGAATTCAGCTTTAGAAAAAATCAAGAAGAGAGTCTTGATTAGTATATTCTGATTTGTATTGATCTATGGGTTGAGATTATTTTGTGGTGTTACAAAACCTGTATTTTGGTGATTGGGGTGATCACAACAGACTTGGTGTGAGTCTGGGTCAAATTGAATTCTATAGGGTTTAGAATTTCATCTTTTTGGTTTTGTTAGTCTTTAGAAGAGGGGTTCTTGTAAAGACTTGATCATTTTAGTGATTTGAGATTTGTTAGTGTTACAGATCGAAATTGGATGTAGCTCTTGAAAAAGAGTGAACCAGTATAAATTCTTGTGCATTCTTTCTCTTCTTTTATCTTCTTTAATAAGTTTCTGATAGAACTAATCGACTATTTTTCTGAAACCAGTTAACTAATATGTTCTTGACAGCATCAGAAAAATCTGATACTTAATAGTTTTCGAAGAAAATCCAATATCAATTCATCTCCCTCCTTCTTGATATATCTCTGCATCTAACAATTGGTATCAGAGTAGGTACTTGAAATATATTCAAGAGTGATTCAAGATGGCTGATAAACTTCCCTTTGCTGAAGGAGCATCTACCAACAGACCACCACTTTTTGTTGGAGCAAACTACCCCTTCTGTAAAGAAAGAATGAAGATTTTCTTTGAATCTGTAGATAGAGGCGTTTGGGATGCTATGATCAATGGTCCATACATTCCAAAATTGAAGGCTGAAGATGGAACAATAACTGAAAAACCATGGGAGACATGGACTGATGCAGAAAATAAGAAAGCTGGCAACCAAAGGTCATTGCCATTATTGAAACAAAGGACTTATCTGTTATGAATATAGCTACATCATTGGGGAAATTGAGGGAGCATGAACTGGAATTGAGTAGACTTGATCAGCTGGAAAATTCTGACAAGAAGAACAAGAGCCTTGCCTTGAAAGCCAAAGAATGTTTGAAGAGTGGTGAAGAGGAAAACAAAAATGACAGTACAGAATTTGCCATGCTTGTAAAGAAGTTTGGAAAGTTTCTAAAGAGGAAGAACAACTCAAGAGACAGATTTCAAGATCAACAGAAAAGGTACACAAGAAAATCTGATTTCAATTCTTCTAATTTCTCTTATTTCAACTACGGGCAGCTAGGACATGTTAAGATGGATTGTCCTCTCATGAATCAAAGAAAAGAAAGAAGCCCAAAAAGAAAAGAAAGAAAAGACAAAGAGAAACGAAATCCTCACTTCAAGAAAGGAAAGAAAGCCTACATGGCTTGAGATGAAGGTGAATCTAGCAGGTCATCTACTTTAGATTTTGAATCTGAAAATCAAGCAAATCTATGCCTTGTTGCAAATGCTGAAACTTCAAGTCAAGTGAGTAATTGTGAAATTGATCTCAGTGAGAATTATGACACCTTATTAGATGCATTTAAAGAACTGCATGATGAAGCAAGAAAGAAGGACCATCAGATTAACCGACTGAAAGGACTAAATAGTTGGCTAGAAAACAGAGTTTTGGAACTGAAAAACCAGATTGAATTTGATAAGTTAATGTAATAAAATCAATCCTGCTAAGTGTGATAACTGCAAAAATCTTCAAGATAAAGTTGCTTATCTAATAAAAACATTAGGAAAGTTTCAATTGGGACAAAATACTCTTGATCAACTATTAAACTCTCAAATAGGTTACTCAAACAGAAATGGTCCTAGGTATGGGAAATCTGTAAAACATTATCCAGCTACTAAATATAAATCTATCACAAATAACAGATTCAAAAAGTGTTTTTATTGCTTGAAAACTGGGTATACATCTAAATACTGCTATATAAAAAATTTTGGCATTTCAAGAGGAGAATACTATTGGAAACCCAAATCATCTGCTATTCCTAACTCTAAAGGACCCAACCTATTTTGGGGACTTATATATCTAAACTAAATTTGTTTTGCAGATCTGTCAAAGAGCAAAGAGAGCTTTATGGTATTTAGATAGTGGTTGCTCTAAACATATGACAGGTGACAAATCAAAGCTAATCAACTTCAAGGAATATGATGTTCGTTCTGTTACATTTGGAGATGATAGCACGGGTAAAATTAAAGGTTCTGGAGATGTTGGAAACTGCTCTTCTTCACAGATAAAAGATGTTCTTTTCGTTTAAGGATTGAAACACAATCTGCTGAGTATTAGTCAACTATGTGACAAAGGTATGAAGGTCACTTTTGATGCAGAATTTTGTGTCATATACAATTGTAAATCTGCAGATATTGTGCACATTGGAAGAAGATCAAACAATGTATATATGCTGGACATTGAATCCTCAAATCTTAAGAATATATGCTTGTTGATTAAAGAAAAAGAAGGTTCGCTTTGTCATAGAAGATGTGGACATATTAACATGCAGTTATTAAACAAAATCTGCTGCAAAAACCTTGCTAGAGGCCTTCCAAATGTCAAATTCGTGAAAGACAAAGTTTGTGCATATTGTCAAAAGGGAAAGCAATCAAGAAACTGCTTTGAGTCAAAGAACATTATCTCAACAAGAAGACCACTTGAGCTATTACATCTTGATCTCTTTGGTCCATCAAGAGTTGTGTTTCATTTTAAACAATGGAAAAACATCTTTAGGTAAATTTGATGAAAAAGTTGATGATGGTATATTCTTAGGATACTCTATGCATAGTAAACCCTATCGTGTATTCAATAAAAAAATTTGACTATAGAAGAATCAATTCATGTTGTATTTGATGAGTTCTTATGTCAAAAAGAGAGAAAAGGTAATTCTCTTGCAGGTTCAGATGATGAAAGGTCTGAAAAATCATAAAAGAGTGATGATTATGCAGAAAAATCTGCTGATGTTGACAGACAAATTGAAACAGTTGATTATTCTGCAACAGACAATGTTTTGTCTAAATTCTGGAGAACTCAAAAAGGACTATCACTGGACAACATCATAAGAAACGTTGAAAAGGGAGTTACAACTCAAAATTCTTTAAATGATTTCTGCAATCACATGCCTTTTGTGTCTCAAATTGAACCTAAGAATATCAATGATGCTTTGCTTGATATCAACGAAAGCTGCAATGGTCTTAGTATAATTGACCAACAAGAAAAAATGAAAGCTACAAAGACTTTAATTAGCACAACTAGCTAATGAGAAAAAGTGAAAGCTGTGACACCTCAATTTCTATAAAGATATTTATTATTTACTTAAAAGTTAGGAGTATTTTTTTTTGTATGAAGGATTCACTATAGATAATATAAAACATAATTTCATAAATAAGTGAATATAAATAAATATATATATTGTTGATGAATTTGATTTGATGATGTTGCTGGAACGTTGGTGATTAATTGATGATTATGCAGTTTTTGAATAGCTTGTAGATTATCTGTTATTAGTTAGCTAATTCAGATATATTAGTCTGCTGTTTTCATTAATCTTCAATTAGTCAACTAATTCTGATATATTAGTCGGCTATTTTCATTGATATGTCAGGAATGTGCTTTTAATGAAATAAGCTAACTATTTCTTTGTTTAGTCGACTATTTTGTTCCAGGCCTTCCAGTATGCAGAAACAGAATAGTGTCTGTTTGAGCTCATCTCTTTCTCTATAAATACAAGTCTCAAGGGAGATTCGAAACGCGAGAGAACAACAAAAGAATAGCGAAAACAACAGAGAGAGAACAGAGAAGAGTGAATCAAGAAAAACTTACTCACAAATCTTTTGAAGAATTTAGCTTTTGAAGAGTGAATTCACAAGTCTTGATTAGTATATTCTGATTTGTATTGATCTCTAGGTTGAGATTGTTTTGTGGTGTTACAAAACCTGTACTTTGGTGATTGGGGTGATCACTGTAGACTTCGTGTGAGTCTGGGTCAGATTGAATTCTATAGGGTTTAGAATTTCATCTTTTTGGTTTTGTTAGTCTTTAGAAGAGGGGTTCTTGTATTTGAGATCTGTTAGTGTTACAGATCGAAACTAGATGCAGCTCTTGAAAAAGAGTGAACCAGTATAAATTCTTGTGCATTCTTTCTCTTCTTTTATCTTCTTTAATAAGTTTCTGATAGAACTAATCGACTATTTTTCTGAAATCAGTTAACTAATCTGTTCTTGACAGCATCAGAAAAATCTAATACTTAACATTTTTTGAAGAAAATCCGATATGAATTCATCCTCCTTCTTGATATATCTCTGCATCTAACATATATATATATAAATAAATTTGTCAACATTTTACATCTTTAAAATTATTCTAAGTACATAATAACAATATATTAATAGTTCTACGTCAAAATAGAGAACTATTTATTTATTTAATGTTTCCCAATGATATTAAAACTAAATAATCTAGCGACAATAACTCAGAGAAGATTTTTCCGCAACTTTCTCGAACAACTTTTATTAAGCAGGTTGATCTTCTACGCATACCACATGCATATAAAGAAAATATTGAAAGGAGTGAGGTCTTTATAAGCCTCAAATATGAATCTTAATAAACTTAACAAACAATAATAAACAATGGGGGACCTAAAATTTGACCTATAATTGTAAGACTCAGATTTTACTAATCACATGAAACTCAAACTGACTTTTTCAACATATGAGACATTCATCAAAATATGGATCCATATTCCACTTCTGATGATCCACTTTGATCATCACAAGTTCGTTGAGAAGTGATTAAGTAGCTCAGTATTTCTCATTTGTAGAATCATAAATATTTTTCTTGAGAATTTCAACTCTTTTTCAGTCAACAAAGGAGATATACACCCCTTACCTAACCTTGGAGATGCTGAGCAGGTATCGGATAGTCATAAGTTTGGCCTGTGGAATATCTTTGTATAGGACGCTACCCTAACTATCCAGATATCCACCCACTTGGTAATACTTCCTTAGACCCCACCATAGTCCCTGTCTTTCATCGAGTAGTGTACTAAATTATGACTTTCCAACCATAGACATTCATGTGTCAACATAGTTCCATCTCATCATAAAAGAATCTAAGACTTTTTTCAATGCAACTGACAAACTCTTTGACATTTTCAGAGATTACAACATTTGATGACTTTCAACAAATAACTCATGTACAAAATCGAAATAATTAATCCATACAAACAATTCAACAACTATCAACAAAATACTTAAAAAAATTATAATAATAATAGAGCATATAAGTAACTTCCTTTAGTTTAAGTTTGATGATTTTTTATTATTATTTTTATTATGATTATTATTACTATTATTATTACTATTATTATTATTATTATCATTATTATTTTTCTTATATATATATTGAATTATAAAAGGAAAGATCTCAAAATAATGTAAAATAAAAAAAATAAAAAAAGAATTAAAGTAAGAACTTTAAATAATTAATTAGATGACTATAAAAATAAAATATCAACATAATAGTAAATTAAATAAAACTATAAAAAAATAGTGATAAAATAAAAAGATCACCATAACGGTAATTTAAATAAAAATTATTAATGAATAAAAATAAACATTGATAACTATAAAAATAAAAATATCAAGATAACGGCAGTGATAACTATAAAAATAAAAAAATCAATATACCAGTAAATTAAATAAAAATTGTAAATGAACAAAATAAAAAAATTAAGTGATAATTATAAGAATAAAAAATTAACATAACGGTAAATTAAATAAAAGTTATAAATGAACAAAATAAAAAATAGTGATAATTATAAAAATAAAAAGATTAACATAACAGTAAATTAAATAAAACTATAAAATAAAAAAAAATACAATACTAGAGATAAATAAATAAATAAAAATTGATAAAAGGACCACTAAAAGTAGAGACAATAACACAATACACTAGACTCAAATATTCTTTGTAAACCACTAGGTTACGTATATTACTCTAATATGATAGACACAATTTATATATTTAATTACATAAAAAAGTATTATTATTATTATTATTGATTAAATAATTTATAATATTAAAAAATTAAGAAAATACTAAAATTATCTAGAAATAACATAATTTAATACAAATATTTATAAATTTTTGAGATGTTACAAAGTACATCCAAAATTTTCTTTTTGTAAATTTTATTTTGATTGCATTATAAAATGCTAACTTAATATTATTATTATTATTTATAATATTTAAAAAATATTATAATTTAATACAAATATTGTATTATAAATTTTGGGATGTTACAAAAGCTACAACATTCTTAGTTAGTACCATTGGCTAACGGAGAAAAGTACAAGTTACAATAGTCTTATAGTTACCACAATTAGGCATGACAATGGGGCGGGAGCCACTTTTGCCTCTTCACCCTTCTCGACTCACTTAATTATCTCTGACTTCACCCTGATCTTCATTGAGCATAGAAATTTTGTCTTCATGCCCATCCCATCAAGGGTTTGGTTTCCCTGCCCTTGCCCTCACCTTGTCCTCATCCCATTTTATTTTTTTAAACATAATTTAAAAAAATAATTTTTAAAATATAAATATTAAAAGATATTCAAATAAATATAAAAAATTAAGCATAACTATAATAAATATATATCCATTTGGTGTAGTAGTAGGACCACTAATTGAAGGATCCAACTTTTCTACTAGAATTGGTTGATGTTATTAGTAAGTCATAGTAAGTCAGACTTTTTATGATGGTTCTCACCAGAATAATCATAAAAAGTATTGTACCAAAACCAACTCTTACATTGCTTTTGCTTATTTTATGACGGTTTGTATACAACCATCATAGTAAGTTGGACTTACTATGAAGATTTTTTAACTAACATAAAAAGTTTACACATTCTATATCTCCTGTATCTATGGCAATTGTAGAACTGTCACAAAAAGTCTTGTAAAACTGTCATAGAGGTCTTGTCTATAGTGCCTTCATGTAGAAGGCCAAATGTCATGGACTTAATTCGCATTGATGTTTACATAATGGATGCTAAATCAATTAGTGGTTGGCCATATTTTTCACTTTTATTGATTACCATTCCAGAAAGGTTTGGGCTTCTGTTTTGAAAACCAAAGACCAAGTATTGACGTGTTCTAGCATTTACATGCAAGTGTTGAAAGAGAAACAGACAAATTATTGAAATGTATTAGAGCATGAGAACTATTGTGAGGAACATGGCATCAAGTTTAAGAAGATTGTTCTAAAGATACCTCAACACAATGGAGTTGCAAAGAGAATGAACTGCACAATTGGTGATAGAATTAGATGCATGTTATCTCATACAAAATTGCTTAAAGCTTTCTAGGGTAAGGCATTGAGAACTACAGTGAACTTGATTAACCCTTCTCCTTCTATTTCTCTTGTTGAGGAAAATTTCAAACACTCCATAGTTTTGAATTACGCTAAAAAATAATTAATGTTAAGAGAGACGAATAGTCTTTCAGATGAAGCAACCTGTCATATGAAGGAGTGCTTTGTTTCCTTAAAACATTATATCATAGATATATCATTTGTCAAACGATACTTTAAATCATCATTAGATGATGAGTCATCAAATGATATGTTTTGGTCTTAACTAACATTTGAAAGTTTGCTTTTAAAGCTTTCAGATACATTCTTTTAGATATTCTGGTGATCAAGTATAGAATTAGTTCTCACGTAGCATCAACCTTCCTTATAAAAAGCAAAAGTTGTTTTCTCACCAAATTCTTGGCGCGCCTGAAGCTTTGTCTTATATCAAAATACATTTGTCATGTACAGAAGGTGTTGCTTTCATCAAAAGGAATAAAGCAAACTAACTAATGGAGGATAAGTGCTAAAAGTTATCAGGCTTTGTGTGAAGTTTGGAGGCATGCATTTTTTGCATGAAAAGGGGCGTTTAATAAATCTACATAAAGCCTTCATCAAACGCAACAAGAAGATATGCTCAAAACAACCTAAAGCTGAAGATGTCAAAACGGATCTCTAACAGCTAGTTGCTTATATGCATTATATATGAGAACATTTTCATCTTAAGAGATATAAAAATAAGTCGAGAAAAATGTGCTATTGCAATATCTTTTCTACGCTCTTTCTAGTCTCTTCATAAAAGCTTTAGAAGAATACTGCTAGTTTTTCTTAGCCACCTTTAGAAGCTGAACCAAATTTCTTCTTGTCTTTAAGACATAGCTCTTCTAGAATAACTCAAACCTTTGTGATTTAATCACAATCCTTTTTCACATTTCAGTTTTTAAGCTAGGAATGGCTTAATAAGAAAAAAATACTTAGTTGAAGTCAGGAGTCGCTTTGTGAAAAAGAATACTTGTACGGGTTAGCCAGAAGTGGCTATGAGGCAAAACAATAATTGTATGTTGCAATGATAGGATGCTAGTGTAACTCTATCATGTTGATTGAGAACTGAGTGTAGTATGTGGTTTCAGACGAACCAGTATAAAAATTTGAGTAATCTTTCTCTCTTTATACTTTTTCATATTACATATTATCATCAGTATCTAAATTAAAAAGGGAGACTTTTAAGTAAAATTATTTTGTTTGTGAAATTTCTTTTAATATACATACCATTTCATCTGTAAAGTTCAAACTATCGCCTGACGCATCTTGCATCTTTAAACGAATTGCGAAAAACTGCGAAAAGTTTTTAAAAAACAATTCAACCTTTCCTTCTTGTGTTTTTCCTGTTTTTCACACCTCTTGATAGTGGTATTCCTGAAAGAGTGTGGAAAGGGAATAATGTTTCCTATAGCCATTTGAGGGTGTTTAGTTGCAAATCATTTGTGCACATCCCTAAAGATAAAAGATCTTAATTTGATGGAAAACCTAAATAGTATATCTTCATAGGTTATGGTCATGAGGATTTTGGTTACACATGTTGGGATCTGGTTGATAAGAAGATTCTTAGAAGTTGAGATGTTATTTTTCTTGAGGACCGAACCATGGAAGATATTAACAAGAAAGGGAAGCCAAAACAGGTTACTCCTCGATACATTGATGTGGAGCCAGAACCTACTAACGTAGTTGTTGATCGTGGGGGAGATATGAATATAGACTTAGAGAATGCAATTGACATGCCTAAGACTCAAGTAAATTACCCAACTAAACCACATATGGAACCTCAGTTGAGAAGATCTACTAGTGAGAATTGTCCTTTAAAGAAATAATCCTTTCATGATTTTGTGTTGTTGACTAATCGGGGAGAGCTTGAAAGCTATGAAGAAGCTATGTCATATGAAAAGAAAAACAAGTGGTATAAAGCGATGCAAAAGGATATGAAATCCTTACATGAGAACTATACCTTTGAGCTAGTGAAGCTGCCTCATGGTAAGAGTGCACTAAAAAAATGAGTGTTTAAATTGGAATCAAAGAAGAATAACTCACAACCAAGGTATAAGGCAAGGTTGGTTGTGAAAGGTTATAGTTAGAAGAAAAGAATTAATTTTGAGGAGATACTTTCGCCTATGGTCAAAAAATGTCTTCAATTATACTTCTACTTGGTCTGACAACAAGTTTAAATCTAAGTTGACCAACTTGATGAGAAGAAACCCTTCCTTCACAATGACTTTAAAGAAGAGATCTGTATGGAACAACCTGAAGGTTTCACAGTAAAAGGTAACAAAAAGCTCATTTGATTCCTTCATGATGGATCATGAGCATGATAAAGCTCTTCTGATCATGGTGTCTTTTTTAAGAAATTTTCTAATGGAAAACTTATTATTCTCTTACTCTATGTTGATGACAAGTTGATTGTTGGTGAATGAGATGAGCGAGATTCAAAGTCTCCAAAGGGGTTGAGCAAGTATATTTCAACGAAGGATTTGGGTGCTGCAAAACAAATCCTAGGCATGAAATTATTCATGATAGGAAAAATGGAAAATTGTGGCTATCTCAACAAAAATATATAGAGAAGATATTAGAGAGATTTAATATGGACAATACTAAGTATGTTAGCACTTCACTTGCAAGTCACTTCATGTCTCAAAGCAATGTCTAGAAACAAGAAACGCAGAAAATTTCATATTCATCTGTAGTTGGTAGTTTAATGTATGTTATGGTGTGTACAAGGTTAGGAATTACTCATGTTGTTGGTGTTGTTAGTAATTTCCTTGCTAGTCCTGAAAAAGAGCATTAACAAGTTGTAAAGTGGATACTCAGGTATCTCAAAAGTACTTCTAGAGTTTGTTGGCTTTGGAAGTGGTAAGCCTATGTTGAATGGTTACACAAGTGTAGACATGATTGGTAATGTGCATTGCAGGAAATCTAGAATACAAAAAAATGTATTGCTTTGTCTTCTACAGAGGAAACACATGTTGCTATTACAGAAGTTGCTAAAATGCTCTTATGGATGCAGAGATTCCTACAAGAGTTAGGACTATCACAAGTAAGATATGTTTTGTATTGTGATAGTCAAAGTACAATCCATCTCAGCAAAAGAATTCAACCTTCCATTCAAGGTCAAGGCATATTGAGGTATGATATCATTGGATATGTGATCCATTAGAGATTAACCAATTATCATTAGAGAAAACTCATACTGATGAGAATGGATAAGATATGATGAAAATGATCTTAACTGCAGGAAAATTTACTATCTACAAGGAGAAATACAATTTAGTTGACTATGCCCATAATTAATTTGTATGGGTGAGATTTTTTATGTGGACCACCAATTTATTGAGTCCATGATGACTTAACTAATAAAAAAAACAAATATCTCTTTCTTAATAAGCTACCAACCTATTATGTTGCTAAAAGGCTGCATTCTTTCAGATAAACTTTTAAGAGAAAAATAGAGAGACAAAAATAGGAAGAGTGTCTCTGGTGAGAAAAGAAGATAAGCCACCAAGAAAGAACGAGAGGTTAATAATTACTATAGTATCTTATACAAATTTCTGTATAGAGGAGCTAGCTTGGAGAGGTCAGGTGACTTTATACCAATTATTTTTCTTTATTGTCCAGCTAAATATCCAAAGAGGTTTTCTTGTGTTGTTATCTATCTTATTGGTGAAAAGAATATTTTCTTTTGATCCTTAAAAATTGCTCTAAAAAAACTGATTGTATACTCAATATTAGTGAAAGTTTTACTGGATTAAGTCTCGTAAGTTTTTCCTTCGTATTAAAGATTTTCACAAATTAAAAGTTTCTGTGTGAATTGTTTTTTTTTTGTTCTATTTGGTATATTCTATTGTTTTTATTATTTAAAAAGAAAAAAGTTTATATGAATTTTACTTTCACTTTTGTTTATGTAGCAAGTCAATGGTTTTGGATAATTCTTCACTTACTGCTTAGTCTCAAAATTTTAAACCCCGCTTTAAAATTCTCATACTCAACTTTAAATAATGTAATAATAGATTATTCACACGTGACGATAGATTATTTTTATATTGAATTAGTAAACAACAGCAAAAATCAATTATTGTATGACTATAGTCGTCTGCTTTTTTATATTTCGCTGTTTCTTTTAATAAAGTTTGGCGTGCTTACTTAAGCACTTTAGTTTATTGAAAAATACCGAACAAGAAAAAGATGTGGCCTTTTAATATTTAAATTTCCTTGAAAACTGAATTGGCTTGACCTTTCTTCTTGTAGAGAAAATGCAGTTTATGCGACAGTGAAAAAATGTCCATAATTTTGGATAACTTAAAACAAACTTGTTAGAGAAATAAAAGTAATATAAAAAAGGATAACACACATATATCTTAATGTACACTACAAGAATGCGGAGTATTAGCTACCAAAAAATAGTATCGATTAAAATGGAGACGCTATTAAAATCAGTCAAACGAACCCTAAGATGTCACTAAATAAAATGTAATATTTGAATTGGGCTAAACAGACTCTAACTAGACACAGTTTTAAAATAAAAAATAAAAAATAAAAAATAAAAGAAGCCAACACTACGATTAATAATAAGATAGAGGTTGCTCGACTCACACTAAATGGAACGAAATAAATAAATATAATAGGTTCTTTTTTCTAATAATCTAAGATTTTTTGGAATGTTGTTCCACGATTACTTTTGTACATTAAGTTTTTATTTTAATTAAAAACAGTTAATATGTGACTCTTCCATTAAATAGCATTAAAATAGTGACATGTGACATATGCATAATGAGACATCAAGAGAGAATTTTAATACGTCATTATACATCTACCACATGTTAGTGTGCATTTGTTAGGTGTTACTATACATCTGTCGCATGTCACTATGTATATGCTACATGTCACAGTGTATCTATTGCATATCATTATGCATTTGTCAAGTTTTAACATTATTATCATCAATCTAATGGAATGAACCACATTGATTATTTAACTAAAATAGAAACACAATTTAAAAAATTATGAGACCACATTACAAAAAACTTCATAATATTGGAAAAAAAAGCCTTTTATACCAAATAAATAAACAAATTATTTATTCTCATCCCTCTGTTGAGAACTTACACAAATGTTATTTTCCCCCTTTTGTCGAAATAACCAAAGCCCTAAAATCTCTTCCCCCCATTTTTTCGCTTTTGATAAAACCACCAAAGCCCTAGAATCTCTTGGATTCCTTCCCCATTTGTCCTCTCTGATTTCGCAACTTTTTTTTTCCTAGCAAGGAAGAATATCAATTAAAAAAATGAAATATTAGGAGTGTTTCAACCCTTTTATAAAACAAGATATATACATATGAGACCTAATAACATGATAAATAGACCAAAAAGCAAAAAAATTATCCTTACTCAAGCAAGTGATGAGTTCACTACAACATAACTCACTCTAAAAAACATTTCAAGACTATGTAGTCGACCCTGCATAAAGTTCATAAACCCATAATCTCCACCATCTAATTGTCTTGACATTTAGAATCTAATAAGTTGTCCTTGGACAATCTTAGTCAATTCATGACAACTGTGCATATATCCTTCATATGAAGATGTAAGCCTTTATTAGCCCAATGTGTGCCTCACATACGAATCGTTGTACCAAGAAAACATAAAATCTCAAATAAGTTCAACAAAGATAAAAACAACAAGGTACATAAAAGCAAACAAGCAAGACTAAAATACTCATATAAACAATAGATGTTTATAGATTGGTCCCTTTAATGCATGTCAAAGGACTTAAGCACCAATTGGAATAAGAACAATTAATTTTAAAGGATTTATTCCAAATCCAAGTCCAGGATTTTAGTTGTGCAAGTGCAAAGATTCCTCAGCATCCTATTTACCAATATTGAAAACTACATTACCTTTCACAACTTATCTTCTTTCTTATTCGCATGTGGTAAACAAAATTGATCCAGATACTTTAGCAACCCATTTATTACGCAAATTCCACACAAGATATGAAACTCTACATTCAAAGAAAAGATGATGGACAATCTCATTAGATATAGCACACAACCCACACAAAGTGTTGAGCGCTTGGAATGACATTCAACTTCCAAATTTATTTGAACAAAATGTTGTCTTCTCATTAGTATTGTTTTGTGGTAAGCTGATTTGACCGTATATATACCTGATTCATCTCCCTTGCACACCCATGTGTCCTGCCTTTGATCATTAGGTTTAGTGCTCCTTATGTCCATCATGAACACATCAAGTTGAGAATGTTCTCATTGAAGTCATTCTCTCCTCCTTTCCAGATTCCAAACCCAAGAATTATTGTACCATATCCCCATCTCATTCACTCGTTCCTGCTTAGACTTTGAATTAAGATAAATTCTCGGGTATTTTTCCATTAGAGAAGTCTTACCAATCCACATATCTTTCCAAAAGCCTATAATTGTGTCATTCCTTAATTTCCACTTTACGTTTGAATAAAACCAGTTTTGGTTATTAGTTGTTCTTGTAACCCTTTTATATCCCTCCACCATATAGACTCGTACTTTGTCTCGCTTCCCTAGTTTGATTCTTTCCAAACCCCATACTTAGATTCTAGTATCTCTTTCAAAAGCCCCTAACTTTCCCTAACATACCTCCACTTCCATTTTGCAATCAATGCAATGTTAAACTCATGGATATCCTTAATACCTAGTCCTCCCGCCTCTTTTGACTTACATACTTTATTCCAACTCATCCATGCTATTTTCTTACCCTCCTTGTCCCATCCCACAAAAACTTTCTTTGTGTTTTTTTTATTTCCTTTATCACCGATTTTGGTGCCTTGAAGAAGGATAAGAAGAATAAAGGAAGAGAAGTGATAATAGATTTAATCAAGCTTAGCCGTCCTGTGAAAGATAAAAGTCTTCTCTTCCATCTCATTAATATTTTCCTATTTTAGAAATTACTTTGTCCCACATCCCCACCTTTCTAGGATAGCTCCCTATTGGGATACCTAAGTAAGTGTGACTATCAACATCTTTGTACAATTTAAGATTGCAACATATCTCTCCATTTGATAACTTTCCAACCCACTTTTTATCCTGCAGTAGCCTCAAAACATTTAAGGATACACTTTATTGTTATAATGTTTTGACTGACTACTGTTTTCATATAGGAAAAGGTTGTCATTATCAAACTGTAACAAATTTATCTCTAAATCTTATTTACCCACCTTGACCCCTTTTAATAAATCTAGATTATTAGCTTGTCTCACTAAACCAGTAAGTCCTTCAACTATTTTTATATATTTTTTATGTTTTATGTTTTTTTTTTCTCTTTTTTATCCTTTTAATTTAGTAACTCATTTCTATAAAATAAGACTACAGTCGACATAATTTTTTTTAATTCACAGTGCAGGGATGGAAATAATCTACAATAGTGGGACATTGAAGGCAAATTGGTCTATTGCAGAAGTAATGATTGTCTGATGAGCCATTGACCACCACTAAAAGAGAGGAGTGTTCTAGGAAGATCACAAGAAGCATGATAAGAAGAGACACTTCCTCCTCACCCTCTTTCTTTAGTCTTTTTAGCATTTCTAATTTGTTTTTGAATTTCCTAGACTTATGTTTATTTGATGTTTTTGTAGGATTGCTCTTGGAACACCCTTTTTTTTTTTACAAGTGGAGCCTTGTTAGGGAAAAAGAAGCACATGGACTCAAGGCCCATGAGGGGGGACGTCCAAGAGAGAAGGTCAACATTTGACCTTCTAGAAGGTGTTTGTGCAGTTTTGGAGACCAAACTTAGACCTTGCTTCTAGAATTTTGTATCTTGCCCACCAAGAGTGGAATATGCCTAGTATCTCTTTCAATGTAATTCCCTCTAGGTCCCCGACCCTTGCCTATATAAGGAGGCCTCCCCACCACTTGTAAGGGAGTTAAATTTTGAGTAAAAATTAGAGAGCATTGGCTTTGAGCTTGTGTGTTCTTGGGAGTGTTCTTTCCCTTCTTATGTCTTATCTTGAGCCTTGGCTCAAGTGGCGGCAATCACCACTTATCTTGGGTTGGTCCATCCCCCAAGTGGTGTGAAATCACACCATTCCCCTTCCCCTTTCTATCATCTCTTCTTCCATTAATTTCCACGTTCTTTACATTCTTCTCTATTACTTGTTTCTTGCTATCTTTTTTAACTTTTTGTCTTCCCTTCTTCCTTGAGCTCTTGTGAAGTGAACCTTCACACTTAGATAACCTTTGGGATTATTTTCATGTCCAGTGGGAATCTTCCTTGTTGCTTTCTTCTCTTTGTCTTTCTATCAAACACCTTATATGCTAAATATTAAAATGAACTCTTATCATTGTCTAATGTGTGATTGTTGCTATTAGATTTTTTTTTCTTTTTTAAGTTATTACTTTTAGAATTATTTTTCTTTATCAAGTTATTAATTTTATCAACTAGTAAATTTTGCCCATTTTACCTTCGTTTTTAGTTAGGTGGTGGCATGTTTATACAATGTTATTGATTTTACTGTATAGATTTTGCTTTACGTACTTCATGTTTTTTTTATTTATACTGGTTCAATTATGATTTCAATTTATTTCTATTTTAAATAAAACATAGAAAACCTTAAAATAAACACAAAAAATAACTACACCAGTATGTAATTGGAATAATTTTATACATATTATTTTTACTTTTTATTAAAAATAACTACCTTAAATTTTTTATTAACCGATTCTACTAGCATCCACATAGTTTATTCTACTAATGTCACAACTAAAATGTTAACGCTATATTAGTAGTCTCCATACTTTTAACTTCGTCATTTTGAAAGATGAAGAAACTCACTATTTAGCGTTATTGCTATTTTAGTTTTGCGTCGCTTGTTGGCCGACTCTAACAACTATATTTCTTGTAGAGGTGAAAATGAGAAGGAAAAGTCATGGGATCAATTCATGATAACAAATTTACTATGAAAGTAGGATTATAAAAGGATTTTTTCGAAGAGGATTTTTTTATTTTATTTTGGATGACTTACAACAATCTCACTAAAAGTGATGAATTTTTTTTTTCTTTTAAGAGGTTTTCAACTTAGTAATACTCTTCAACTTAGTAATACTTTTCAACTTACAAGTTATTTTTTTTCTATTAGTCTGGTGTCTGCTTCTTACTCTCACAATACCCTAGTTATACTAAAGTGTTGAGACTTTTCCATCAAGAGTGCAAGTAGATAATTCATGTTCTCTTCCTTTTCAAAGACGAATGTGCATGTTCACATTAGTCAAGGAAATAATTCTAAGACTTTGGAATAAATCATTTTCTTAGTTTCTATGAATAGAAAATGTTTCCCCTTAATCAAGGAGGGATATTTCCAACATTCTCCTTTTGAACTTAATTTCAAGGCACCATTAGTCCTCTTCCTTGCAACGAATTGTGTGCTCCTTTATTGTTATCATCTTAGTCAACATGTCTCTAATTGTAGTAGGACATTATCCAAAGTTTTCCTATCTAGTGATAACAAACATCAATATTCTTTGAATGGGAATGATAAGTGAATTTCTTAGCCAGATGAATAGAACTTTGATAGTTATAGTACACAACAAACTTTTCTTCTTGTTGCCTCCTTCACACGAGAAATTTTTCTCCATTCCTTCTAGGTTTTAGATGCTGAAATATACTCTACTTTAGTGGTTGGTAAGGCAATGCACTTTTATAGTTTTGTCTACCACGACACAGTTCCCCTTAAGTGGTTACATATTCTAATGTAGATTTTCTTTCATCTACATCACTAACCATGTCAGTGTTAACGTATCCTTGTAGTATAGTGTTGATGATTTTGATTTGATGATTTTGATTTGATGATGTTGCTGGAACATTGGTGATTAATTGATAATTATGCAGTTTTGAATAGTTGTTAGATTATCTGTTATTAGTTAGCTAATTCTGATGTGTTAGTCTGCTGTTTTCATTAATCTTCAATTAGTGAACTAATTCTGCTATATTAGTAGACTATTTTCATTAATATATCAGGAATGTGGTTTTAATGAAATTAGCTAACTATTTCGCTGTTTAGTCAACTATTTCGTTCCAGGCCTCCCAGTATGCAGAAAACAGAACAAGCACCTGTTGAAGCTCATCTCTTTCTCTATAAATAGAAGTATCGTGGGAGATTCAAACTACTGAAAGAATAGCAAAAAGAACTAAGAGAGAATAGAGAAGAGAGATCAAGAAAAGCTTGCTCACAAATCTTTGATTCACATTTTTCTGTATTGTTTTTGTTCTCTGTGTTGAGATTACTTTGTGGGGTTACCAAACCTGTATCTTGGTGATTTGGGTGATCACTGCAGACTTGGTGTGAGTCTGGGATTAGATCGAATTCTATAGGGTTTAGAATTTAATCTTTTTTATTTTGGTAGTCTTTAGAAGAGGGGTTCTTGTAAAGACTTGATAATTTTAGCGATTTGAGATCTGTTAGTGTTACCGATCAAAACTAGATGTAGCTCTTGAAAAAGAGTGAACCAATATAAATTCTTGTGCATTCTTTCTCATCTTTTATCATCTTTAATATCTGTCTGATAGAACTAATCAACTATTTCTCAGAAAATAGTTAACTAATTTGTTCTGGACTGCATCAGAAAAATCTAAAACTTAACAGTTTTGAAAGAAAATCATATATCAATTCATCCCCCCTTCTTGATATATCTCTGCATTTAAAATATAGGTTTTCCATTACCAAAACAAAAACACCTTTTGGTAGTTCCTTTTAGATAACTTAATATCTATTTCATAACATTCTAGTGCTCCTTACAAGGATTTGACAAGAACCGACCCACAACTCTAAATGTATAAGCAATGTCTAGTCTTGTACATATCATATGACCTAAATAAGGTTGCTAATTGCAATAAGGCATATTTCTCATCTCTTACTTATCTTCTTTGTCACGTCCCTCACTTCATTTTAATTTTAAAAAAATTTGAAGTCATTTTTTTTAATAAGTAATCATCAAAATACCGCAGCAGAAAAATGAAAGATTTACACTTCATATAATATGAAACGATTCCATAACATTAAATAACACAACATGTTCAATTCCGAATTACAGTAAGAAACCCAATTAGGAAGCAATCAAATATTAGCTAAGCTAGGTATCCTTCCTAATCAGAGCAGAGTCTAAAACACAACTCTAAAATAACAATAAATAACAAAACATGAAGTCCTCTACTTTCAGCTTATTCTTCCCTTTCAACTTCATCTGTTCCAGAAAATTGTCAACAAATAAGGTGAGTCTCCATGCCTCACCTCTACTCAGTTTACAACAATACTTACTAAATTATATAACATTAACTATCATCTTTCAATACCTTAATCAACAACACAACATCATAATCATTGAGTACATTCTATTAGCGTAGGCATGGCAATAGGGTGGGGCGGGGGCGGGTTTCACCTCCCCGCCCCCTGTCCCTGATTCACTTAACCATCCCCTTCCCCGCCCCCGATTCCCGTCGGGGATAACAATTTAGTCCCCACACCCATCCCCATCGGGGGTCGGGTTTCCCCACCCCGCCCCCATCCCCGTTCCATTTTATTTTCTTAAAATATAATTTTAAAATATTTTAAATAAATCTAAAAATTTAAGCATAACTATAATATATATATATATATGTAGCGTATCACATAAATAGACTATTAAAGATAAATTTATAGAAATTAAGTATTTTAATATTAAATATTTTTTTTCTTTTATATATTATAATGTTACAAATTTTAAATTATTTTCTTGATGAAGTATATTTTAGTTTATTATTTTAGTATAAATTATTTGTTCCATTTTTTTATTTTCCACCCAAAAGCTTTTTACAATAATTGCATTGAGCCTTGTCCTCTCCATTATTTACTTTTAAGCCTATTTGATCCTGATTGTGCAGTTTCTTCATGCTCATTATCTTCTGTTGCTGGGGGAACTTCATTTGGTGTAGTAGTAGGACCACTGATTGAAGGGTCTACATTTTCTTCTAACATTGGTTGATGTGCTTGTGATATTTCAATATTTTCCATAACAAAAAATAAAATTTCTACAATTACAAAAGTAAAATGATTTATTTATCACATTTCTCAAACAATAATTTTTTAAATTTTAATTTTAATAAAAAATCAAAGTAATTAATTATACAGTTTACGAAGAAGACACTTTTAAAATTTAATTTTGAAGAGAATGAAAGTTAAGAAGATGAAAATAAAAACAATTAAAATAGAAATAAAATCATGTTAGAAAATAAAAATTAAATAGAAATAAAAATAGGTTCACTCAAAACCAGTATACAAACATAACAAATATGTGCAAAATTGGACAAAAAAGTTAAGTATCTAATCATAAATGTAATAGATTAGTCACAAAAAGATTACAAATTATAAAAACTAATAAAGATAGACTACAAAATTAATAGAAAAAATCACAACAATTATACAGTTAACAAATAAGACACTTTTAAAATTTAATTTTGAGGAAAATCAAAGTTAAGAATATGAAAATGAAAACAATTAAAATAGAAATAGAAATATGCTAGAAAATGAAAATAAAATAGAAATAAAAACACCAGTATACAAACATAACAAATTTGTGCAAAATTATAGAAAAAATTATGTATCTAATCATAAATGTAATAGATTACTCACAAAGAGACTACAAATTATAAAAGAGAATAATAAAGATAGACTCCAAAATTAATAAAAATTCACAACAATTATACAGTTAACAAAGAAGACACTTTTAAAATTTAATTTTGAGGAAAATCAAAGTTAAGAACATGAAAATAAAAATAAAAATATGCTAGAAAATGAAAATAAAATAGAAATAGAAACACCAGTATACAAACATAACAAATCTGTGCAAAATTGTACAAAAGGTTATGTATCTAATCATAAATGTATTAGATTAATCACAAAGAGATTACAAACAAAGGTAATAGGGTTACATAGTTTACAATGAATACACTTTTAAAATTTTAATATCAATGGTAAATAAGATGTTAAAAAACAAAATAGAAATAAAATAATACTAGAAAATGAAAAATAAAAATAGAAGTATGAATACTCAAACCAGTATACAAAACAAATGTAGAAAGTATGTCAGAAATTGTGCAAAATGTTATGTATCTAACCATAGATGTAATAGATTAGCCACAATAAGATTACAAAATATTGCTTAGCAAATCCCTCAGTCCTCACAAAAAATTTCAGAGAATAAAATAATAATAGATGTTATTATCAATGCACAATATTTAGAAAAATGATAAAGAAACAAAGAACTAACCTTATGTTATGTGTTCACCAAATTGGTTGAAGGGACTAAGAAAAGTAAATGTGTACAGGATGAGAGAAAGAGAAGAGTATATTGAAACTGGTTGAAGAGATTGAGAAAGTTGAAGGAATGAGTGAAAGGTAGAAGAAAAGAGAAAAGTGTGGAATAGAGAATAGAGTTTCAGAGAAGACACTGTAACCCTTTATGTATGAAAAATAAAAAGAAACACTAAGAAAGAATATGAATAGTTTTAGGGTTTATGTTTAAATTTAAAGACGGGGCGGGGATTGCATTACCCATCCCTGACCCCGAACCCGATTGATTTAAACGGGGAAAACCTGAACCCGACCCCGAACCCGGTCAACTCGATTTTTCCCCGTCAAACTTGGGGCGGGGGTGATTCGGTCCCCACGGGTGCGGGTCTAATTGCCATCCCTATATTAGCACAATACAATTAGTAATTTTTTTCAACATACCAAATCATTCATAATTAATTACTAAGGTATCATTTACATTACAACATAAACATCATACAAGCATACATTTTTAATACAATATACACAATTGGTATCAACTTAACTTTTTAACACAAATACCTCATTACATACTCAAACATCATGTTTATCTTTACACATCATCATGCATCAATAATGCACATAAACAATGTCTATAAAATCAAGTCTCAATGCATGACTTTTGTTTTCCTTTTTCTTTCTCTTTACATTATTTTTCCTTCGCTTTTATGTTGAGACCCAGACTTTCACCATTCTCAACTCTTCGAGTCTCAAACTTTAACCATTCTCAATGTTATTTGGGATATATGTTGAGACCCAGACTTTTAACCATTCTCAACTCATTGAGTCCCAGAATTTTAACCATTCTCGATGTGATTTGGATATATGTTGAGACTCAGATTTTTAACCATTCTTAACTCATCGAGTCCTGTACTTTAACCATTCTCGATGTATATTGGATATCCGTTATACACAACACATGGTTTGGCCAGTAGAGCCCGTTGGAGTACTTGATGCACAATAATCCATTACCGTGTTTACTCTACTGAGGACCTTGGTTAATAGGTCTTGTTGGGAAAGTGAATGCGGCCATGTGAAACCCCATCGAGATGTCACACATTCGTTCTTTCCCCTTGGTCTCCCATACCTTCCCATATCTTCCAAGTCCTAATGCACCCTAACCAAAATGTTCCTTTCCTTTCCCTGGGTTATAGGAAACCATTCCATATCAGCTCCTTCCCTATTATCATCCTTTCTTTTAAAAAACATAACATTAGTCCATGTCTATCAACATGCACATCATATATCATGCAAATCAGGCATCTCATACATCATGCTCATGTACTAACCAACATGTCGCATGTAATGTCATTAAGCATTCTCATACAGTTAATAATACATAACTCATTCATCCATAAAAAGGTAATAAATACATTCCATATACCCAATCAAATCTCTCAAACATTATGACTATCGACATCTTTGACACATTACGTAAACATTGACAATTCCAAACACCATTAAACATGCAATATCTCATCCATATTATACACAACTTAAGGTCATTACATGCTAAAACATATTCCTTATCCATCAGGAGCCTTAAAATCCTTACCCCATAAGAGAAACCATTTAAGATGAATAAGAAAATAGACTCACAACCTTTGATAATTTTGCTCTCAATATAACCTTGACAGTTCTAACGTATGATCACTAAGATATCCTTATCTTAAGTTCAAGACCTCCTTTTTTAATTATTTCAAATGAATTAGAAATCTAACATCTAGGCCTACAACTTTAATGAAGAAAAAAACTTCAAATAAAGTCATCTTCTTGCTCAAAAAATCTTAAAACCTAAGTAATTATGATTAACATCGTTCAACACTGGAAGCTTGACACATGGCCACTAAAACACCCATAACTTGAGTTCGAAACCTTCTTTTTGAATGGGAACTCCCTTAGTACATAAAAATGTACCTGATTTACTGTTAATAATCTTCTTGGACGATCAAAACACTATTGGTCTTTAAAATACAATTGCAGAATTTTCTAGTTTGTTATCTCCCTTCAATCCTTCAATTTGATTAAACCTATGAGTTTAGATAAAATATAAAAGCTAAAACACAAAATTATGTGACTAACCTTGATGTCCTTGTCATCAATTTGATTACTAATATCTATCCTTGGCTGGATTTAACAAATTTGATCAACTTTTAGTCTCTCTTCTTCCAAAATTTTTTGCAATCTTCCAAATTCATGACCTCCTATATATTATGCCTCCACTATACCATTAGTTCTTTCTTGTCATATCATTCACTAAATATCTATTTAATTATATGATCCAAACTTAATATCCTTAATTAACCGTTATTTTCTTTAAATTCTAAAATATGTCTACTTACTCTTAGTTTCCAATCAATTTCTACATCCCTTAATTGCAATTAGATCCTCTTATTCTTTTTATTTTCTCCAATTTAATTAAGGATCCATCGTATAATCATCATAATATATCATCCTTTAGATTTCAATTTTCACTACTAATCCTATAATAATTAATCTATAATTCTTTGACACTATAATATTGGAGAAAAAATCATTAATTTCATTAAATTAAAATATCCTAAAATTTGGGATGTTATATTCTTTAGTTGTTAACCAATGCCCTTTCACAACTTCATGTGTCCAACAAGTGGAATATTCATTGGCTTTGTTGTATTCATATAGAACCTTTTGAGTACTTTTTGGATGTATTTGTCATACGAAAGCCACAACCTTTTCAGTACTTTTTAGATGTATTTGTCATACAAAAGCCACAACAGTCTCTTAAAACAACCTCTTTCGATCTTTATTTCAAGGATTATTTTGTAATTCCTTAATTTTGCATAAGGAAAAACTTGTTTGAGACCTTTTCGAACTGACAATCTTTTTCTTGTCATGACATTAACATATAAGAGCAATATGCTAAAATCATTATCATTATACATTTTTATGAATACATAGTAATTAATTTATGCCTTTGAAAAACTATGCTTAGTCATAAATGATTCAAACTTTTTATGACATTGACTGGAGACTAACTTTAGTCATAGCGACTTTTCTTCAAATGACACACCAAGTGTTTATTGTCAAGTTCTGCAAATCCATCTAGTTGTTTCGTGTAAATTTTTTCTTCCAGTTATCCATGAAAGACGATAATTTTTACATCAAGTTGCTTAATATCTAAGTTTAAGCTAGCTGTCAGACTTAAGACTACCCTTATAAAGGCTTCTTTACCACTAGTGAGAAAATCTATTCAAAATTTATGCTCTTCTTTTGGTTGCAATCTTTTACCTCAATTTATCTTTATCGAGGTTGTGTTCTCCCTTTTTCAAACAATATACTCTTTTGTTCTGCAATGGTCAGGGTAACTCCATGAACTCATAAATTTGGTTCTCAAACAAGGTTATTTCCTCATTCATTTCTTTGCATAAACCTTCTTTATCTTTCATCTTCATAGTTTCATCAAAGCTTTGTAGTTCACAATTAAAAATGAATGTAACATATTCATCTTATGAGTATCGAAGGACACCTATCTGTTGAAGATTGTCTTAGCACATGTTACTCCTATTCTTTTTCCATAGATCTGTATTCTAATTTTTTTATCATTAAGAATCGTCTTCTCTTCAAAATTCATTTGGGAATGTGAAAACTTAGGGTTTATTTGAGCATAAATAATTTGACTTTGAGATTCTCTCCTCTTGAAATTTTGTTCGCAAGATGGTGTAACACATCACCACAACTCACCTTGAATTTTGCTTATCCATTTTTTTGAAATTCTTTAATTGTCTGATCTTTAAAGAACACTACTTCTCTACTTCTAATATTTTTTTTCTTTAGAAGATCTCTATTAGGACAATTTTCGTTCAATGATAAGTGTACAAATCACACAATAGCAAGTAGTAAACAATTATCATTCTCGCAAAGGACTTATGCGTTGCAATTGATAACTAATTTAAAGAAATGAATATTGTCTTTATGTTTAAAAGAAATAGAATTGTGCAAGTGAAATTAAAACTCTTTTGGGGATTTTATCGAACACATAAAAGAAAATATAGATAAGAATTGATATGGGAGGATATTTTTAGGGTTAAACTTTATCGAACCTCACTCTCATGCATATTACCACTCAATCTTTTTCCAATTTAATGCTAAAGCCAACTCACTAATTTACTCAAACCCTAATCATTGAGTGAAATGAATATAAGTTTTCTTAATTACTATGAGTAAATTCTATAATTGCTTAATAAATTACAATCACAACAAGGGTTTAAGACAACTAATGAACCGTGTTCCATTCTAGATATAAGATTTAGTATTTTGTTTCACTAGATATTTTTTAATACCCAATAAATTAATATAAAACTACGGATAATCAAACCACGACAAGAACTAAGCACGAAAACAAATAAAAGAACTATCAAAGAGTGAGTCCAGAAGTAAAGATGGGAGCAAAGAATTTAAGACGAGATACCAAACACATACATTTGCAACTAGACCATGAATGATGGATCAGAAAGGGGAAAAAGGTCTTACGCTAGGTTGTAGAGCCGACTACTACATTGCATGCAATTTGAAGTTGCTAACATAAAGAAATGCAAATGATAAAATGGTGACATGAGAATATGCATCATAAATACAAAGAAATGTTGTTTGGAATACTTCTTTGTCCTCTAAAACTATCTTCAATAGAAATTTGGAATACTTCTTTGTCCTCTAAAACTATCTTGAATAAAAATTGTTTGTTAGAGTTGTTTTGTGAACTGTAAAATTATTTGAAGAAAAATTAGAGACTGAATTTAGAGGTCTAAATATCAGACACGTTGTCTGAAAACAAGATAACTTGTCTAAACGGAAAACGCCATCTATAATTCCTTTACAACAAGTAAAATAATGATTTTCAGGAAAATTACTATCAAAGGCACTGCCTAATTAAAAAAAAAAGTAATTGGATAAACTCAATGACAGACTTTCGTTATACAAAACTCTAAAACGTCGAAACAAAGGCTTTAGAATATTTCTATGTTCAAATTCTTGTCTTCATTTTAATATGAACATTACTTTAAATAAGCATGCGATGGATTAAGGGTTTTTGGTCCTTGTTACAGGACTTTACAAATGTTCTTAAAACTAAAATATTAGGCCTAGTTTAATGTAATTTTTCGTACATTGAGGAAATTGGTGATCGCATTTATATAGGCTCACAACTTTAAAATAAAAATGAAAGTTGTTTGTAGGTTTACTGCAAGTATAATAATAGAAAAAACATAAAAATTCTGATCTATTATATATTAAAAGTAAATAAATAAAAATATTATAGAAAAGTTAAAATAAATCATAAAATAAAATTTAAATTCGTACATACAGATATATTATATTAATAAAATAATACATAAAAGTATTTAGTTATATATAATAAATAGATAATTCTATAAAATATTTAAAAATTTGGGGGCAGTATGCACGATGTAACTTTCCAATATTAACTCATCACGCAATTTTATACAGTGGTTTATGGACCAATCCTGCATTTTCATCCTAAATGTACCAATTTATTAAAAAAAATTGAGTCAAACCAAAACAACGAAATAAAGGCTATAGAAAATTCCTAGATTAAAATTATTCTCTTCATTTTATTGTAAGGAAGTTGGAAAGGGCTTTTGGCCCTTGTTACACAACTGCTACAAATGTGTTGAAAATTAAAATATTGGCCTATCTCATCTTTCATTCATTGAACTGGTTGGTAATTGTATTTGAATCGGTCTCACAAATTTCAAAAAGAAAAGAATCAACACATTTTTATTGTAAAGTAAATAATTAAAGAATATAAAGGTTATTGATTTACTATTTATTATAGATAAATAAAATGCACAATAAAAAATATTAAAATAAATCATAAAATATAATCTAAACTTATAGTTTCTAAATATATTAAATTAACACACACAACACACACATATATATATATATATATAAAAGACAAACAATTGTACACAACGGTGAAAAATTAAAAAAAAAATATATTTTTATTTCTCAAACTATTTTATTCTTATATTATAACAAATAAAAATATTTTTAAAAAGATAAAAATAAAAAAAATAATAAAATAATAATAAAATAAAAAATTATAAACAAAAATATAAAAATAAATTATTATATCTAATTTAAAATAGTTTAAACGAATTTATAAAGTATAAAAGAAAAATAAATATAAAGTTTGTTTAAAAACTATATTTAAGTGAAAATAAAAATACAGGACATAGAATTCACAGCTGGGGTCAAGTAAAATATATGCGTATACAAGTTAATAGACTTAAATATTAGATTAAACTCACTTTTTTTTTATCCTAACTGGTTGCGGACCCATCCACCCACATTTTCATCCTAACTGGTCCCGAGATAAACATTGCATTCTTTGATTTAAACCAAAAGAGAGAAATAAATACTAGCAAGTTATAAGAAATAAGGCATTAAGCGTACCCACTATCCTTTGAGTCACTGATTGCACTTAGCAATGTTCACTTCAACCATTAGAAGTATGTAGTCTATTAGTCTGTTCAAGAATCTCAGATAAACAATTCTCCATGTTTGCCAAAATAGCATTGGTCCTAATAAGCCCCAAAAGCCTGAGAAGAATCCTAGCCCCAAACTCATGTATAATGCTGCATAGAAATTTGAATTTTCATCGACACCATCAGTGACTCCTTCTTTAGGCTTTTGTATTGTCTCATCTCCAAGACAACTTTTATTTAGTTGCTCACCACAAAGATTAATATTTCCTTCAAAACAAGAGGCATCAAAGGTTTGCAATTGTCTTCCCCAACGGATTTTTCCACTCAGATTATTGTTTGATAGGTCTAACACACCTAGACGATCAATGTTGGAAAGAGTGGAAGGAATACTGCCTGAGAAATTATTTCTTGATAAGTCCAGAAATTCTAGCAAACCTAAATTCCCAATCTCAGTAGGAATTTGTCCATGAAAGTTGTTTCTTGATAAATTCAAAGAAACCAATCCAAGTAAATATCCAACCTCTTTCGGTACTTCACCTGTTAAATCATTACTTGAAAGGTCAATGCTCTTAAGAAGATTCTCTGGATTCCAAAACTCATATTCCTGACCTTTCCACGTCAATAGCAAGTAAGAGTCATAAATATCTGCATAAGAATCTTCAGTTGAAATTTTTCGTTTCCTTTCAATTTCCCATGGGATTACTTTCCTTTCCATCAATGTAGTAAAATTTCTCAGACATGATGGAATTTCTCCTGACAAGTTATTCCTTGAAAGATCTAAGACTTGAATTTGACTCAAATAGCAGAGATCTACAGGAACACTTCCAAAGAAGCGATTTACTCGCAAGCTCAAGATTTTCAATAGTTGCATTTCCCCAATCCATGAGGGTACTAAACTAGACAACAAATTTTCACTCACGTCTAATAAAGTTAACCAAGAGCACTTCTTCAATGTGAGTGGCAGTTCTCCATTAAAATTGTTGTTTCTTAATACCAAAAATCGCAAATTAACAAGAGTACCCATGGACTGTGGAATCTTGCCTGTTAATTTATTGTTTCTTAGATCAAGAAATTGTAGTGAACTTAGATGTTCCCAACTGTCAGGCAGTTCTCCCGCTATTTGATTATTTGATAAATCCAAAGAGCGCATATGTTTTGTTACTCTATCTCTGCACAAAAGCGTATTTAAATCTGAAAACTTATTTTCTGACAGATCCAACGAGCCAGCATGTTGCAAAAATGTAGGAATTACTCCTTCAAGTTTATTTGAATTTAGAATTATTGCATCTGGACCATCGTCTACAAACTTGATCTTTAAATTCGGAATCAGACCTTTGAGACTGTTGTAAGACATATTCAAGTCTGTTATAAACTGTAACTTGTTCCAAAACCAATCTGGTACAAAGTCATCAATCCCCGCATCAGAAATATCAAGAAAGTGTAGCTGACTTTGAGCCAGGAGCCAGCTTGGGAATCTAGGACCCAATTTGCAAGAAGCTAGTCCCAATTTAACTAATTGGAAAGGTGGAATCCAGGTACTAGCAAACTTTAGAAACAGTGAGTTGTCAGATAAGTCTAATTCCATCAATTGGGACAAATTTGTGAGATGCAATTCATTGATATCACCCTCCAAGTAATTCTCCTCAAGGTAAAGAGACTGCAACTGATAAAGAAACCCAATGCTTTTTGGTACTTCTCCGTTTCACAGATTATTTGAAAGATCTAATGTCATTAGAGACTTGAAACTTGAAAGATTAGGTAGCTTGCCAATAATCCGGTTATTAGATAAATCTAGTATCTCAAATACAGGGCTGTTGCACCATGATGAATTCTGAATGAAGCTAGATATTTCCCCACTTAGGTTGTTTTGTCTAAGTCGTAATTCTTGCAATGTGCACAGGTTCCCATGGAAAGCTGGAATCTCTCCTTGCAAATTGTTAGATTCAAGATCAAGAACTTTAAGAGAGTTCATTGTTTTCCCAAATCCATTTGGAATCGGTCCTTCTAACTAGTTACGATAAAGGGAAAGGCTTTGAAGATTGGTGGTGAAGTTGAAAATCCAGTGAAATACAGTCGATGATTTCAATAGATTGAATGATAAATCAAGGATGGCAAGAGAATTAGACTTTTGAATGGAAGCAGATGGTACAACAAAACTTCTATCAGTGAGACCGCACTTTAGTAGGTTAAGTTCTTGTAGTTTGGTGCTGAAGTTGAGATTTCTTTGAAATATTGATGTCTGAGTCAGATTATTAGAAGAGAGATCAAGGATGAGAAATGAAGGAAAGTTTGGATAGTGAAGAGAAGACAAAACAATATTATTATAAGAAAGATGAAGCTCTTGGAGATTAGGGCTATAGTTAGACAACAATTGAAATGTTGATGACGTCAGCATGTTATAAGATAGATCAAGGATAGAAAGAGAAGTGGAAATGTTGGAATGAGAAGGAAACAAAGATGAAATATGATCATCTGAAAGACTACAACTGACTAGACTTAATTCTCTTAAGTTTGGAATATGCTCCCTAATCATTTGAAGGCAATGATGAGAAAAGCCAGGAAATGAATCGAGACCAAGAGTTGTTAACGAAGAAAGAGAAGATAGCCAATTTGAATTGTCAATTGTGAGATAATAACGGCCTTCAAGTCTAAGAGAATGCAAGAGAGGAAGATTTCCAACCTGGAAAGGGAGTTCTCCGGAAACTGAATTTCCTGAAAGATCGAGATATCTCAAACATGACAGACTTCCAAGTTTCGAAGATATTGCACCAGAAAGTTTATTTCTTGAAAGATCGAGATGCCTCAAATTTGATAGATTTCCAAGTTGAGAAGGAATAGCACCATGAAGGACATTTCCTGAAAGATCAAGATACCTCAAATGTGACAGACTTCCAAGTTGCGAAGGAATCACACCAGAAAGGGAATTTTCCAAACGATCAAGATACCTCGAACGAGACAGATTTCCAAGTTCAGAAGGAAATTCTCCATCAATATCAGTTTCTTTTAAATCAATTTTTACCAGTTCATAAGGAATTGTCCCTCGAAAACTTGACTGTGAAAGATTGAGATATTTTAAGCTTTGAAAGGAGTCTATGGATTGGGGAATTTGACCTGTCAAGCGATCATTAGAGCTGAGATCCAAATATTCCAACTTTTGCAAGTCAACTAATGAAGTAATATTGATTGAACCTGACAAATAATGTGATTCTGAACCACAAAGATCAAGCATCTCTATGTGACCAGTTTCATTGTTGCATTCAATACCTTCCCATTTGCAACAGTCTCTCTGATTTTCATCGTCCCTCCACGTGGACAGCATACCATCGTAACCTCGGAGGCTTTGTTTGAAATTGAGGAGTGCTCGTCTCTCCCTCTCTATGCATTTCGCATGTAAACTCTGTGATGGGGAGTTGAATCCAAATATAGATACTTTGGTATGCACAAGCCACACAAACACTGCCAACAATATTTTGAGAGAACAACTGCCCATTACAATTTTCCTGATATGAAATTTCTGCTATGCTCTAAACCTTGAAATGAATAAAACAAACACCACCATCACAATTATGATTTGCCCAGCAACAGTATTTAAGTTGTGGGCGCATATGAATGAGACTTAATTTCTACGCCCTGTCTTTATTGACTTTCCTAGTCAAGCAAGGAAGAAAATTTCAAAGTGAGAATTTTCTAAATGAAAGAAAATGAAGGGAAACCACAAGTCAACAAAGTGAGACAACAGTAATATACAAGAAAATGACAGACATTTACTTGCTTGGGCCACTACAGTTGACCGATACTATTCCCTCTCAACTTTCTAAACCAAAACAAATACTACTACTAATAATAATAAAATAATAATAATAATAATAATAATAAAATTCTCTTAAAATTTAATTATGATTAAATATATTTTGATGTACTTATCTATAATATTAATATTATAATGATATTATTATAATAATTAAACATAAAAGTTGAATATAATGTTATCAATTTATAAAAATTATTAAAATATAATATTTAACTATATTTTAACTATTTTTTAATAATTTAAATGTTAATTTATTAAAATATTAATTAATTTTTATAGTATAATAAATAATAAAATATTTAGTTATACAATTATGTAAACAAAACTAATTAATAATTTAAAATTATAATTTATATTATTAAAAAATTAATCAAAATATAAATAAATTTTATGAACTTTAATAATGTTAATAAACTTATAATATTATGCTAAAAAATTATATTTAATTATTGTAAATAATATTAATTATAATATTATAAATAAGTATATTCAAATATGAAAAGAAGCTTCTACTCCCATAAAGGATACATCATGTAGCCCATGTATCAATCAATAAATTATACATTTTGAGGGATTACAAATGGAAATATTTGACAAGTGTAGCAATCTGAGTGTTACACAAAAATTTTGGAAAAAAAAATTCAAAAAACTTTTTACCATAAATATCCATGCAGAGTGACACTTTTTGGTGCTGACATGTGGTTGTTTATGGATTTGACACCTGTCCACACCACCCACTCACTTAAACCCTACACCTTCTAATTTTTCATGCCTCTTGAATTCTCATTTTTTCTCTCTGCCTTCTTTTTCTCTCACCGCCTCTCACAGTTTGCTCATTTCACATAGCAAAGCTATCTCTGTTTTGCTTTCTTTGTTCTTTCTCTCTCAGCCTTTCACAATGTGGTCATTTCATAGAGCACAACCATGTATGTGATGTTTTTTTCCTTTTTGCCTATTGCAACCTCTCACAGCATACCTCTCTCGCTGCTTTCTTCATCGTGGCACATAGCTTTCCAAAATCATGATATAACCAGTGTCATACCCTAAAGTGGCGTCACACATGCTAGCACAGTTTTTTGTTTTTTGATTTTACATCCGCTTTAAAGTCTAACCTTTTCATGTTTTTGTTATGCTCATTTCAGATGTGTTCAAGAAAGTGGTGATTTGAACTTTTCCGATACACTGTAAAGTGATTTTTGCCCTGGTAAAGCTTCTTTGACTGATCAGAGTTTGCCACAATGGTCTACATTAAAGGTAAAGTGTGTTTTTCTCCTCTCAAAAATTTTCCGTGCATGTAGGTTTTCGAATGTTTTCACCTTTTTGGATCTATTTGAGACTTCTTCAACATCTATAGGGTTTGTAAATTTCTAAAAATCTTTTCTTGAATTTTTTTTTTGAATTTTTAGGGTTACCATCGTTGCGTGTTTTTGTCGCTTTTGAAAAACTAATATTTTAAAATTAGGTTTCAGAATAGGGGTATTCCATCTGTGCATGTAGGTTAGGTTTTGGAATGTTTTCATCTGTTCGAGTTGATTTCAGACTTCTTGAATATCTTTAGGGTTTGAAAATTTCTAAAAATGTTTTCTTTGAATATCTTTCAATTTCTTTTGGGAAAATTGGAGTGGTTATGAAACTGTGTTATTTTTTTTGTATGATAATGCGAGGTGTTTTTTGTATGAAACTATGTTCAGGCTTTGACACATACTACTTAGTGGGTGAGTTTAAATTCGTACATAGAAAATTTTTCAATGTGATATTGTGTCTGAATTTGGTACTTATAGCAAATTAGTTGTCTGATGTGTTGGGGTTATCGACTAGAGTTGGCACTGAAAGGGAGTTGGAAAAAAATGGGAAAAGAACTAAGATGAATGTCATTTCCATAGAAGCTGATGGGTAATGCAAAAGTTGTTTATCCCTTTTTCATTCTGCTTTTGAACCTTTTAAACATAGTTTCATGTTTCCATTTAGTTGTCATATTGAGTGCACGTTATTTGGGAATTATGTGGATGAGCTAAATGCATTTCTGTCATGTGGAGAAGTTGCAAATGTTGTTGTTAGTATTCATTTTGCAAAAGTGAAAGTCTTTCAAGGTAGATTTTGCAGCTCTTATTTTGAATGTGCACTTTTCATTCTTAAATATTTTAAATGTTCTTTGAAGAATTTATTGTTTGTAATGTTCAGAGAAGGTTTATCTTCAAAATTGCATTGATTGCACAAAGTTAGATTTCCAATCAGATTGTGAGAAAGCTATTCAATTGAAGAAAAGGTAACCTTGTGATATTAATTTGTTGTGTATACATTATTTTTGAAGTTTTTTTTCTGCCCTGTAGGATGTGCAATAATACCAATTCTCCTTCTCCTTCGCAAGCATTAACATTGAGTCACTTGTCTGATTCTAGAAAATAGAGCATTGAGAAAGACTTCCTTCAACTTATACCCAGAAATACTATTGCAGGATTAAAGGACTGTAAGGAGGTTTGTTTTTGCTTATTACCCTTTATGTTTTGTTATTTTGTTTTCTATTATTTGAGTTTTTGACTTTTATTTATTGTGACAGGAAATGACCTTTGCTGTGCTAGCTACCATTAAGCACATTGTTGATGATGACGAGTGGTGGTATACTACTTATGTAACAAAGTTGTATACCCAGATTCTAAGATGTTCTTTTGTGAAAAGTGCAACAAACATGTGTTGAAAGTGTTTTGTAGGTAATAATACTAACATTTTTGCAGTAAATGCCTTTCTTATGATGCACTTCATATAATGTTTGGTCCTGTTTTAGGTACAAGCTAAAGGTTCGTGTCATGGATGAAACAGATTCAACGACTTTTGAGCTTTTTGATAGGGATGCCACCACACTGTTGAATAAATCATGTGCTGATATTCTTAAAGCTCACGATAAGGTTCACTTTTTCCTGTAAAACTAAATTTTTGTACTAATTTTCAAGTGTGAATATGTTAATTTACAAGTAAATTTCTTTGCATATGTTTTCATAGGATTTACCCACCAAATTCTTAAGTGAAGTGGTGATATTGATTTTGAATTAGTGGACTTGGACTCTAACCCTGTTAAAATAGAGGTTGACATTCTTTTGAAGATATTGAAGCGAAACATCAACATTGAGAAGGACAAGTGAATACACAAGTCTACAATGTACGTGTATCTCAATTAGACTTTTATATGGTTTATTATTTTATTGATTATGCTTACTGATTTATGTGTTTTTTGATGTATTGTTTGGAATACTTTACTGAGTCAATGTAATGATGCCTTTTTTATTCATATTTATATTTTGCATTGTAGTTTCATTCTTTTATTTTCTCTGAAATAGTTTAGGACGATTGTATTTTATTTTGAAAATGCCATTGGTCATACAGTTTTTTCTTTTCCATTGTTGACATGAGATCTTTGTGCTAAGGTCAAATTCATTGGTTTCAGTATTAAGTGTATGTGAGCTACAATTTTATCTTATGTCTTTATTCTTTTATTGAGTATTCATTGAATGTATTTATAATACATGTTTATAGCTTGCAGGGTGTGAAGTTTTATGTTCAAATTATATATTGATTGATTTGTATAGTATATGTATCTCACCTATAGTTTTGTATGGTTTATTGTTTATCCATGGAAACATATATAATGTTATTACATACTATACTATTTTATTTTTTAATTTGAATTTCAATGTTGTTTGTTTATCAGTGTTGGAGGATGTTGAACTTGAATGTTATCTTTCTTCTTTTATTAAATATTCATTGAATGTATTCAAAATACATTTTTATAGTTTGTTGATTGTATAGTTTCATGTTCAAATCGTATATTTATTGGTTTGAATAGTGCATGTATTACACTTCTATGCATTCAATCTGTCGCGTGCAAGGAATAAGTTGTTGGACTTGAAGACTTGGTTTCAAGTTAATTTGATGTCTCCAACCACTTTGAAGATGAAGATGATGGTGCTTGAAGAATGAAGATTTTATCCTAGGATTAGAGTGTCTTAGGATGTGGGGTAAGATGCATTTCATTTAATCTTGGACTTAATCTTGTGTTTTAAATAGTTTGAAATGTTTTAAAATGTGTTGAAATGTTTTTAAAAGTCTTAATTATTTTTCAACTCATTAAAAATGTGTTTTCAATTAGTTAAAATGTTCTTAGTATGGTGGCTAAGTCATTCTTAAACATTTTAACCAATTGGTGTTTTAAAGTTTTGTTTTGACTGATTTCAGCTAGCTATTTTTCTGAATTTAAATCAGTTAAAATTCTGGAGTTATTTTTAAGAGATTAAAACTCTCTGGAAAATCTGGTTGATTCGCATTTAAACAGGCCAAAATCACTTAAGGATTTTCCTTTAATGATTTCCACCAGTTTAATTGCGTTTTCAACTGACTATTTTCAGTTTTAAGAATTGGGGTGCTCTCTGGAAAATTCATTTTAATGAAAACAACTAGCTAAATCGCGTTTCAACTGACTGATTTTATCAGAAATAACTTTAAATCACTGGACCAGTTCTGTTTTAAATACTTTGAGTTTTAAAGAACTGGGCAACGAATAAATTACAGAGAAACCCATTGTTCAAGGAGACTTTCAAGTGTTCTAAATCAATTTGCAAAATCAATCAAGGAGTCCAAGATCAAATTGAATTGAGAATCTTTCCATAAAAGGTCATCCCCTATTTTTTGCCCTGTTTCAGTTTCTGAAAGTGATTTTTAGGTGAATTCGTTCCAAATTCTTGTGTAATCTTGTACTGGGTTTGTTTCTTCTTAATCAGGGTGATTAAGGTGTACTTGTAATATGATTTTACAAGGGTATACAGATCTTGTATGGTTCAAGATTAAGTGTATTGTTTTGGTTTTAGTTTTTCATGTAGGGTTCATGTAAAAACTGAAATTTAGTGAATTGCTTTGATTTGGGTGTTTAGGAAACTAGATGTAGCCTTCATTGGAAGGTGAACCAGTATAAATCTCTTGTGTTGATCTTCTTTCCATGCTTCTTTAAATTCTGTAATTGATATTTGAATTGCTAATTGAATTGGATATATGATATATTGGTATAAGCATTTCAAGAATCTTTAAAGAATTGATTTTCATCTTCATTTAAAATCTGTTTTTCAGAAATTGGCCTTGGATTTTGAAAATCTTTTAAGAGTTTAATTCACCCCCCTCTTAAACTCAGCCATTTATTCCAACAATTGGTATCAAGAGTTGGTTCTTGTAAAATATTCAAGTTTTCTGAAAATTTCAAAAACATGGCTGAAGGAAAATTGCCTTTTGCAGAGGGTGCTTCTATAAACAGGCCACCAATGTTTTCAGGTGTAAACTACCCTTTTTAGAAAGTAAGAATGAAGATTTTCATTGAATCAATTGATAAAGGTATTTGGAATTCTATAATCAGTGGACCATATATCCCTAAAGACAAAGAAAAAGATGAAGAGAAACCTTGGGAGAGTTTAAATGCTGAAGAACAAAAGAAAGTGCAATATGATTGTAGAGCAAAGAATATTATAACATCTGCACTTAATCTTGATGAATTTTTTCGTGTTTCACAGAATTCTAATGCCAAAGAAATGTGGGAAGTGTTGGAAGTAACACATGAAGGCACTGCTAATGTGAAAAGAGCTAGGAAACACACTTTGATCGAAGAATATGAAATGTTTAGGATGTTGCCAGGAGAAACAGTTTCAGATGTGCAGAAAAGATTTACACACATTGTAAATCATCTAATAGGTCTTGGCAAAGTGTTTGAGAAAGAGGAGCTGAACATAAAAGTGCTGAAATGTTTGAATAGAAGTTCGTAACCTAAAGTGACTGCAATTTCTGAATCTAAGGACCTAACAACAATGAGTGTTGTTGCACTCTTTGGAAAGTTGAGGGAGCATGAACTTGAGCTGAATAGGCTTGCTGAACAAGAAGAAAGTGACAAGAAAAAAAAGGGGCCAGCCTTGAAGACTTTGGTTCATAAGGAGGAGATTAGTGATGATGAAACACATGAAGAAAGTGATGTAGAAAATCTGAACCTCTTAGTGAGAAAGTTCAACAAGTTCTTGAAATACAAGAACAAAGGTTACAAACACAAGAGGTACAATAAAAAATCTGATTTGGTTTCTTCTAACTTTACTTGTTTTGGTTGTGGAAAACAGGGACATATTAAGGTTGAATGTCCATATTCTCAAAACAAAGAAAAGAATGGAGAAAAGAAACATGAAAAATCATCCAAAAACAAGAAGGCATATATAGCATGGGATGAGAATGATGTCTCCTCTAGTAGTGATTCTTCAAGTGAAGATGAAAAGACCAATCTTTGTCTTATGGCTGATTGTGATACAGCAAGTAGTGTAAGTTCCTCAACAACTCAAAATTGTGTCAGTTATGATCAGCTGCTGCATAATATTATAGAATTGCAAGAAGAAGCTAATAAAGTTACTTGTTAAAACAATAAGCTTAAAGGTATGAATAATTGGTTAGAGAACAAGGTGAAAGAGCTAGAGAAAGAGCTTGAAAATTCAAAAACTGATTTTGAGAATCTTGAAATGATTTATAATTCTTCAAATTGCAATTTTGATCATGCTGAAAAAGTTTGCAAAAACTGCAAAATTTTGGAAAATAAAATTGAGTATTTGAACAAAGCTCTAGCTAGATTCACCATGGGAAGAGCCAATTTGGATACCCTCTTAGGCTTTCAAAATTGTGTAATAAATAGAGCTGGACTTGGATTTACAAATGGTTTTCAAAAGAAACAAAAGCCTTATAGAAATTTCTTTTCGCATGGAAAACCATCCAGCACTTCATTCATTACACGTTTTTATTGTATGAACAAAGGACATGCTTCAAAGTCTTGCAAAATTAGAAAATTGAGTTCCTAGTGGTAAATATGTTTGGAAGCCAAAATGTGATAGAAACGCTACTAATTTTGTTGGACCCAAATTGATGTGGGTACAAATATTCTCCATTGATTGTGTTTTGTAGGTGTTCTTGAAGGCCAAAGAATCATTGTGGTATCTAGATAGTGGCTGTTCAAGACATATGTGTGGTGACAAAAGAAAGTTTGTCAAACTCAGCTTGAAAAATGGAGGTTTTGTCACATATGGAGACAATAACAAAGGGAAAATACTTGGAAGTGGTGATGCTGGTAACATTTCTTCAATCCTTATTGAAAATGTGTTATATGTTAAAGGTTTGAAGCATAATCTCCTTAGTATTAGCCGGTTGTGTGATAAAGGTGTTAGAATTACCTTTGAAACAAATCATTGCAAAATTATTGAGAAAAATTCTGAAAAAATCTGCATGCTAGGAAAGAGAATTGAAAATATATACATGCTTGATCTTGATTATATAAGTGCAAATAAATTTACATATCTCATGTTTAAAGAAGATAGTTCATGGCTTTGGCAAAAGAGCTTGTTTTAGGGCTACCAAAGCTGAAATTTGAAAAGGGAAAAATCTGTCATGCATGTCAAAGAGGAAAAAAGACCAAAGTATCTTTTAATCTGAAAAATTATGTGTCTACATCAAAACCTTTGGAATTGCTGCATTTAGATTTGTTTGGTCCATCTAGAATTATGAGTATTGGTGGAAACTATTATGCTTTAGTTATTGTTGATGACTATTCTAGATTTAATTGGACTTTATTCCTTACAAATAAAAATGATGCATTTCATGCTTTTAAGAAACTTGCCAAGGTTTTACAAATTGAAAACAACTGCAGCATAATTGCTCTAAGAAGTGATCATGGAGGGGAATTTGAAAATGAAAAGTTCAATCATTTTTGTGAAAAATATGGAATTAAACATAACTTTTCAGCACCTAGAACTCCTCAACAAAATGGTGTGGTTGAGAGGAAAAATAGGTCACATGAAGAACTAGCAAGGACTATGCTTAATGAATAAAAAATTCCTAAATATTTTTGGGTAGAATACTGCATGTTATATAATAAATAGAGTTTTGATAAGACCTATTTTAAAGAAAACCCCTTATGAATTGTATAAAGGGAGAAAACCCAACATAGCACATCTTAGAGTGTTTGACTGCAAGTGTTTTGTGTTAAACAATGACAAAGAAAAACTTGGCAAATTTGATGCTAAAGCTGATGATGCATTGTTTTTAGGTTATTCTTCTAATAGCAAAGCATATAGGATTTATAACAAAAGATTAGCTATCATCGAGGAATCAATTCATGTTGTTTTTTATGAGACTAATGTGCAAAATGAAGGTGCAGTAAGTGGTGCAGGAGAAGAGAATTTAATTGAAGGAGTATCAGCTGAACAATTACAATTTGATAAAGCTGCTACAGAGGAAATTTTAGCTGGTGAAAATCAGAAAGAACAGGCTGAAATTTTGGCACCAGAACTGAAATCTGCATAAAATGATTTACCCAAAGAATGGAGGGTGCCCCGTGAGCTATCCATTGAAAATGTGATAGGTGATGTTCAACAAGGTGTTTCTACTAGAAGATCCATGCATGATACATGTTTAACTGCTGCATTTGTTTCCCAAGTTGAACCTAAGTGTGTTGATGATGCATTACTCGATGAAAATTGGATTTTAGTTATGCAAGATGAACTGAATCAGTTTAAAAGGAATGAATGTTGGAATAAATGGCTAGGTTTAAGAGGGGGGGTGGATTAAACTCTTAAAAGATTTTCGAAATCTAAGGCCAATTCTGAAAAACAGATTTTAAATGAAGACGAAAATCAATTCTTTAAAGATTCTTGAAATGTTTATACCAATGTATCATATATCCAATTCAATTAGCAATTCAAATATCAATTATAGAATTTAAAGAAGCAGGAAAAGAAGATTAACACAAGAGATTTATACTGGCTCACCTTCCAATGAAGGCTACATCTAGTTTCCTAAACACCCAAATCAAAGCAATTCACTAAATTTCAGTTTTACATGAACCCTACATGAAAAACTAAAACCAGAACAATACACTTGATCTTGAACCCTACAAGATCTGTATACCCTTGTAAAACCCTATTACAAGAACACCTTAATCACACTAATTAAGAAGAAACAAACCCAGTACAAGATTACACAAGAATTTGGAACGAATTCACCTGAAAATAAATTCCAGAAACTGAAACAGAGCAAGAAACAGGGGATGACTTTTTATGAAAGATTCTCAATTCAATTTGATCTTAGACTCCTTGATTGATTTCGTAAATTGATTTAGAACACTTGAAAAGTCTTCTTGAACAATGAGTTTCTCTGTAATTGATTCGTTGTCCAGTTCTTTAAAATTCAAAGTATTTAAAACAGAACTGGTCTAGTGATTTAAAGCTGTTTCTGATAAAATCAGTCAGTTGAAACGCGAGTTAGCTAGTTGTTTTCATTAAAATGAATTTTCCAGAGAGCAACCCAATTCTGAAAACTGAAAACAGTCAGTTGAAAATGCGAATTAACCAGATTTTCCAGAGAGCTTGGATTTCTTAAAAATAGCTCCAGAATTTTAACTGATTTAAATTCAGAAAAATAGCTAGCTGAAATCAGCCAAAACAAAGCTTTAAAACACCAATTGGTTAAAATGTTTAAGAATGACTTTGCCATCAAACTAAGAACATTTTAACTAATTGAAAACACATTTTTAATGAGTTGAAAAACAGTTAAGACTTTTAAAAACATTTAAAAACATTTCAAACCATGTTAAAACACATGATTAAGTCCAAGATTAAATGAAATGCATCTTACCTGACATTCTAAGACACTCTAATTGTAAGATAAAATCTTCACTCTTCAAGCACCATCATCTTCATCATCAAAGTGGTCGGAGACATCAAATTAACTTGAAACCAAGTCTTCAAGTCCAACAAACTCCCCCTATTTGATGATGACAACCACTTGAAGCATCCATTGTCTTTGAAAAATGTAGGAGTCCTGAAAATAAGCACAGAGCAAAAAAATACAGCAGCAGAAACAATTTCTCCCCAATTACATATTCTCCCCCTTTCACATATTCTTCCTTTTACATGTTTTCACATATTCTCCCTTTTACATGTGCCTCAATATTTCTTCCCTTTTACATGGTGTGCCTCATTATTTCTTCCCCTTTGTAATCATCAAATAGCATAAGGAAAAAAAAGATTCAAATATAGCATATGCAGTAAATTAGAAATGTTCAACAGACATGGGCATGAGACCTAATTAAAAAACCAGCAAAAAAATAAGCACAGACAGCGACAAAAAACAAACAAGCAATGAAATGCAAAACATGAATACAACAACATATGCAACAAAGAAACCAACATTACTCAAAAACATCAAAAACAACAGACAGCGACGAGGATTAGTGCAAGAACAACCAAATTTGTGTAGCGAGCAACGGATTAATGCACCAGCAACAGGATTAATGCACCAGCAACATCAACATCAACAACACTTCAGTAACAGCAAGTGCATTAGCATAAATGCAGCAACAGCAACAGAATTCCAAAAACCAGCAAACACAGCAATAACTTTTCTTCAAAAACCAGTAAAGAAAAACAGCAACAGCAACAACTTCTCTTTAATAGTTGCAGATCCAGTTTAATCATCATCCTCCCCATCATCATCATCAACCACAGTATTATAGCCAACATGAATTTGAGCTAGTTGGGCATGCAGGTCCTCAATACTTTGATCAATGTGCCCAAAACGTTCAATGCAATATGACTGATGATACATTTGGTGAGATTGGAGAGTATCAAACCTTTGTAGAACAGTTTGCTCAAATAAAGATAATGGAGTGCCACGATCAACAAGAGGAACATAAGGCACAATGTCTCCCATCATTGAAGATTCTTCAGCTGCAGCATCAACATTAGTAGCATTAGCAGCACCAGCAACACTTGTTCCAGCATATCCAGAGCCTTGTCTAGCAACCCATTCACCATCCTTTTTATTAAAGCCAAACTTGAACAAGAAACTATTATCCAGCTGATGAGATTTTCCAATATTGATTTTCTGTTCTCCTCTTATATCCACACAAGAAAACTCAAGAAATTTTGAAATTAACAATGCATAGGGAAGGCGACGATAATCAGTTAGCCTCTTTGACTTCATCATGTGATCCTTCAAAACATGAATCCAATTAATTTTAACAGATTTCATCAAGCTAAAAATCAGAACAAGATCACCTTCATTTAAGGTAGCATGGTTACTTCCCCTTGGTGTGAGCATCCAGGTGATTATGAAGGTGAGAATCCTAGTTGTAAAAGTTAGACCTCCAACATGAAATCCCCTAATAGAACCTTGACGATCACGCAAACATTCCCTGTAGGTCTAAATTTTGTTGAAATCTTCCAAACCTTAAAATGACTCCATCAGATTTGAGTCCAGCCACCCTTGTCCAAATTGTATTGCTTATAGTAATATCCTTTCCTTTTACTTTGGAGGTGAGAACATAACCATCATGCGTAAGGTTTGTGTAGAAAACCTTCACTAAGTCTGGATAGATGAACCCATTCAGGTCAAGGAATTTATGCAATTATTGAAACTGCAGCATGATGATTATATCAGCAATTCCTTCATCCTCCAGCCACTGAAAACTCAGAATCTTTGGTGGATTCACTGCCTTTTTACTGATATGAGACTGAAACTTCTCAATTCTTTCATCATCTCCATCAAACCAAGCTTCAATAGAACCAGGTCTATATGAAGGAGGTGCTGGAATTTCAGGTTCTTCATACCTTGAGGATTTGCTTGCAGACCCAGCTGTTTTTTATTTCTTTCTGGGATTGCTTGAGGAAGCCATGATAGAGAAAGAATACACAGAATAGAGCAGAGACAATACATGCAGAGTTTTCACACACAAGCAATACGTATGGCAATGCAATTCAACATATGTATTTAAACAATTTTAATCAACAACTTTTAGAAGGGATTCAATGCATTGTGTAGTCAAACAAGCAATCAGAGGCAATATATGTAGCAGAGATATGCAGCAGGTTTTGTTTTATCCAAAGCATTCAGTCAGTTAAGTGAATTTTGAATTTGGAGAGAGAAATCAGTTAAAAGCAAGACAAAAGCACTAAATGACAAAACAAGAGTCAAGAACCAACTGTATTTTAAGTGTAACTGATGCACAACTATCAATCAATCAACTTAAATTCACCAATTGAATGTAAATCAATGCAATTTATCACCTAATTAGTTTTGGTATTTAATTTTGTGTTGTTCCAGACAATTTCAGTTGGTTGATTTTTGCGAAATAGCTGATTAAAATTGATAGTCTGATATTGGTTTAATACCAATTAATGAAATTAACTGACTAAATCGACAACTAACTAACTAAACGAAAGACTGAAATCACTGCAACTCCACTGCTGCCTCAAATTGAGTGAAATAAGCTAATTAAAACACGAAATAACTAACTAAAAAACTGAATGTCATTGCAGATTTCATTCTACACCATATAAACTGCAAGTATAACTGTAATCAATTAACAAACATACAAAATTAAACAATCAAACACACAAAACATGTACAATAACAATAATGAGTCACACCCATGAATTAAATCACATTTGAGATATCAAGAACACCCAATTCATTTCTTAACTGAAAAAATCTATCTTTAGAGAGTGGTTTGGTAAAAATATTAGCAAGTTGGTTATGTGAATCAACAAATTCAATTATGCAGTCACCTTTTTGAACATGATCTCTAATGAAATGGTGCCTTATTTCTATGTGCTTTGTTCTAGAATGCAAAATAGGATGTTTGGTTAAATTGATAGCACTTGTGTTGTCACACATAATAGGAATGTGATCTAGTTTCAAACCATAATTAAAAAGTTGTTGTTTTAACCACAAAGTTTGAGCACAACAGCTCCCATCTGCAACATATTAAGCTTCGACGATGAGACAAAGCCACACTAGCTTGCTTTTTGCTATGCCATGATACTAGACTACTTCCTAATAGATGACAAGTTCCACTTGTGCTTTTCCTATCCAATTTACAACCAGCAAAATCAGTATCTGAATACCCTACTAGATTAAATGATGCACCTTTTAGATACCACAAACCAACATTAATTGTACCTTTTAGATATTTTAGGATTCTTTTAGCAATTGCAAAGTGTGATTCTTTAGGATTGGACTGAAATCTAGCAAACATGCATACACTAAACATTATATCTGGCCTACTAGCAGTTAGGTATAAAAGAGAACCTATCAAACCTTTATATTTAGTGGAATCAAATGGTTTACCACTTTCATCAACATCAAGGTAGCTGCTGGTAGCCATAGGAGTGCTTGATTCTTTGCAGCTGTCCATGTCATACTTCTTTAACAGCTCTTTGCAATATTTTGATTGATTAAGAAATGTTCCATGATCCATTTGCTTAACTTGTAAGCCTAAGAAGAAGTTTAGATCACCCATCATTGACATTTCAAACTCCCCCTGCATAGCTACCACAAATTCTTCACAAAGCTTCTCATTAGTGGATCCAAAAATCATATCATCTACATAAACCTGCACAAGGATTATGTTGTCCAAATACTTCCTAATGAACAAGGTTTTATCAACTTGGTCCCTTTCAAAATTTTGAGATATAAGAAAGTTACTCAACCTTTCATACCATTGTCTTGGAGCTTGCTTGAGTCCATAAAGAGCCTTTTTGAGTTTATATACATGATTAGGAAACTTGTGATCAACAAATCCAGATGGTTGTGAAACATAAATTTCTTCATTTATATAACCATTCAAAAATGCACTTTTCACATCCATTTGATGAAGTTTGAATCCAATCATGCATAAGAAAGCAAGCAATAGACTAACAGCTTCTAATCTAGCTACAGGACCATATGTTTCTTCATAATCTATTCCTTCCTCTTGATTGTATCCTTTAGCCACAAGCCTAGCTTTATTTCTAGTTATTATTCCTTGATCATTCATTTTATTTTTAAACACCCATTTTGTTCCAATTATATTCATTTTAGGTGTGCAAGGGACTAGTTCCCAGACCTCATTCCTTTTAAACTGATTCAGTTCATCTTGCATAGCTAAAATCCAATTTTCATCAAGTAATGCATCATCAACACACTTAGCTTCAACTTGGGAAACAAATACAGAAGTTAAACATGTATTATGCATGGATCTTCTAGTAGAAACACCTTGTTGAACATCACCTATCACATTTTCAATGGATAGCTCATGAGGCACCCTCCATTCTTTGGGTAAATCATTTTTTGCAGATTTTAGTTCTGGTGCCAAAATTTTAGCCTGTTCTTTCTGATTTTCACCAGCTAAAATTTCGTCTGCAGCAGCTTTATCAGATTGTAATAGTTTAGCTGATACACCTTTAATTAAATTCTCTTCTCCTGCACCTGCACCACTTACTGCACCTTCATTTTGCACATTAGTCTCATAAAAAACAACAAGAATTGATTCCTCAATGATAGCTAATCCTTTGTTATAAATCCTATATGCTTTGCTATTAGAAAAATAACCAACATCACTACTTCCAAGTATTTTCCCTTTGTTATTGTCTTCATATGTGACAAATCATCCATTCTTCAAAGTGAGTTTGACAAAGTTCCTTTTGTCACCACACATATGTCTTGAACAACCACTGTCTAGATACCACAATAATTCTTTGGCCTTCAAGAACACCTACAAAACACAATCAAAGAAAAATACTTGGTACCCACATCAATTTGGGTCTATGAAAATTAGTTACCTTTCTATCACATTTTGGCTTCCAAACATATTTACCACCAAGAACTCCAAATTTTCTGATTTTGCAAGACTTTTAAGCATGTCCTTTATTAATACAATAAAAACATTTAATGAATGAAGTGCTGGATGGTTTTCCATGTGAAAAGAAATTTTTATAAGACTTTTGTTTCTTTCGAAAATCATTTGTAAATTCAAGTCTAGCTCTATTTATTACACAATTTTAAAAGCCTAAGAGGGTATCCAAAATGGCTCTTCCCATGGTGAATCTAGCTAGAGCTTTGTTCAAATACTCAATTTTATCTTCCAAAAATTTTGCAGTTTTTGCAAACTTTTTCAGCATGATCACAATTGCAATTTGAAGCTTTATAAATCATTTCAAGATTCTCAAAATCAGTTTTTTAATTTTCCAGCTTTTTCTCTAGCTCTTTCACCTTGTTCTCTAACCAATTATTCATACCTTTGAGCTTATTGTTTGAACAAGCAACTTTATTAGCTTCTTCATGCAATTCTAGAAAATTATGCAGCAGCTGATCATAATTGACATCATTTTGAGTTGTTGAGGAACTTACACTGCTTGTTGTATCACAATCAGCCATAAGACAAAGATTGGCCTTTTCATCCTCACTTGAAGAATCACTACTAGAGGAGACATCATTCTGATCCCATGCTATATATGCCTTCCTGGTTTTGGATGATTTTTCATGTTTCTTTTCTCCATTCTTTTCTTTGTTTTGAGAATATGGACATTCAACCTTAAGATGTCCCTATTTTCCACAACCAAAACAAGTAAAGTTAGAAGAAACCAAATCAGATTTTTTATTGTACCTTTTGTTCTTGTATTTCAAGAACTTGTTGAACTTTCTCACTAAGAGGTTCAGATTTTCTACATCACTTTCTTCATGTGTTTCATCATCACTAATCTCTTCTTTATGAACCAAGGTCTTCAAGGTCAGCCCCTTCTTTTTCTAGTCACTTTCTTCTTCTTCAGCAAGCCTGTTTAGCTCAAGTTCATGCTCCCTCAACTTTCCAAAAAGTGCAGCAACACTCATTGTTGTTAGGTCCTTAGATTCAGAAATTACAGTCACTTTAGGTTGCCAACTTGTATTCAAACATTTCAGCACTTTTATGTTCAGCTCCTCTTTCTCAAACACTTTACCAAGACCTATTAGATGATTTACAATGTGTGTAAATCTTTTCTGCACATCTGCAATTGTTTCTCCTGGCAGCATCCTAAACATTTCATATTCTTGGATCAAAGTGTGTTTCCTAGCTCTTTTCACATCAGCAGTGCCTTCATGTGTTACTTCCAATACTTCCCACATTTTTTTTGGCATTAGAACACTGTGAAACATGAAAAAATTCATCAAGATTAAGTGCAGATGTTATAATATTCTTTGCTCTACAATCATATTGCACTTTCTTTTGTTCTTCAGCATTTAAACTCTTCCAAGGTTTCTCTTCATCTTTTTCCTTGTCTTTAGGGATATATGGTCCATGGATTATAACATTCCAAATACCTTTATCAATTGATTCAACGAAAATCTTCATTCTTACTTTCCAAAAGGGGTAGTTTACACCTGAAAACATTGGTTGCCTGTTTATAGAAGCACCCTCTACAAAAGGCAAATTCCCTTCAGTCATGATTTTTTTAAATTTTCAGAAAACTTGAATAATTTACAAGAACCAGCTCTTGATACCAATTGTTAGAATAAATGGTTGAGTTTAAGAAGGGGGGTGGATTAAACTCGTAAAAGATTTTCGAAATCTAAGGCCAATTTCTGAAAATAGATTTTAAATGAAGATGAAAATCAATTCTTTAAACATTCTTGAAATGCTTATACCAATGTATCATATATCCAATTAAATTAGCAATTGAAATATCAATTACAGAATTTAAAGAAGCAAGGAAAGAACATTAACTCAAGAGATTTATACTAGTTCACCTTCCAATGAAGGCTACATCCAGTTTCCTAAACACCCAAATCAAAGCAATTCACTAAATTTCAGTTTTTACATGAACCCTACATGAAAAACTAAAACCAGAACAATACACTTGATCTTGAACCCTACAATATATGTATACCCTTGTAAAAACCTATTACAAGAACACCTTAATCACCATGATTAAGAAGAAACAAACTCAGTACAAGATTACACAAGAATTTGGAACGAATTCACCTGAAAATCAATTCCAGAAACTGAAACAGAGCAAAAAATAGGGGATGACTTTCTATGAAAGATTCTCAATTTAATTTGATCTTGGACTCCTTGATTGATTTAGAACACTTGAAAAGTCTTCTTAAACAATGGGTTTCTCTGTAATTGATTCGTTGCCCAGTTTTTTAAAACTCAAAGTATTTAAAACAGAACTGGTCCAGTGATTTAAAGCTGTTTCTGATAAAATCAGTCAGTTGAAACGCGATTTAACTAGTTGTTTTCATTAAAATGAATTTTCCAGAGAGCACCCCAATTCTGAAAACTGAAAATAGTTAGTTGAAAACGCGATTAAAATGGTGGAAATCATTAAAGGAAAATCCTTAAGTGATTTTAGCGTGTTTAAATGCAAATCAACCAGATTTCAAGGTTGGAGACATCAAATTAACTTGAAACCAAGTCTTCAAGTCCAACAATGAGGTCTGGGAACTAGTCCCTTGCACGTCTAAAATGAATATAATTGGAACAAAATGGGTGTTTAAAAATAAAATGAATGATCAAGGAATAATAACTAGAAATAAAGCTAGTCTTGTAGCTAAAGGATACAATCAAGAGGAAGGAACAGATTATGAAGAAACCTATGCTCTTGTAGCTAGATTAGAAGCTGTTTGGCTATTCCTTGCTTTCTCATGCATGATTGGATTCAAACTTCATCAAATGGATGTGAAAAGTGCATTTTTGAATGGTTATATAAATGAAGAAATTTATGTTTCACAACCATCTGGATTTGTTGATCACAAGCTTCCTAATCATGTATATAAACTCAAAAAGGCTCTTTATGGACTCAAGCAAGCTCCAAGACAATGGTATGAAAGGTTGAGTAAATTTATTTTATCTCAAAATTTTGAAAGGGGCCAAGTTGATAAAACCTTGTTCATTAGGAAATCTTTGGACAACATAATCCTTGTGTAGGTTTATGTAGATGATATAATTTTTGGATCCACTAATGAGAAGCTTTGTGAAGAATTTGTGGCAGCTATGAAGGGGGAGTTTGAAATGTCAATGATGGGTGATCTAAACTTCTTCTTCGGCTTACAAGTCAAGCAAATGGATCATGGAACATTTATTAATCAGCCAAAATATTGCAAAGAGTTGTTAAAGAAGTATGACATGGACAGCTGCAAAGAATCAAGTACTTCTATGGCTACCAGCAGCTACCTTGATGCTGATGAAAGTGGTAAACCATTTGATTCCACTAAATAAGAGGTTTAATAGGTTCTCTTTTATACCTAACTGCTAGTAGGCCAGATATAATGTTTAATGTATGCATGTGTGCTAGATTTCAGTCTAATTTTAAAGAATCACACTTTGCAATTGCTAAAAGAATCCTAAAATATCTAAAAGGTACTATTAATGTTGGTTTGTGGTATCCAAAAGGTGATTCAGATGCTGATTTTGCTGGTCGTAAATGGGATAGGAAGAACACAAGTGGAACTTGTCATCTATTAGTAAGTAGTCTAGTATCATGGCATAGCAAAAAGCAAGCTAGTGTGGCTTTGTGTTGCAGCTGGGAGCTGTTGTGCTCAAACTTTGTGGTTAAAACAACAGCTTTTTTATTATGGCTTGAAACTAGATCACTTTCCTATTTGGTGTGACAACACAAGTGCTATCAATTTAACCAAAAATCCTATTATGCATTCTAGAACAAAGCACATAGAAATAAGGCACTATTTCACTAGAGATCATGTTCAAAAAGGTGACTGCATAATTGAATTTGTTGATTCACATAACCAACTTGCTGATATTTTTACCAAACCACTCTCTAAAGATAGATTTTTTCAGTTAAAAATTGAATTGCGTGTTCTTGATATCTCAAATGTGATTTAATTCATGTGTGACTCATTCTTGTTATTGTACATGTTGTTTTGTGTGTTTGATTGTTTAATTTTACATGTTTGTTAATTGATTATAGTTATACTTGCAGTTTATATGATATAAAATGAAATTTATAATGACATTCAATTTTTTAGTTAGTTATTTTGTGTTTTAATTAGCTTATTTCACTTAATTTGGGGCTGCAGTAGAGTTGCAGTGATTTCTATCTCTATTTTAGTCAGTTAATTTCATTAATTGGTATTAAACCAGTATCAGACTATCTGTTTGAATCAGCTATTTTGCACAAATCAACCAACTGAAATTATCTAGAACAATACAAAATTAAATATCAGAACTAATTAGGTGATAAATTACATTGATTTACAATCAAGTGATGAATTTAAGTTGATTGATTGATAGTTGTGCATCAGTTACACTTAAAATACAGCTGGTTAAAGAATCTTGACTCTTGTTTTGTCATTTAGTGCTTTTGTCTTGCTTTTAACTTATTTCTCTCTCCAAATTCAAAATTCACTTAACTAACTGAATTCTTTGGATAAAACAAAACCTGCTCCATATCTCTACTACATATATTGCCTCTGATTGCTTGTTTGACTACACAATGCATTGAATCCTTTCTAAAAGCCGTTGATTAAAATTGTTCAAATACATATGCTGAATTGCATTGCCATACGTATTACTTATGTGTGAAAACTCTGCATATAATGTCTCTGCTCTGTTCTCTGTATTCTTTCTATGCCATGGCTTCCTCAAGCAATCCCAGAAAGAAATAAAAAACAGCTGGGTCTGGAAGCAAATCCTCAAGGCATAAAGAACATGAAATTCCAGCACCTCCTTCATATAGACCTGGTTCTATTGAAGCTTGGTTTGATGGAGATGATGAAAGAATTGAGAAGTTTCAGTCTCATATCAGTAAAAAGGCAGTGAATCCACCAAAGATTCTGAGTTTTCAGTGGCTGGAGGATGAAGGAATTGTTGATATAATCACCATGCTGCAGTTTCAAGAGTTGCAGAAATTCCTTGAGCTGAATGGGTTCATCTATCCAGACTTAGTGAAGGTTTTCTTTACAAACCTTAAGAATGATGGTTCTGTTCTCACCTCCAAAGTAAAAGGAAAGGATATTACTATAAGCAATATAATTTGGACAAGGGTGGCTGGACTCAAATCTGATGGAGTCATTTTAAGTAGGGGATATTATGGCTCTTTGGAAGATTTCAACAAAATTCAGACCTACAGGGAATGTTTGCGTGATCCTCAAGGTTCTATTAGGGGATTTCATGTTGGAGGTCTAACTTTGATAGCTAGGATTCTCACCTTCATAATCACTTAGATGTTCACACCAAGGGGAAGTAACCATGCTACCTTAAATGAAGGTGATCTTGTTCTGATTTTTAGCTTGATGAAATCTGTTAAAATTAATTGGATTCATGTTTTGAAGGATCACATGATGAAGTCAAAAAGGCCAACTGATTATCGCCTTCCCTATGCATTGTTAATTTCAAAATTTCTTGAGTTTTCTCATGTGGATATAAGAGGAGAATAGAAAATCAATATTGGAAGATCTTATCAGCTGGATAATAGTTTCTTGTTCAAGTTTGGCTTTAATAAAAAGGATGGTGAATGGGTTGCTGGACAAGGCTCTAGATATGCTGGAACAAGTGCTGCTGGTGCTGCTACTAGTGGTGTTGCTACTAGTGATGCTGCTAATGCTGGTGGTGCTGCTGAAGAATCTTCAATGATGGGAGACATTGTGCCTTATGTTCCTCCTATTGATCGTGGCACTCCATTATCTCTATTTGAGCAAACTATGCTACAATGGTTTGATTCTATCCAATCTCACCAAATGTATCATCACTCATATTGCATTGAACATTTTGGGCACATTGATCAAAGTATTGAGGACTTGCATACCCAACTAGCTCAAATTCATGTTGGCTATAATACTCTGGTTGATGATGATGATGGAGAGGATGATGATTAAACTGGATCTTCAACTATTAGAGAGGAATTGTTGATGCTAAATCAAAGAACTGTTGCTGGTTTTTGCTGGTTTTTTGGAGTACTGTTGCTATTTTTACTGGTTTTTGAAGTAAAGTTGTTGCTGTGTTTGCTGGTTTTTTGGAATGTTGTTGTTGTTGTTGCATTATTGCTGATGCACTTGCTGTTACTGAAGTGCTATTGATGTTAATGTTGTTGCTGCACTAATTCTGTTGTTGTTGTGTGTTGTTTTGGAGTAATGCTGGTTTTGCTATTGCATATGTTGCTGCATTCATGTTTTGCATTTCATTGCTGGTTGTTTTTGTGCTGTCTGTGCTTATTTGTTGCTGGTTTTTTAATTGGGTCTCTCGACCTTGTTTGTTGAACATTTCTAATTTTACTGCATATGGTATATTTGGATTTTTCTTACTTATGCTATTTTGATGATTACAAAGGGGGAGAAATATTGAGGCACATGTAAAAGGGAGAATATGTGAAAGGGGGAAAATATGTAATTGGGGAGAAATTGTTTGTGCTGCTGTATTTTTCTACTCTATGTTTATTTTCAGGACTCTACATTCTTCAAAGACAATGGATGCTTCAAGTGGTTGTCATCATCAAATAGGGGGAGTTTGTTGGACTTGAAGACTTGGTTTCAAGTTAATTTGATGTCTCCAACCACTTTGATGATGAAGATGATGGTGCTTGAAGAATGAAGATTTTATCTTATGATTAGAGTGTCTTAGGATGTGGGGTAAGATGCATTTCATTTAATCTTGGACTTAATCTTGTCTTTTAAATGGTTTGAAATGTTTCAAAATGTTTTGAAATGTTTTTAAAAGTCTTAACTATTTTTCAACTCATTAAAAATGTGTTTTCAATTAGTTAAAATGTTCTTAGTTTGATGGCTAAGTCATTCTTAAACATTTTAACCAATTGGTGTTTTAAAGTTTTGTTTTGGCTGATTTCAGCTAACTATTTTTCTGAATTTAAATCAGTTAAAATTCTGGAGCTATTTTTAAGAAATTAAAGCTCTCTGGAAAATCTGGTTGATTCGCATTTAAACAGGATAAAATCACTTAAGGATTTTCCTTTAATGATTTCCACCAGTTTAATCGAGTTTTCAACTGACTGTTTTCAGTTTTCAGAATTGGGGTGCTCTCTGGAAAATTCATTTTAATGAAAACAACCAGCTAAATCGCATTTCAACTGACTGATTTTATCAGAAACAAATTTAAATCACTGGACCAGTTCTGTTTTAAATACTTTGAGTTTTAAAGAACTGGGCAACGAATCAATTACAGAGAAACTAATTGTTTAAGGAGACTTTAAAGTGTTCTAAATCAATTTTCAAAATCAATCAAGGAGTCCAAGATCAAATTGAATTGAGAATCTTTCCATAAAAAGTCATCCCCTATTTTTTGTCCTGTTCCAGTTTCTGAAAGTGATTTTCAGGTGAATTCGTTCCAAATTCTTGTGCAATCTTGTACTGGGTTTGTTTCTTCTTAATCAGAGTGATTAAGGTGTTCTTGTAATACGGTTTTACAAGGGTATACAGATTTTGTAGGGTTCAATATCAAGTGTACTGTTCTGGTTTTAGTGTTTCATGTAGGGTTCATGTAAAAACTGAAATTTAGTGAATTGCTTTGATTTGGGTGTTTAGGAAACTGGATGTAGCCTTCATTGGAAGGTGAACTAGTATAAATCTCTTGTGTTGATCTTCTTTCCCTGCTTCTTTAAATTCTGTAATTGATATTTGAATTGCTAATTGAATTGGATATATGATACATTGGTATAAGCATTTCAAGAATCTTTAAAGAATTGATTTTCATCTTCATTTAAAATCTGTTTTTTAGAAATTGGTCTTGGATTTCAAAAATCTTTTAAGAGTTTAATTCACCCCTCTCTTAAACTCAGTCATTTATTCCAACATAAGTCCTGTCACACAAGGAATAAGCCACTTGTCTGAATGTGGTAAATAGAGCATGGAGGATGAGTTCTTCAATTCACTTGAGAAGTACAATCTTAGGCCTAAAAGATTACAAACAGGTATAACATTTTAATTGTTACTATTTAACATTACCTATATTAATAAATTCATTTATTTATGGAGCACTGCTTCTGGTGATCTTTCTAAAAGGAATTTGCAGTTTTGATGAACAAGACATTTTGTTCAAACATGAATGTAGAAAGGAACTAAGTTTCATATTTGAACAATGATTTAAAGTTAAAAAGATTTCTATTGATAAGAATTTCATTCAAAAGTTCGATGATGGATACAAGAAGTCAGTGTAAGTAGTTAATTTTTTTTCATAGTTTTACATGTTTCTCATTCATATTCATAATTTTTTAGATATTAAGGATATTACAACAAAACAGGATGTGTATTTTCACAATGGTCAATTCTACATTGTAAAGTATTTAGACAATGATAATTACTCTATTGGCATAATAGAGTTATTCCAAATAACTATTTTTTTAGACTACAAAATTGTTTGTTCTGTAAATCATTAAAACTTTGTAAACATGTACTTCTTTTTTACAGAATTTATTAACCAATTTTTCAAATACATCTAATGATATTGAATCACAAATAATTGATTTTGAGGTACTAACAATGTTTTAAACAATGATATGGTGGGGACTCCACAAACTATTTTGTTGTCTACAAATATGGATTTTACATTAAAGACCTTGAAAAAGAATATTAAAATTGAGAATGAAAAACCAAATTTAAAATTAATGTGATGTTTGTTGTTTATATTTGAATTCTTTTTAAAATTTTGTTGTGTTGTTATAGAAAAATACTTTTGTAGTTTTAGCTACCATTAAACAGGTTTGTTAAATATTCATTTTTATGTTATTTATCTTTGGACTTTTTTTAAATTATTGTATAACTTGTTTGAAAGCAATATACCTGGATTCCTAATTTTTGTCAAAAGTGTAACAATGAAAGTTATGTTTAGATATATTTTATATATAACTTTATATTTATGTGGTAACCTGATTCTTTTGTGTTGTATGCATTCTAATCAAATATTACTTTTTTCATTGGATTATGTATTCCTCTTTTATGGAGTCCAATTTTTTTTTTACACAACTGACACATTTAATTTCACTTTGTATTTGACCTTTTACAATTGTAAATGTCTTCCATTGTTTTGTTTTTGAGTAATATTTATAGTTCATGATATTGATATCATGAAAACTAATTATATAGTCTAATTGTGAATATGTTTTCATAGGATTTACCTGCTAGATTCCTAAGTGAAGTGATGATATTGATTTTGAATTAGTAGAGGAACTCTGACTCTGTTAAAATAGAGGTCGACATTCTTTTGAAGATGTTGAAGCGAAACATCAACATTGAGAAGGACAAATGAACATGTATCTCAACAATGTACATGTATCTCAATTAGAATTTTATATGATTTATTATTTTATTGATTATGCTTACTGATTTATGTGTTTTTAATGTATTGTTTGAAATACTTTACTAAGCTAATGTGATGATGCCTCTTTTATTCATATTTTTATTTTGTAGTTTTATTCTTTTTTTTTCTATAATAGTTTAGGACGATTGTATTCTATTCTGAAAATATCATTGGTCATACACTTTTTTCTTTCAATTGTTGACATGAGATTTACGTGTTAAGGTCAAATTGACTGGTTTCAGTGCTAAATGTATGTCAGCTACAATTTTATCTTATGTCTTTCTTATTTGATTATGTATTCATTGAATGTATTTATAATACATGTTTATAGCTTGCTGAGTGTAAATTTTTATGTTCAAATTATATATTGATTGGTTTGAATAGTACATGTATATCACCTATAGTTTTGTATGGTTTATTGGTTATCCATGGAAACAACATATATAATGTTATTAAATACTCTGTTATTTTATTTTTTAATTTGAATTTGAATGTTGTTTGTTTATCAATGTTAGAAGGATGTTGAACTTGAATATTATCTTTCTTCTTTTATTAAATATTCATTGAATGATGGATTCAAAATACAATTTTTATAGTTTGTTGAGTGTACAATTTCGTGTTCAAATCGTATATTCACTTATAGTTTTTTTTTCATATCTTTAACTCTTTTGTTTCATTATATATATATATATATATATTATTTTCAAAAGTTCTTTATTTATTAGATTATTAAATCGTTGTTAAAATAAATTTAATCTTTTCAACATTTCAGGTATGAAATTATTAAATGAAATATAAATATAATATTTATTGATCATTATTAAAATTAATATATTATTTATATTAACTTTTAGTAAGTTTGAATAGTTGAGAACAGTAATTTTTTTATTTAAAATAAAATATATACAAAAATTACAAAACAACATATACTAAAAGTGGTGAAGCTAATATTCATATACCTAAAAATCTTCTAATTCAAAAGCTTATATCACCTTTACTTTCCTTGGTTGAGTTTGTTTGTCTAGAATTTATCATAACATATGTGTTAGAATTATAGAGAGATATCAAGAAGGGGGATGAATTGATACCTGATTTTCGTCAAAATCTGTCAAGTATCAGATTTTACATTTGCTTCCAGAAACAGACTAGTTTACTTATCGATTAAAATAGTTGATTAGTTATATCAGTAGATCATAAAATATTGTTAAGGAAGAGAAAGAAGGCACAAGAAATTATACTGGTTCACTCTTTTTCAAGAGCTACGTCCAATTTTAATCTATCACTCTAACATATATCAATAACACTAATTGAAAATGTCTTTACAAGAACCCCTCTTCTAAAGACTATCTAAACCTGAATGATAAAATCCTAAACACTATAGAATTCAATCAACAATACTAGACTCACCCCAATTTTATTGTGATCACACCAATCACAGATACAAATTCATAAATACACTAAAATACCCCAAGATGGGTAAAACCCAGTAAAGATTTCACTGTTGCAATTCTTTTTCTTGATTTTTCCTAAGACTTAATTCTTCAATGAATTTTTAGATGAAATCCTTTTCGTATTTCCCTTTTCTATATTGGATCTTCCAAGTGGCTTGCTTTTATAGAGAATGAGAGACTTGACTCCCAACAGCTGATATTCAGTCCTGAGTTACTGGAAGAGAATCTGGAAGAAAATAGTTAGCTAAACATAAAATAGTTGACTTAATTCATTAAAACACATTCCAGGCATGTCTCCTGTATTAATGAATATAGCAGACTTATATTTCAAATTAGCTAACTAATCAAAGATAATCTGCCATCAACTAAAAACAACAGTATCATCATCAAATCAAAATAAAAAAATACTACAGTAACATCATCAAATCAAAATTATCAATAAACTCCTCCTATTTGATGATGGCAATAGCATTAACCTGCAAGAACCTGTTAAGATCAAGGAAAATGGAAGATTATCTCCCCCTTTGACATTAGCAAATAGGCAAGGTTCAGTAGTAAGGCAGAGAATAAGTTGCAGAAAATATTACAGACCAACAAATGTTTTTCAAAAAGCAACATAAAGACGAAATTATAGCAAAACACTTAAACAACAAATTTTAATCTTCATCCTCATCATCATCGTCACCCTTATCATCATCATCATCTTCATCTTCATCACCATCCTCATCCATGGCAGCAGCAGTACTAGAAGTGCCTTCAAAAGCTTCAACAGAAACTTGAATTTCTACAAGCTGTTGCTGAATAAGTTCGATTTCATAGTCGATGTTTGTAAACCTGGCAACCATGGTTTCATGGGTATTGCACTACATAGAACCAAGAATGTTAAGATGAGTAGTAAGCATTCTCTCAAACTCAGATAATGGAATCCCTTGATATGTAGGAGGAGTTGTGTATGGAACCATCTGATAACCAGAGTAATCTTGAGGAGGGTTCCTTGGAGGGATATCTTCTTGAGCAGATGATCTGGGTGCAGTAGAGGTTGAACTAGCTTCAAATTTCCAATCACCATCAACCTTTGAGAGACCCATTTTTCTTAGATAACAGTTATCAAATATGTGTTTGTGGTTGATGATCCTGGTTGTGGCTCCTTCAGTGGAAACGTGAAAGTGATCCAGGACTTTGGAGATGAAAATGGCATACAGTAGTTTGTGATCACTCAGGCATTTAGCTTTGAACATATGTCCCTTAATGACATAAATCCATATTACCTTGATGTTGTTCTTCATACAGTGAATTAGAGCTAAATCTTCTTCCATTAGTTGGGCATGGTTACTCCCCCTAGTTGTGAGCTGCCAAGCGATTATGAAGGCCAGAAGACGATCATCACGTTTAATTTTACCAACAATTTCTGAACATCCTCCTCAGCATTACGCATGCAAGATTTAAACACAGATTCTTTGTTGAAACCAGGAACAGTAGAGGTATTACCCTTGCTTATTTTTACACCTTCATATTTCAGTCCAACCAATCTTCTCCACAAAGAGTTATCAATTTTTATCTCCTTACCTTTGACTTTTGAAACTAGTATGTTGTTCTCAGCATTTAGATTAGCATAAAAGACTTTAATCAAATCACTATAAAAGCTACCTTCTAGCTCCAAAAATTGTTGCAGACCTTGAGTTTGTAGAGTATTTCTCATAAACATCAAATTTTCATCATGTAACCAAGTGAACTTGAGCACTTTGGGAATCAAAAAAAGCTTTCTTTGCATCTTCAGTTCCAGGGATTCAACAGTTTCTGCTTCTTCTCCATTTTCAGATGCATTATCTTCTTCAGAAGACTCAGATGGGTTTCCTTCAACGTGCACAGGAGAAGGAATCCTTACTCGTACTTTAATCCTCTTTGAAGGTTGACCCATAAATGGGTTCGGTGGTGCAGCAGCAGAACCAGAGTTCCTTGCTAGCTTGAGCAGGAGAAGCAGAAGTTGATCCTCTATTACATGTTTGCATTCTGTGAGATGGAGATTTTGAAGCATGGGTCTTCATCCTGGTTCTTCAAGATTTTCGTAATCTCTCAACTACATTAACTAGAGGTGTATCTGAATCATCATCACTCTCAATCACGAAGAAGTCATTTGAAGACATTTTGGTAGAGAATAGTTAGAACCAAAGAAACTAGATAGGAAAAGTGAAATCAGAATCATAAATGTGAGAAGATTTTGAACAGATATGCACTCAATGCAGAAGGCAGTAGTCAACTGTTATAATGTCAGAAACACAGAAGGAATACATTGGAAAAATGGAAATTCAGTTTTGGAAAAGAAATAAAGCTTTCTCACATATATCTATAAGTGTTTATGCTTTATCAGTGGGACCCAGTACAAAATTTTGGATAAACAGATTTAGTTCAAACATAATTTGAAGATTTAAAGTGGTTAATTTGAATATCCAACCAAATCAGATGTATACAAATAAAATCAGTCAACTAGTCACAAAAATTAACAGGCTAAACTGACAACAATTACATAAGTGTGTCAATTAAATGAAATCAGTCAGCTATTTTAAGAGAATTAACAGACTATATCATGCAGCAATAGAGCTTTTAAGACAGATTCTTAATATTTAAGATTCCTAATTCATTTCTTAATTTGAAAAATCTGTCACGACCTAATGGTTTAGTGAAAATATCAGCTAGTTGGTCATTTGTTGAAACAAATTCAATTCTACAATATTTCTTCTCAATATGATCTCTTATGAAGTGATGCCTAATTTCAATATGTTTTGTTCTAGAGTGTTGATTGGGATTTCTTTTTTAGGTTTATAGCACTTGTGTTATCACTGAGAATAGGAACATCAGATAAATGCAAATCAAAATCAGATAGTTATTGTTTTAACCAAAGAATTTGTGCAGTGCAACTTCCAGCAACAATGTGTTCAGCTTCTGTTGTTGATAATGCAACACATGCCTACTTCTTGCTAGTCCATGATATCAAGCAGTTTCCAAAGAGATGACATGTTTCGCTTGTGCTCTTTCTATCCAATTTGCAACCTGCAAAATCAGAATCTGTATAGCATATTAAATTCAATTGATTACCAGTGGAGTACTATAAGCCAACATTCACTGTTCCTTTGAGATACTTGAGAATTTGTTTTGCAGCAGTGAAATGTGATTCTTTTGGATTGGCTTGAAACCTTGCACATAGGCATACAACAAACATGATATCTAGTCTACTGGAAGTTATATATAGTAATGAACCAATTAATCCTCTGTACATGGTAGCATCAACAGATTTTCCCTTTTCATCCATGTCAAGATAGCAATTAGAAGACATAGGAGTAGAGGCTTCTTTCAAGCTTTCCATATTAAATTTCTTCAATAGCTCATTGCAGTACTTTGTTTGGTTGATGAATGTACCATTTGGCATTTGTTTAACCTATAATCCTAAGAAAAAAATTTGACTCTCCCATCATGGACATCTCAAATTCACCTTTCATAGTATTTGCAAATTCTTGGCATAGAGATAGATTAGATGAACCAAAAATTATGTCATCAACATAAATTTGTACTAATATAAGTTCATTATCAACATTATTACTAAAGAGAGTTTTGTTAATAACTCCACTTTTAAAACCTTAGATGAACCAAAAATTATGTCATCGACATAAATCTGTACTAATATAAGTTCATTATCAACTTTCTTAGTAAAGAGATTTTTGTCAATAACTCCTCTTTTAAAACCTTGTGATATGAGAAATGTTGTAAGTCTTTCATACCATTGTCTAGGAGCCTGTTTGAGACCATATAAAGCCTTTTTCAGTTTATATACATGATTTGGAGATTTAAAATCAATAAATCCAGGAGGTTGTTCAACATATACATCTTCATTAATAAATCCATTTAAGAAATCACTCTTGACATCCATTTGAAAAAGTTTGAAACCTTTAAGACAAGCAAATGCAAGTAATAGTTTTATAGCTTCTTATCTAGCTACAGGAGTATAGGTTTCATCAAAATCAATACCTTCTTCTTGATTATAGCATTTAGCAACTAATCTAGCTTTATTCTTAGTGATTATCCCATTCTCATCAAGCTTATTTCTAAACACCCATTTAGTACTGTTAAATATAGATGGCAGTGTAAAAACCAAGAGGGGGGTGAATTGGGTTTTTAAAGAAATTTTCTCTTTCAAATAAATTTTCAGGTTTTGAATAACTTTCAAAAATCTGGATGTGAATTTTTCCAATTCTTTGATTAACGCTTTTGGGATTGGCAATTGTAATAATGATCCACAAATAAAAGATAAAGAGAAAGAGAAAGAACACAGAGATTTATACTGGTTCAGATTAAGCCAATCCTACATCCAGTTCCCAACCACCACAAATCCGTGATGATTTTCCCCACTATCTTTAAATGAAATTACAAACACCAATTCATGCAATAACAAATAAAGATAAACGGAAACACCTCCTCAGACACGCTAAGGATGAAACACCTCCCCAGACACACTGAGGATGAAACCCACCTCTCTTGACACACAAGAGATGAAACACCTCCCTTATAACAGATCCAAGGGATGAATTTTCCCTTTACAGAAAAACAGTAAAAGAATACACCTGAAATGTGCTGGATAGAAAGCTTAAGCACAATGATCACCACTTCCAAAGACTTGATCAAACTGAAGAGAGCAGGAAAGCGGCTTTGAAAAAGCTAAGGCGCAGAAACACTTTGAATATTTTGTGTTTGTTCAGATGTGTTAAACCTAAGACATTCTCTTTCATTTTATAATTCGAAAATGCTCCAAAGTTTCCATTCTTAGGTTGATTTAGAATTAATTTCGCAAAAACGACTCATTTAATCGATTATATTAAAAGCTTAATCGATTATGTCATGTTTAAAAACTGGAAAACAAATATCGTCTGATTTAATCGATTAGATTAAGGCCATAATCGATTATATTAACCCAGAATCAATATAATCGATTATCAAAGGCACTTAATCGATTATTTAGCTCGTTAAACATTTTTTATCCAAATTTTAAGTTAAATAATCGATTATCTACGTATGGTAATCGATTAAAAGCGTAGAAAAACGTTTTTGCGAGAAAACACCTTGCTCTCTTGTTTGGGAAGGTCTTGAATGGGATTTATGACTTACTCTTTTTATCCAACACCCAAAACAGAACCTTCTATCTTTGATCTTTCAGCTCTTTGAGAAAATCTTCATTTATCTTCTCTCATGAAAGCTTTGAATGCTCTTTATGCCTTTCCTTTCTTATCAAGCAACCTTCCTTTGTGAGATGACACAAGTCTTTAATGTTGATTGAAACTTCCTAAAAACTTCATCATCAAAACTGTAGGTCTTCATAAAACTCTGGACTTGAAAAATGCCAACAAGTACCAATAACATTCATATTGTTATTTCTAGGTACAAGTGGTAAACTGATTTAATTCATCATGCATAGTAGTAATCTAGTTATCATCAAGAAAGACATCGTTGATATTCTTAGGTTCAATTTATGAAACAAAAGCCATATGATTGCAGAAATCATTTAAAGAGTTTCGAGTTGTAACTCCCTTTTCAACGTTTCCTATGATGTTGTCCAATGATAGTCCTTTTTGAGTTCTCCAAGATTTAGACAGGGCATTGTCTATTGCAGAATAATCAACTGTTCCAAAGTTATAGTTAGCTTTTTCAATTTGTCTGTCAGCAGCAACAGATTCTTCTGTACAGTCATTACTCTTTTCAGAGATATCTGGCACATCATCATCTGTACTTGCAGGAGGAATACCTTCTCTCTTTTTGACATAAGAACTCATCAAATACAACTTGAATTGATTCTTCAACAATTAAGTTCTTTTTGTTAAAAACACGATAAGCTTTACTATGCATTGAGTATCCTAAAAATATACCATCATCAGCTTTTTCATCAAACTTTCCAAAGGATACTTTTCCATTGTTTAATATGAAACACCTGCAACCAAAAAATTTAAAATATGCAATGCTAGAAGTTCTACCATTCAATAGTTCATAAGGAGTCTTTTTGATAATTGGTTTAATTAATACCCTGTTAAGTACATAACAAGATGTGGAAACAACATCTGCCCAAAAATACTTAGGTAGCTTAGATTCACTTAACATAGTTCTAGCACATTCTTGAAGTGTTCTATTCTTTCTTTCAACAACTCCATTTTGTTGAGGAGTTCTTGGAGCAGAAAAGTTGTGAGATATACCATGTTTTGAGCAAAACTTTTCAAATAGACAATTTTGAAATTCAATTCCATGATCACTTCTTAGAGAAACAACGTTAAGGTCTTTTTCATTTGAAATAATCTTGGCAAATTTCTTAAATGCATAGAAGGTTTCATCCTTAGAAGATAGAAATAATGTCCAAGTGAATCTTGAAAAATCATCAACAATAACAAGAACATAGGAATTGTTACCAAGACTTACAATTCTTGATGGACCAAAAAGATCAAGATGTAGTAGTTCAAGTGGTCTTCTTGTTGAGATGATGTTCTTTGAATCAAAAGAATTCCTCGACTATTTTCCCTTTTGACAATATGCACAGACTTTATCTTTCACGAATTTAACATTTGGAAGTCTTCTAACAAGGTTTTTGCAGCAGATTTTGTTTAATAACTGCATATTTATGTGTCCACATCTTCTATGCCAAAGCCAACCTTCATTCTCTTTGGTTAGCAAAGCAGATATTTTTGAGATTTGAGGATTCAATATCCAACATATATACATTATTTGATCTTCTTCCAATGTGAACAATATCTGCAGATTTACAATTTTGTATGACACAAAATTCTGCATCAAAAGTAACCTTCATACCTCTGTCACATAGTTGACTAATACTCAACAGATTGTGTTTCAATCCATCAACAAATGGAACATCTTTTATCTATGAAAATGAAGAACTTCCAATATCTCCAGAACCTTTTATTTTTTCTTTGTTGTCATCTCCAAATGTAATAGAACCAACTTCATATTCTTTGAAATTGATAAGCTTAGATTTGTCACCTGTCATATGTTTAGAGCATCCACTATCTAAATATCATAATGCTTTCTTTGCTCTTTGACACATCTGCAAAACAAATTTAGTTTAATCTTCTTTGTCCCCAAAGCAAGTTGGGTCCTTTTGAGTTAGGAACAGCAGATAGTCTTGGTTTCCAAATATATTCACCTCTTGAAATATCAAAATTTTAACGTAGCAATATTTAGATATATGCCCAGATTTCATACAATCGAAGCATTTTCTTGATTTGCTATTTGTGAAAGATTTAGATTCTACAGCAGAAAATTGTTTGACAGATTTATATCCAAGTCCAGTTCTGTTTAGAAAACCTATTTGAAAGCTTAACAATTTATCAAGACTATTTTGACCAATTTGAAACTTTCCTAGAGTCTTTATTAGGTAAGCTACTTTGTCTTGAAGGTTTTTACAATTTTCACAATAAGCAGAACTGTTTTTGTTAACAGTTTCAGATTTTTTAGATTCTGTTTTTATTTCAATATGATTTTCTAGTTCAAGAACTCTGTTTTCTAGCCAGCTGTTTAATCTTTTTAGTCTGTTAATCTGATGATCTTGTTTTCTAGCTTCATCATGCAGTTCTTTAAAAGCATCTAGTAATGTATCATAGTTTTCACTAAGATCAGTATCACTCTTACTCACCTGACTTGAGGTTTCTGCATTTGCAACAAGACACAGATTGACTTCATTTTCAGATTCAAAATCTAACATAGAGAATTTAGATGATTCACTGTCATCCCATGTCATATACGCTTTCTTTCCTTTCTTCATATGAAAGTTTCATTTTTCAGAGATTCTTTCTTTTCTTTTTTTTCCTTCAGGGCTTCTTTCTTTTCTTTGAGTAATAAGGGGACAATCCATTTTCAGATGTCCTAGGTGTCCACAATTGAAACAAGAGAAATTAGAAGTATTAAAATCAGATTTTCTTGTGTACCTTTTCTAATTTGAATGATCTTGAAATTTGTCTTTTGCACTGTTTCTTTTTTTAGAAATTTCCCAAATTTCTTGACAAGCATGGCAAACTCCTCACTGTCTTTTTCGTTGCTTTCTTCATCACAGCTTAAGCAATCTTTAGCTTTAAAAGCTAGACTCTTATTCTTCTTGTCAGAACTTTCCAGCTGATCAAGTCTGTTTAATTGCAATAACCTTAGGCTGCCAGCTCCTGTTTAGACATTTCAGGACCTTGATATTCAATTCTTCATCATCAAACATTTTACCCAGACCTATTAAATGATTCACAATGTGGGCGAATCGTTTTTGAACATCTTGAATGCTTTCTCCAGACTGCATTCTGAACATTTCGTATTCCTGAATCAGTGTGTGTTTTCTGACTCTTTTCACTTCAAAGGTGCCTTCATGAGTCACTTGCAAGATGTCCCACATCTTTTTTGCAGTAGCACACTAAGATATCCTGAAAAATTCATCAAGATTCAAGGCAGAAGTTAAGATATTTTTAGCCTTACAATCAAATTATGCACAGTTGTTTTCTGCTTCTGTCCATGTCTCCCAAGCTTTTTCAGATGTTGTTCCACCCTTTGCTTTTATCTTTGGAATGTATGGCCCGTTTACTACAGCATCCCACATGCATTTGTCCACAGATTCGATTCGAAAAAGATTTTTATCCTAGCCTTCCAGAAGGGGTAATTAATCCCAACAAACAGTGGTGGTCTATTGGTGAAAGTGCCTTCAGCAAAGGAAGCTTGTTTTTAGACATCTTGTTCTTGGATCAAACTTGAGTAACTTTCAAGAACCTGCTCTATATACCAATTGTTAGAATTATAGAGAGATATCAAGAAGGGGGATGAATTGATACTTGATTTTAATCAAAATCTGTCAAGTATCAGATTTTACATTTGCTTCCAGGAACAAATTAGTTTACTTATCGATTAAAACAGTTGATTAGTTATATCAGCAGATCATAAAAGATTTTTAAGGAAGAGAAATAAGGCATAAGAAATTATACTGGTTCACTCTTTTTCAAGAGCAATGTCCAGTTTTAATTTGTCACTCTAACAGATATCATCAACACTAATTGAAAATGTCTTTACAAGAACACCTCTTCTAAAGACTATCTAAACCTGAATGATAAAATCCTAAACACTATAGAATTCAATCAACAATACTAGACTCACCCCAAGTCTATTGTGATCACACCAATCACAAATACAAATTTAGAAATACACTAAAATACCCCAAGACGGGTAAAACCCAGTAAAGATTTCACTATTGCAATTCCTTTTCTTGATTCTTCCTACAACTTAATTCTTTAATGAATTTTTAGATGAAATCCTTTTTGTATTTCTCTCTTCTATATTGGATCTTCCAAGTGGCTTGCGTTTATAGAGAATGAGAGACTTGACTCCCAACAGCTGATATTCAGTCCTGAGTTACTGGAAGAATCTGGAAGAAAATAGTTAGCTAAACATAAAATAGTTGACTTAATTCATTAAAACACATTCCAGGCATGTATTCTGTATTAATGAAAATAGCAGACTAATATTTCAAATTAGCTAACTAATCAAAGATAATCTACCATCAACTAAAAATAGCAGTAACATCATCAAATCAAAAAATACTGCAGCAACATCATCAAATCAAAATTATCAACAATATATCTCTTGGATTTTTTTATGATCTAGCAATAGTTTGTCCTATAACTGATTGTGTGGAAGAAGTAAATGATTTCATATTCTATCTTTAATATCAATAGAAGAAATAAATTACTACTTAAGTTAAGACAGTACCAACAAGATGAAGATCAAGAAATTCAAAGTGAATAGTTTACATTAAAATTCTTAAATGAAATTAAATATTCAGGTAATTCTAATCATAAATTTAAATTGAGAATTGGTGATAAAATCTTTATACCAAGAATGGATTTGATGTCATTTGATTCAGGATTTTCATTAAGTTCCGAAAAAGACAATTTCTCATATTTATCTATTTTGGTATACAAATAATGTTTAAAAATCATTAAAAAACAACATATGTAACACTCTGTTAGTACAAAACCTATTTCATGTTTCATATATTTAACTTTTATTTATTACTTTTAACAATTAACTTAATCACTGATTATTTGATCAAATACAAATACATAACATTGAAGACAATTTCAAATTATCCATTCAAATCTTAATTTTTATCAAATATCTCCCGGCTAAAGGTATTCTAAACTCATTTCTTACTAAAATTTTGAATTTTTAAACTTTACATTGGTTTATTCTTTTTTTTATGTTTTAAACGAATTCACACATTCTTATTAGGTGCAAGAAAACAATTTCAAACATTATTATTCAAATAAATGGTAAAATTTTGTTATATAGATTGTGTAAAACTATTTTTCACATTATTACAAAATATAAATATAGTAATTTAAATTCTTATAAATTTATATATACATTATTCAAATATTAAAATATTTATATTTACAACAATTTAAAAAATAAATAAAATAACAGGTACGAAGACTAGTACATGTATAGGCAACAAGTCCTGGTCTTGAGAAGGGTCACATCAACATGAATGAATGCATTACTTGTTGAGTTTCCAAGTCTTCTAAGCTATTATGGGTTAGGTTAGAAAATTAAGCAAAAAATTAAGCAACTCATCATCACTCACCTCAAAGTCTTCTAAGCTATGTAAAAACGTTTTATTTTTTCATGCCTGGGTCATTTATTTTTTTGTTTTTGTTTTAAATTAACTGTTAAATATGTCTTAGTACTTTACTTTCTAAAATATTTAAAATTTTATGAAATGATCATCTTTATCAATAAACCCATTTTCCTTCTCACTTTTTTGTGCTGTCGTGGTTGCTGTGCTCCTCATTCCATCAATGCTATATTTAGATTTCAGTGAGAATGGAAAGAAAAAGGAAGGAAAGAAAATAAGTAAGAATATTGAATTAAGGAGAATTTTGAGTAAAAGTAAATGAAAATAAATAAAAGGTTTATCTTAGATTTAATTGATGAAATAGAAAAAAGATTAATTGAATATATAAAAAAGGTTTGTATTTTCTCTAACAACCATTTGTATTTATTTTTTGTGCAGATGAAGTATCCTGTCAAAGATTACCCACGCGGTTTAAGGGCTGTTGTTCATGATAAGGTATGATTAATGTGTACGCTTTCAAAGAGACTAAACTCGTAACTTATTTTCATGAATGTCTCCAACAGTGATTATTGCAGCACAATTCCTACCTCTAGGCCATCTGAGCATAGTCAATTTATATATATATATATATATATATATATATTTTAAATTCTTACTGATTTTGAACATAAAAGATTTACGTATATATTTTTCTCTAATTCTCATGAATAATTCAATATTTACACCTTGAAAGGTGAGTCTCATATAATAGAAAACATAATTTTGTGTATTTGAGAAGAACGATGTTGTTTTATGGTAACAAAAGATATCTTACTAGCTTATATAGAAGGAATTTGCAGAAAATATTCCATTAGTTTTGTTCTGTCACTGCAATTTCTGTGCAATGCTATCTCTTTCATTATCTGTTACCCTAATGAATCACCCAATGACTATAATGGAAGAAGAAACTCTCATGCTATGATTGTGAATTTTTCATCATCCTACGTCTTTTCATTTATCACCATTGCACCATCTATCAATTTTAAAACTTACTAATTAAATAAAATTTAGCTAGATTAATTTGTTTTAAATATATTTTACCTTTTATTTTATTTATTATAAAACTCAATTAACTTAATTAGAAAGACACAACATTCGGTAAATACAAATATCACTTTCGTTATAATCGTGTCCTAGACATTTTTCAATATGTTCCACTAAATCTTATTCAAATAATGAATTGTCTTCTACTAAAGTAAGTCCCTGATATATCGCTCATGTGCCTTCTTTTTGTTTCTTTAATGTTTGGGGTGTGGGAAGGGAGCAATAACGAGTAACTTAATAACTTTTTCTGCCATACACTATTCTATTTAGGACTTTTTTATGACTCTGTTTTTCTCTCCCTATTTCGTAATAAAATAATTTCTCACTGTTGTGTTGTCTTTTATCATATCAATGGGTTTTTTTCATTCATTTGTTGAAGACCTTATTCATTTTAATGTTTTTTCTTCATTTGTGTGTAGGCAGTACTAGTGTAGCAATGAGTCTCACCTAGCTATATTATAATGAGTTTGCTTTGGTCTTTTGGTATTGTTTATGATATCATCTCTGTTTGTATACATAATTGTTGTTAGTGTTGTTCTGCAGCTTGTTGCCTGAATTTTCTGCACAAGAATTTGGATCATTTTAGGCCTTGAAACTTGATGAGGAGCCTACTGTTGTACCTAAGGTAAGTGAGATTTTTTTTTTTTTTTACTTTTATTGCAAATATCATTTTATTTCACTCCTGGTATGGTCTCTATTCCGCTAATTTCAAGAGACAAAGTGTACATATTTATTAATTGTATGCATCATCACTATCATGGATTGGATTAAGCTTAATTATGCTTGCTCTAGTGACACTCATTCCCCTAATCCTAACCCTTTCAAAACATATAAATCAGCATGAGTTGTTGATGATTTTTTAACTTTTTTTATCGTCTTGCATTCCATGTAGTGGAGTTATTTCATTGGTGTTAATCTAGCTTTATGCAGAGTGCAAAAAATAGTCTGCTAATGTCTCTTTTTTAGTAGGATTTTAAGTAATTGTTTATTTGCTTAAAACTCCAACCATCAATAAATTTTTAATCACCATCTTATCAATTGAATCCAATGAAGCTACTTTGTAGCTTTTCGTAATTTGTATACAAATAGGGTGCTAAATCAGTTCATATCTCTTCCTGAATTTATGCAGAAAATTTATATATTGGCAATGAATTTTTAGCTTATGGTTTTTAATTTCCTAAGCTGTATTTTTTTAGGGTGTAAGTAGGAGAGGTTTGGTTTTAGCTTAGACCCTGGAGCAGCAGGGTTATTTGGGGACGTGCTCTTATAGCTTATTAGGAAACATTGGTTAATATTAAATTAGCAACAACAATAACCAAATCACCTTATGTGCAATCAGTTTCATGGGTCAATGTCATTGAACACTATCTAAAATAATTTTAGTAAAACTATGTGGAGAAATGCTTGAGGACCTTATTGAAGCAAGGTCCTTTGTAATCATGTTTCGACACCATTATAGCAAGTATGTTATATGAATATATAGAGGCTCATATATATGTAGCCACACATACATCGACATTGTAAGTAATATTGATTATATATATGATGTTTGAGGTCATTAACTTTAGGTGAGAAACTCAAGCATTTAAGATATTCTTCAACCTTGATCTGCAGGGAATTTAGAAGCCTTATTCTCGAACATGCCCCTAATTACTCTAGTTATGTTACCTAAATAGCTTGATCTTTCCTCAACATAATATCATGTTCAATGGTTCTTAATTCGTGAATGGCTTGTTCTTGCCTACTGTCATTACTATCTTCTTTATGTGATGCTTTTGAATTCAATCTTAACGACATTCAGTGCAAAGTACTGCTTGCTACTAATGGTTGTTGTGTTGCAATGGTGTCTTTTTATGTTTATTTAACTTGGGTTTCAAGTGTCTGTCTCGGACAAGACAAGCAAAATAACTTTGAAATGACTGTAATCTGTACTAAAACATGGTTGATATCCTCGCACAAATATTTCTTTTACTGCATTGAAACATGCATACAAGCTTTAAAACTCTAGGTTTCGTTGATTTTAGGTTATACTTCTAATTTTATTATGATTTTTAGATTTTTCTGACTCTACTCATTGAACCAGGAGTAACATTATAAGATTCATCCATTATTTTCATCAATGACTCCTATGAGCATGTTATAGTTGCATTGTTTTAGTAGGCTCCACTTCGTAAATCTCCATCAACTCTACCTTTTTTCTAGCCCATGACATTTCAGAATCCTATCCATGCTTGCTTTCCAGCCTTTCAGCAATCCAAACAAAAGTAGCTTCCGTATTTTTGGTTTGTTTTATGAAGTTGGGTACAATATTGTAGGTTTGATCTTACATGTCAGTTCATGCGGGCATGTTCAATCTTCAAAGTTGACATTTTTTACTGAGATTTGAATCCCATCTTTACAAGAGTCTAAAATGATATTCACCAACAAACAAAATTCTCTTTTCCAATGGACTTCCCGCTAGACCCTGTTAATGTATATATTATCTTTTTCTAGTTGTTGGAGGGAAGTTAGAAGCCTTATTCTCGAACATGACCCTAATTACTCTAGTTATGTTGCCTAAATAGCTTGATTTTTCCACAACATAATATCATGTTCAATGATTCTTAATTCTTGAATGGCTTGTTCTATTCCAAAATCCATCCCAACAAAGTGCATTTGCAAGTGCCTTTCAAACTGTTCTGATAAAAGGAAGGAGATGAAGAAAAGTCTATTCGGATAAGTTTTTCAAGTCCATTTTTATAGCAGAGTGTGTACTTTTTTCAATTACTTGTAGCATTTAGTTTATATTTTTCTGCTACATTATTTAATAAAAGTAGAGTGCTTTAAGATGTATGGCAAACTATTTTTTTAGTTGAAATTGTCTCTTTTAACACCTTATAGATCTGCATTTGCAATTGTCTCTTTTTCTGCTACATAATATCGTGAACTGTTTTGTTTTAATAGTTTACATTTATACTCTTGATTTCTTTAATTAATTTCAAGCAAGTAGAATGTTTTGCAAAGGACAAATCAAGATAGATAATACACTGGTCTTTGTTAAAGATCCTTAACTTCTTCCTCCTAAACATATGCTATCTTTGTGGTAGAGAAAAAAAAAGTTATGATTAAGTTTCTCTATATAAATATCCATACATAGATATGCTCATAAATTTAGGCATCTTTATATTTCTACTAGATTTACTTAAAAATATTACATGAATTCTTACACCTTTCAATTAAAAGTATAATTCGTGTAGTATATACGATTATCTCAATACTCTTATCAAGTTATTGATTTAAGATATGAAGTCTGGATTTTCCGTTCAATTTGATGAGAAATTTTATAATTTTTAAGATATTTAACTATATTAAATTCGAAAGAATGTTATTTTAATTTGTTTTATTTATTAAATATTTTGTTTGGATAAATAAGATAATTAGATTTATTAATTTTAATTTTTTTATTTGAATAAAATATTTCAATTATCATCAAATAAAAAATTATTAAAATATGAAATAATTGTTAATAATTTAAAGATATTGTTGTTGTTTTATGTTCTTCCAAAAATATTATGTTGTGCTTGCTAGAAAGTTTGGAAGGAAATAAACTTGCAATGGAGGCTATGGAAAGAAATTAAAGGTTATTCTTTGTCATAGTCTGGAGAAGAATTTTTGGTTCATTTGTCATAAACATACATTTGAAGTGATTGCATCATGACTTTTACAAACTTTATCTCTAGTTAGAAGAAAAATAAGTGAGATACACTATTTCCATCTTAGAAAGGATCTCCAATGTATATGAATGCTGATTTTTTTAATAGTGATTACATCCTCAAACTCATTATCTTTTCAGTTTTACGGTTAGCTGTTATTTACTATAGTACAATTTATTTGCTAAGATGTCTACATATAACGAATATCTTATACTAATATTGACTCTTTTACTAGTAATATGACATTGTCTCTTCATTGCATTTTCTTCACAAACGTGGTGCTCAAACACTTCACAGCCAAATGCCAACTTGAATCGACCTGAAATGTTGAAGCAAACTTGTGAAAAAAATATAATTAATCTTCAATAAGGTCCTTGTTTCAATATAATTTTGTTTAATTTAAAGAAGTCAAATTTATAGGTGATACCAAAAGAAAGAGTTCTATGCATTTATAATGGCACGGGAACAGTAGGAAAAATAAAATATATTTAGTAGGATTGATTTTGATTAGATTGAGATGATTTCAATCCAACATTCAGTGTTATGATTCAATCTATAAACAAACTAAGAAACTTAAAGGGTTCCTGTTTAATACTAGTTTTTGCTTATATCAAAACAGGGTAATGAACCTGCAACAACAACTGGTTTTACTTGTATTTATAATACTACAACATCTATAGAAAATATGTATACCACATTTTTTATTTATTGTGTTTCTTTTAACTGCATCATCTCTTGCTACAATATTAATAACATAATACTATTTGTAGTTAATTAAAGAGTGATGAGCTCATTCAGGTTCAGGAACCGTTTCAATTCAAATGGAGGATTTTTTTTCTTTCTATTGCAGTAAAGATGGAGTGATTCCAATTTTACACCATGCTCAATACTTGTGTTGTTTCCAGCTCTATGCTTCGAATCTTCCAAATGCTAGAAAGCAACTTGAATTGACTCGAGATACTGTGAAGGAGCAAATTAGAGAAGCTAACAATAGGACTGAAAAAGTTGAGCCAATTGTCGATAAGTGGCTGACAGATGTTGAGAAATTTAATGTGTTATTGTAGCGGATGTGATGATTATTAAATTTAGTTTTTATATTTATTTTACACTTAATTATTTTGCTTATAAGTTATTAGCTCTATAAGTATAAAATATTTTATATTTATTTTACAGTTACATATTTCCATGTTTTTTTCTTGGTTGTAAATTGTCCCATGTTTTAGTATCAAAATAGATTCAATGTGATTCTCTTTTTTCCAGATTATAAATCTTTCATTGGGTTCTCTTCTGAATGAAAATTCAGTGAAAATAATATACAAACACTAGGAATAGTAAACTATTATGTTTTACTATTGTTATAATTATCTTCCAATACACATGTTTGTGACTTTGTTCCATATGTATGGCCAAGAGGGCAGTAAATGGTGGCTGCTTCATCATCTTGTTTCAATCAACGTGGTTGAACAATCAAGATGAGAAAATGTGAAATAACTCAATATCAAATTATATTTTTGTTGTGGACTTCAATGTGGTAACTATATATTTGTCAATAATGTTAATGAAAAAAACTTAGTCAAGAATAAAAGTAAAAAAAAATTATGTACGGTTGAGAAAAAAAAACAATTCTTCTTTACAAAAAAATTGCAATTTCTAAGTGTTCTATGATTAAGTTTTTTGTAATGGAACTTGATTCTTTTCTTATCAAGATTTCAAATTTGAGCAATGTGGAATGATGGCTATGTTTGAAATTTTTTTTGGAGTAATCCAAGCTCAATTTGAAAAGTAAACTTAATTCATAAATTTGATCATTCTTAACTATGTTTATGTACCTTAAACTTTTGTCAACACTAGCATATAAGTAGAAAAAAGATCTATTTAGTTTTCATGCAGCATTAAGAATGAGAGTTGGCAACAAAATTGATTTATGGTGCACATTGTTAATTTCTTGTTAATTGTTAGTATCCTTTATTTCAAATTGTAGCTCTTTGTCACCACATGGTTTGAGCACTTTGTGTATCACACTAATTTTTCTTCACCTTCTTTCAGACCCTAGAGTTAACCTTTCTTTGGTTGCGGGAATTGCACATAACTCTCCACCTATTGGTCTTTTCACCTTTCTGTAAGTTGTTATTCTTTGAAATCAAAGTTCAATCTATAAACATGGTTGATGTTGATCTTGTTTGTGGTTTAGCATTTTATTTACAACTCACTGGAAGCCATTTTTGCGTCTTTCTGGATGATGGATTCTTCTGTTCATAACATTAGGTTTCAAAGAACAATTTTTTATTAATTCTATGGTTTGTTCATTCATGTAATTCATGATTAATTGACTCTTTTAAAAGGAGTAGGTGACTCAGTTTGTCAGTTAATGTTTATATCAAAGGGTTACTAAAATTTTAATTTGTTATTTTTAATACATGAAAAACCTTTATTTTTCTATTATAAATAAAGGTCTTTATTAGAAAACAAGGTTGTAGTTCCATGACTTTGAGTTCATATTTATTTCAACGTCTATTATAAATATAGCAAAGTTGTCTCAGAACATTAAAATGGCACAAAGTTTCAAGAACTATTATAAGATTATAGTTTTACATATATTGTAAAAGAAATACGAAGAAAAGAAGGAAAATTTTAAATAAGATAAATAATGTAATGATTCAAATAAAAAAGTATTAAATAAATAATAGTGTAATCTATATCAATATGATATCACATAACATTGTTTATGCATTTTGAAATCTTTAGTTTCAAGACTATTAGTAATTTATACGTTATATAGAAAATTGTTAAACTAATTTTAGTTTTGATATTATCATATCTAATGAAACAGAGTTAAAAAATTTAATATTACAAAATTAAATGGGTTAATTGGTTTAAAGATTCACACCATACATAGTTTCCAATAATTAATATTTTGTTTGAAAGTTAAATTAACTCTTTTTTTATTAAACCTCGCTCAAGTAATCTAGATATATAGTAGGGTGTCTATAAACTTATCCTCCATTTTGAAATGTATGTAAGTGAAATGAAATGAATTGGACAAAAATAAATTCATTGAAATAAATTGTCAAAAAAAAGAAAAAGAGAAATATACTATTTTTTAAAACATGTATTTTTTTACATATTTTTAAAATATTTTTTTAAAGCATGCCTAAGAGCTGCTCCATGGTTAGTAATTTGCATAGTTTTATGAAGTACTTTAGTAGGTCTTGAACTATAAGATTGAAATACACTACATGTTATGGAGAAAGACATTTTATATAAAACCAAATTTTAGACGTCATTCTAGAAAGAACAAATAGTTATAGAAAAATGAAATATAATTTGTGAGCATAGTACTCCTTTCCATGTATTTACCAAATCCAATGTTAAAAAAGTATAGAAAGTTATAAAATTGGTTTTTGAATGTGGCCTTTTCACAAATTCTAATAACATGAAATTCGTTTATTACAGCCTAAATTCGGGACTAATGCTACTTTTATTTAAATATACAACAAAAAATTATTGACACTGTGTTAGTAACAAGAAGTTATTGTAGAGCATATAGAATATATATTGTACCCTATATTTTCTTCTTTCAAAACCTTAATTGAATATGAAAAAGTAATGTAAAACAATTAGCACTACCTTTAATATCTACAATGACAATATTTCTTTCTTTTGTTTTAGAAACTAAAGAAAAATAACCACACACGTCTTTCTTTGTTTAGAATAAAATTTAATATAATGTATTATTGGTATTGAAATATGATATTGGTTTACTATATGACAGAATATGGATGTTCGTCAAAATCGTAGTTGGATGTATAATAGACTTTTACCTGAGTCGAAGGGGTACAACTGATGCATTTTTAAATGGTGTGGTTGAGTTTGTGTCTTTTGCTCTTGAGCAAACAAACTTGTCAACGAGGGAAAATTAGATGTCCATGTAGTAAATGCAAAAATCTTAATTTCTTCAACTTTGAAGATTTTAAAGTTCATCTCTATCGAAGGAGATTTATGCCTGGTTATTGGTATTGGACATGTCATGGATCCAACTTTATGTGATATGTATAACACTTATCCAAATTCAAGTAGTAATACACATGAGGGTCACGATCAAGACTTTGACCGCATGATTCATGAAGCTATTGGTGCACGGTTTGTAGACCATTATAATGAACAAAATGAGGAGTTTCCAAATCACTGAAGCAAAAAATTTTTATGATTTGTTACATCTTTGCACAAAAACCACTATGGTCGGGATGTACTAATCACCTTGAATTATCTGTTCTTTGTTAGATTATTAACAATTAAATCGAGAAGGAAACATGTCCCAACGATGTTTTGATCAAACATTAGCTCTTTTGAAAGAAACACATCCTGCAAATAATTTCATACCAGAAGATTACTATAGAACCTTAAAATTGGTTTCAAAGCTTAGTTTATTTGCAAAAAAAATTGATTGTTGTGTTGATGGGTGCATGTTATTCTATAGAGAGGAAGATAAACAATTAACAGAATGTAAGTTTTGTCACAAACCTTGTTACAAGACAAAAGTGGGTAGGGGTAAACATAAAGATGTTCCAGTGAAGAGAATGCATTATTTACCCCTCATTCCTAGGCTTAAGAGATTATATGCTTCAATGAGTTATGCTCCATATATGAGGTGGCATTATGAAAATAAAAGAAAGGAAGGGGTTTTGTGTCATCCATCAGATGGAGAAGCATGGAAACACTTTGATGAAACTTTTCCTAATTTTGCATCTGAACCAAGAAATGTAAGATTAGGGTTATGTTCTGACGGTTTCTCACCATATGGTCAATCAGGAAAACCATATTCTTGTTGGCCAGTAATTGTAACTCCCTACAATTTACCACCGAATTGTGCATGACTACTCCTTATATGTTTTTAACTTTAATTATCCACTGGGCCTAAAAATCCAAAGGACAAAATAGATGTCTATTTGCAATCGTTGATAGATGAGTTAAAATTATTATGGGATGAAGGTGTGTTAACCTTTGACATATCAAAAAAACAAAATTTTATCATGAAAGCTGCACTAATGTGGACTATCAATGATTTTCCTGCATATGGTATGTTGTCTGGTTGGAGTACATCAGGAAGATTAGCATGTCCATATTGCATGAATAATTCAAAGAGTTTTTGGTTGGACAATGGTCGTAAATTTTCTTGGTTTGATTGTCATCGTCAATATTTACCTATGGATCATGCATATAGAAGAAATAAGAATGCATTTTTAAAGAATCGAATTGAAGATTGTCGCCCTCCATTGATGTTGTCTGGGGATGACATGTGGGAACAAGTTGCTTATTTTCCCAAAGTAACTGAGGAAGTACAATTTACCTGCCATGGTTGTGGTGTAGCTCATAATTGGATAAAACAAAGCATTTTTTGGGAGTTACCATATTGGAATTCCAACCTATTAAGGCATAATCTTGATGTGATGCATATTGAAAAAAATGTCTTTGACAATGTCTTTCATACAGTCATGGACATCAAAGATAAGACCAAAGATGACAATAAGGCAAGAATGGATTTAAAAAAGTATTGTAGGAGAAGGGAGTTAGAATTGCAACAACTACCTAATGGGAAAGTTCTAAAGCCTAAACCAAATTTTTCTTTATCTAAGGAGCAAAAAAAATTAGTGTATAAATGGATTCTTGAGTTGAGAATGCCTGATGGTTATGCCTCAAATTTGCGTAGATGTGTAAACATAGAGCAAGGGAGAATGATTGGAATGAAAAGTCATGATTGCCATGTATTTATGGAGCAATTATTGCCTATTGCTTTTAGTGCCTTGCCAAATCGGGTTTGGAGACCTATAGGTGAGTTGAGTAAATTCTTCAAAGATTTATGCTCAACTATTTTGCAAGTGGATGATCTGTTACTGATGGAACAAAACATTGTCATTACATTATGTAAATTGGAACGATTCTTTCCACCTGCATTCTTCAATTCCATGGAACATTTACCTATTCATTTGCCTTATGAAGCAAGAATAGGAGGTCCGGTTCGATATAGATGGATGTATCCATTTGAGAGGTAAGTTCTTTAGTATATTTAAATTTGAAAATGCATACTTTTCTTCTATGAAATTAGTGATTAATTATATGATGATGTTATATTAGGTACTTGAATAAGTTAAAAAAAATGGTTAAGAACAAGGCACGTGTAGAAGGGTCAATATGTGAGGCATATATGGTGCAAGAGACTTCTCATTTTTGTTCATATTATTTTGAGTCTCATGTGCAAACAATGAGAAATAAAGTTAGTCGCAATGGATGGAGGTGAGGATGAAGAAGTAGACAAAGTATCAACAATTTTTAGTCATCCTGGTCGCTCTAGTGGAACTTCTTCGACCCGATATTTAAGTAAGAAAGAATTAGAAGTTGCACATTTGTATGTATTACTCAATTGTGAGGAAGTTCAACCATTGATCAAGTAAGTACCTAAATTGATTTTGACATGCATATTTTAATCATGATAGAACTAACATAATGCTATGTATAAATAATAGAATATTTGAACAATTTCTAGAAGTAGTAAATCCAAACATCAGTCAAAGAGAAATTCAGGCTAGGATTGCTTCTGATTTTCCAAGATGGTTTTAAAGATATGTAAGTATTTAAAACATTTTGTAAATTAAATTATCACATTAGTAATGTATGTGTTGACATGTATGACTACATTAACTTTTTTCTTATCATTTATTTAGGTTCAAGATAGAACGAATATGGTTCAAAGTCAGTTTTTGCAAGACTTATCATGGGGTCCACGGAAAAAGGTTTTCACTTGGCCCATTTATTTTGTCAATGGTTTCAAGTTTCATACAAAAGAATGGAGCCTTGGAAAGCAAACAATTAACTGTGGAGTTTGTGTTAAGGGTGAAGATAATGGAGATGAAGAAAATTATTATTATGGTATAATTAAAGAGATTATGCAACTTGAATACATAGGAGAGCCAACAAAATAATTAGTTGTATTCAACTGTCAATGGTTTGATTTTGAGAGGAATCGTGGTGTAAAAGTTCATAAGGAATATGATATTGTGGAAGTTCATCATCGTAAAAGGTATTTGAATTATGATCCTTTCATACTTGCAGCAAATGCAATTCAAGTGTATTATATGTCTTATCCTCAAAAAATAAAGGAAAAGGTAGATTGGCGGGTTGTCATTAAAACCAAATCAAGAAGTATGGTTAATGATCAACATATGCTAGAGGTTGCATATCAAGATGACCTTTCTAATACTCAATTTGTGTCAACTGATGAACTACTTGGTCAATTAAGAGATGATGAAGGTGGATATGTAGAAGTAATAGGGAATGAATTACTCAATGATAATCAAGACAATATGGAAGATGAGGCACTGATTCGAGTGAGCGATAATGAACAAGAAAGTGAATTTGGTGATGAATATATATCTAATGACGAGGATGAAAATGGTAGTGATGGTCATGAATTTCATCAAGAAATTGATGATGATGATGATGAGGATAAGGATGATAATGAATGATTTTTATATTTGAGTTTTCACCATTATTTAACAAATGTAAGAAAATATGATATTGTCATAATCAACATACAGTTTATTGTATTTTTCATCATTTCTTCTTATTCAACATATATATTATTTGCTTAAAAATAATTTGTTGTAGTATGTACAGATGTCAGAAAAAAAAATGAACAAAACTTATTTTAAGAAGTCGTTTTGTAAGGCACCAACTATCTGGGACTGTCGAAGAACATGTTGGATCTACTCCTTCATTGGGAGGTCAGTCTCGTCAAGCTCCTTCAGTTGGACCACAAGTTTCTCCTAGTTCACTCCCTCGAGCAAGTTCTATTTCTGGTCCTCTTGCAGCACATGTTACTCCTTCACTGTGAGGTGACTCTGGTGAATCTCGTTCAGTTGGACCACCAGTTGGTCCTACTCCACGACAGGGACCAACTTCTACTTCCGGTTCTCTTGCAGCACATATACATTGTACCCCTTCCGTTGGACCATGTTTTGGTTGTACTCCATCTCTAGGAGCATGTAATACTACTCCACCTTTAGGAACACATGCTACTATTCCACCACTTAGGCCATCAAATCCTACTAATTCTAAAGATGGAAGACAACCAAAGTCTTCAAGCATCTAACCCTCGAACACAAAAAACAATTGCTTCTCATGAAGATCAAAATGCATCAGATGTCCAAAGCACTAGTCAGAAGCCTGTTTTAACACTTGATGGATATGGGTAAATGAATTAAAATTTAAAAATGTTAAGTTTTGTTCAAAATTTATATATAACTTGTATTTATAATTGTAATTTTGTTGTAGGTTTTTGCCCTCATACTTTGCAGCTAATGCAATTGGTGATATCTTTAAAAACCATTATATTGAAGCATGGCCATCATGGAAGAAGGTACCTAAAACCACTAGAGACATGTGGTTCATAGAGTTCATGGTATGTTATTACATTACTTGTTAACTTTAAACTAATTACTAATTCTTCCACTTCTTTTAATTTTAACTTGTTTTATTTTTTTCTATAGAGAAAATATACTATTTGTCCATTTGACCATAGGTGGGCTAGAAGGAACTTTGAAATGAGAGGTGCAAGCATATTGAAAAGTTCATTGAATAAGGCTCGCATGACAATGAAGAAGCCAAATTGGCTTGCAGAAGATGTATGGGATACCTTATGTCCACATTGGGGATCAAAATAATATAAACACAAAAGATTAACTGCAAAAGCAAATCGATCTTCTGAATGTCGAGGATTTGGAGTTTCACTCCATACAAGCCAGCTCTATTAGCATTTCTCAACATAGAGAAAATCGGTAAATAGTTTTTCAACCATTTTTATTATGCAATATACTTCCCATTGTATATTTTAAACAAACTTGGGAAATTTCAAGTCTTTGATTTGAATTTATGGTTTTTTTGGTATTCGTTACTACCTTCCTTATACTTGGTTTGTTTACTGGTGTACATGTTGGTATCCATTATTATCCTTCTTATAGTTAGTATTGTTGTTGGTTTGTTTACTGGTGTACATGTTGAACTTTAAAATGCCTTTCTTTCGCATTCAAACTTTTAAGCTAATATATACATTAATTATGAAAACCTCTACCCATTTGGTTATGGAAAGAATAAACAACATTACTTACTTCCCATTTGGTTAATGGTACGCATTTGTGATTTAATATTCTTTATGACACTAAGCATCATGACAAGTTTAGAAACTTATTTATTTTTATAATGGATATCGTTATTTCTAAATTCTTATTTTGTTCTTATTTTAGACAAAGTTGAATGGAAAATGTCCTACTCAATCGGAGTTGTTTCACCATACACACCAATGGAAGGACAAAACATGGGTTGATCAAAGATCAGCACATGTGGATGTAAGTCACAAATATGATATGCTAATTTGTTTACCATTGATGTCTTCCCTTTCCAATTTATTACTACTTTTTTTTTGTTTATAGGCTGAGTTTACCCGTGCATGGGAACAAGCATCTCATTCAGCATCTATTACAGGAGTGTCTCCACCGATGAATTACAAGTTTAGTGTGAAGTTGCTTGGAATTAACAAAGGCAAGGTGTATGGACTTGGATCCGAGTCGAGCAAAGCAATTAGGAGACAGTATTATCACGATTCTAATTCAACATCAGTCGAAGCTATGAAGGAAGAGATTGAACAACTAAAAAATAAGTTAGAAGTCTGTTGAGACCGAGAGGATGTTCTTCGTGATAGGATGATCAACAATGAGAAAGAAATTCAACAAAATAGCAAAATGTTGCAACTTTTGATGGAAAAAATGGATGTTCAAGCTTCTCATACCTAAATTCAAACTTTATTGTACTTACAACTTATTTAGATTTTACATTTATTATTAGTTAATATTGAAATTATGTAGTGCACTTGAACTTGTTTAAATATGAACTTGTTTAGATTTGATGAATTTTGAAGAACATATCATGTCCAATTTTCAAGAACATTTGATATTTGAACTACTCTTATTTTGATGAATATTGTAAAATATTATGTATTGAAATATATTTAATGCTTTTTATCAGGTTTAATTTTTAAAGAATTCCAAAATTTAAAAAATAAAAACTATTATAATAGTGACTGATTTAGTGACTGATAAGCTTGTTCCCAAATTGGTCACTAAATCAGTCACTAAATCATTCAAAGAATCGGTGACTAAACCAGTCATTGAATCGGTGGCTAAATCAGTCACATAATAAGTTACTATATCAGTCACAGAATTGGAAACTAAATCAGTCACAGAATTGGAAACTAAATTAGTCACAAAATCGATGACTAAATTAGTCACAAAATCAATGACTAAATCGGTGATTATATTCGGTGATTAAATCGGTGACTATATTTGGTGACTAAATCAATTACTATATTCGGTGACTAAATTGGTGGCTATACATCAGCGACCAATGAAATAACGACTAATGCTCATTGGTGACTAAATCGGTCACTCTTTCAATTAGTCACTGATTTTTTTCAATTAGTCACCGATTTTTCGGTCACTATTTCCAGTTTTTCTTGTAGTGGTTTAGAGTCCTTTATGGGTGATTGGAGGATAGCTAGGGAGGTATTTGGTAATAGGTGAGAAATGATAAAAATGACACTTACTTAACATATCCCAACTTTACTATTGTCCAATCATGTAGATAGCACCTCAGGTGATGAGAAGCTGAGGAAGACTTACACCAAGCATTGGATCTAGTTGTACATCTTGTGCCCTCGACGGTAGATGCGTTGTACCACCTTGACTGCGTGAAACTAGGTCGATTTTAAAATGGTCAAATGTTAGCCTTTGGTGGAACTTGTTTATTATAGATAGATTCTTCCAAAAGGCAACTCATATTTAGTAAAGACCGGTCATGTGGCTAAATATGAAATTGATATTGTTATGTTTTGTTGTTTATGAATCACATATTTGTGTTCGTGTTGTTATATGACTTGATAATATAGATGATAACATGTGATTAGTACGTTATTTTATTAGTTTATCCATGCATTGATATAGATGCTACTGCAATGATCGTACTACATACTAGGACATATTTTTCTGTTGGTGAATCTGGAAGTAAACTAGCTAGACAAATTTTTTTTTAATTCTATAAATTATATATATTTTAAGGACTTATTAGTCTATAATTAATTTTATAAAATTAATCGAGATGATACATTTTTAAAATTCAAGTAATATTAATATAATATTACTTATAATATTTACATTTTTTTTGTCAAAAACGTTCTCCAAAATTATTTTCTTTATATTTAAATAATAGGGATTGAATTGATTACCATGCATATATTAAAATGATTTGATTATAAAAGTCCAATTAGTAGTAACGATTTTAGTTCAAAAGTCTCGTAGGAAACTAGGACCCATTTTGCAAGAAACAAGTACCAGGCTATATAATAATGAATATTAGCGGTCTTATAATCTTAAAAGAGTTTTTATGTTTTCTGCTTATACTCAACTCTTTCTTGGTATCCTTTTGATGTGTGAGTAATTGAAGTGGTTTGTGTTCGCTAGGATTCCCTTTGTAGTTGGGCTGGTAAGGCCAAGAGGGCCACTAGACCATAAAACCCTAGATGCTACCTGAGTGGGATGAGGAACACGTTGCATATTGCGGCACTCTTTACACACATATTTCTCCTTTTGCACATAGAATTTTTCTTTAAAAAAAAAAAAGAGTTTTTGCATGAATTAAGCCTTATGATTATCTATATTCTTTTATGAATATTACTTTATAGCGTATTCCGTGGATGCCTGCTTTTCGCATACTGCTTCTCTTATTTGCGCTGCTTTTTCTCTCCACTTGCTTTCTTTTGCGCTCTGTTCATCCACTTTCTATAAATCTTTAATGGATAAAGATAAAATACAGCCTTTTCTAGGCAATGAGTACAAAACCGCCATAGCTATGGTGGAACAAATCACAAAGTCTCCTCCGGTAGGTTATAAAAAACCTTCTTCAGAGGTAGATCAAGTACACTCAGTCCTTATTGGACAAAATAATACAATAATAGCACTACTAGAAGAAGTTTCTAGGAAGCTAACACACCTAGTGGATTCCACTAAAGAAACCAACTTGTCGAAAGATATAGATGGTCTTACAAAACAAATCACAAACTTGTCTCTAGGAACACACATACACACAAAAACAATTTCTAAAAGTTCCCAGAAATTTGTTAAAGTTACTACAAAAACAAAAGTTGTAGATAATAACGCAGCAATCCCCACAAACAATAATAATAGTTTATAATGATTAGACAACCTAATCCAACCACACAAAATGAAACTGAAAGTGTTAATATGATTAACACACCAAATTCTAATAACACACAAAGATTCCCTAGAAACCCTAGAAGATTAAGGGAACACCAGACCAGAAGCCAAAATCTCATACAACACCCAGGAATCTTAGATAGATTCTTGAACAGACAAAGATCTACTAATATTAGAAGATTAGAAGATTTAGTAGATATACAACAAAATGCAGATGTAAGATCTAACTCAAGGATAGATTCTCGCAATCCACGACAACTATACAACATAGGATGGCTAAGTTCTGAAAGAACCAGCCTTTACCGATATAGGAGGATAGAAGATTTTCACCTCCCAGATAACACCTACAAGATAATCCCATTAATATCTCCACAAACAGGAAGACAATTACAAACCCAACAAGGTAGATACGTACACATGGGATTAATTACCATAGGAGTTAGATCTCTGGCTAGACATATGGTTGGAGCTAGAGCCTTGATAGTTTTACACGATTCAAGGTTCCAAAACAATGACTCACAAAGTGTGATAGGGATTTTAGAGGTAGATTTAAATCAACCTTTTTCCCTTATATACCTTGCTCCAAATTTGACTTTAACTTTACAAGACTTCATAAATCACATAAATTTAGAAGTACAAACTATAGGTTTCGGACCCGATTGGATGGGAGAAAACCTACATTTAGACATAACCTTCATAGGAAGAATAAGTAATCACATTACTTCCATGTATAGGATAAACACCAAGCCATTAGAAGAAGCCATTAGCTCTTTTGGTACACAATTCCTGCCTGCTCAAGCTTTCATAAGAAGAAATGAAGGGCATCTATGGCAAACACATCTCCCCAGAGAAGAAAACAATATAATTACAGCCCCCTCTTCTGCTATTTTACATAACAGATCTCGAGGACTTAGCTTAAGCTTCACAAATTACACAAGTATCCCAACAACAGACCTAGAAGAAAATAGGACAACAAAAAATAGGCATAGCACTTCAGCTATTCCTACCAGCGAAAATTTTTCTATGATGAACATCATGCAGTACGATGACGACGAAGATGATATGACTGATGAAGAATGGAATCATCATCAGAAAATCATAGCCATGTACAGACAAGGATCCCTAGAATCCTCTACAAATATTGAAAATATTTGTGAAGAAACAGAGGATATCATAAATAATTTCCTTCATAATTTGTCTTTAGAAGATAAAGAAGATAAAGAAGAAAATTCTTCAATTTTATCAGAACCTATATCCAGAATAGGTTTTGTTCATGAAAGTATAGGATCAGTGAATCCTAATAGTTACCATCTAGAACATGATGGTACACAAAGTTATTCAACTGGATTCATACCTAGAGAATCCCCGACAAACGTCACTTTTTCAGACAACCAATACATAACACAGGGAAAAAGACTCCCGATAGAGCCTAATTTCTCCTTACCAAATCTTTTATTAAACATAGGAGGAATTGATCCTCAATTATTACCAACATACATAGAACAATGGACAACAACCGTAATCCGTGATTATGGCATCCATTATGAAAAGGAAGTTCAGACTTCCCAAGAAATGATTACCAAAGGAGAAACATACTTGGGCGATATCGCCAGAGCATGTTGGGAATCTTTCAAAAAGAATTACCTGACCGAATTAAACACGTTAGTAATTGAACCAGGTCCTAACATTTACAATTTCTGTTCCTTAATACAAAGATTACTTACTTCCCAATCTGCGAATGATGGGAATACACTTAGACAACAAACCTATTTAGGACATCTAGAAAGATTGTCAATATCTTACTTTGGAAAAATAAAAGAATTTTTGCAAGATTATCTCATGTACGCGTCCATAGCCGGATGCTTTCATGATGTAAATGTGGGAGAAAAGATGTTTCTTAAACTCCCAGGAAAATTGGGACAAAAAATTAGAGAATCCTGGAAAATGATGAGGTAACTCCGATGTTGAATAACTCTCAATAAGAATACAACACATTATGAAAATAATGGAAGACACATGTACGCATATTGCTATACAAAAACAACTAAAAAATTCCGATTCTGGAATTTGTAAACAGATATACACGCCACAGCAATACAATCAAAATAAAAGAAATATTCCTAGAAGAAAGCCTAGGACCTACAGTCAAAGGTCTCGATTGGTATCTGACGAAACCAACTAGGTCTAGAAAGACTTACACTATAAGGTCTTCGAATTCTAGAAAACCTACTCTAAATCCTGACAGACACGTTAGGAAATACAGAGAAAGCAAGAATTACAAACAAGCATTAAGATGCTATGCTTGTCACCAAACTGGACATTTCTCTAGAGATTGTCCAAACATAGCAAATCTCTACACAAAAGAGACAGAACTTATAAAATCCTGCCATATGAATCTTCTTCCCATCGATGAAGATGTATCTACTGACTCAGAAATATTATCAGTAATCAGTATAACAGAATATGATGATGAAATAAATACAAATAAACTACAAAAAAATTATGATTTGATAAACGATTTTACACACAATGAATTCATACACATATATCCAAAAGGAAATGATTTCGAAATAAATGAAAAATACAACGAATTAGGTGAAATACTAGACGAATCTGGATATTACCTAATGAACACAATAGAGACAAATAATTGTACTCATACGTTACAATACTTTTTAGGGCCAGGATCCATTCCTTGCCAATATTGTGACAGATACTTCCATAAATCTCAGAGGGCTCATTGTCCCCAATGTTATAGAAATTTTTGTATCAGATGTATTACGACCCATCTGAAAATACAAGAAATACCAATTTTCTCGGAACACAGAGAAAATACAAAAGACAAAAATATAATAGATACTAGAACTTCAATCCTAGAAACTAGACTAAATAATCTCGAAGCAAAACTTCTTCGGTTAGAACAGATAGTTCAAGACCAAAAGACAAACATAGTCTCTAAAAACGTACAAAATAACATGATGGGAACTACGGAATGTATCCCATTAGTTTGTAATGAAAAACAACTAATATCCATTAAAGTATTAGTTAAAATAAATTTCCCTAAACAAGACAAAAATCCTGTTAGAGAAGAAATTATACAAGCCCTTTTAGATACAGGATGTTCTGAAACAGTCATCTGTAAGACAAAAGTACCTCCAAACATGATTATTAAAAGTAAACAAATACGTAGAACTAGGACCATGTCTGGACTAGTTATGATAAACGATGAAGAAATAAATAATATTTCTTTACAATTTAGCACAAATTGTGACCTGTTTGGTCAGAAAATACACATCAAAACCATACGAGTAGAAAACTTAGTCCCTTCCAAACAAAGCATGATCATTGGCTTAGATTTTATCTTAGGCCAAAATAGAACAATTACTATAAACAAAGATTACGTGATTATTAGTGATAAAGCACAGATGTCACCCATAATTAGTGGAGACAGTTACATAGAACAACCTTCTGAGGAATGTTCATGTAAAAACCCCAAGTCACAGGATAAATGTGATTGTGAAACAAAAAATTTCTTAGGAGAATATTATTATCCAGACGATATTATGGATTCCTTTACATCCATTAAAATATCCAAAACAATTACTTTCAATAATATCCAACAGATTCTGGATAGATTAAATAAGACAAGTATAATAGGTGAAGACCCAACTAAATTTTGGGATCGTGACCCTGTTATTTGCAAAATAAATATAATCAACCCCGATTTGATTATAAAAATGAAATACATACAGTTTAACAACTGGGAACAAGAAGAGTTCCAAGGGCACATTAATCTTCTATTAAAATTAAAAGTGATAGCCCCAAGTGAAAGTCCTCACAGGAGCCCTGCTTTCATAGTAAACAAATCCTCTGAACAGATGAGAGGTAAATCTAGAATGGTTTACAATTACAAACGGTTAAACGACAATACGGTCGAAGATGGATATACAATTCCATCTAAAGAAGTCCTTATAAATCGCATTCAAAATGCGAAATGGTTTTCAAAATTTGACCTCAAAAGCGGTTTTCATCAAGTAAAAATGGAACCAGAATCCATAAAATGGACAGTCTTTTCCTGTTCTGAAGGACTGTATGAATGGCACGTAATGCCTTTCGGTCTAAAAAATGCCCCTGCAATCTTCCAAAGAAAAATGGATAACATTTTCAACGGTTGCAAATCATTTACATGTGTTTATATCGATGATATACTCATTTTTTCAAAAACAAAAGAAGATCACTATCTTCACTTAAAACAAGTCTTATACAAACTTGAAAATTATGGCTTGATAATAGCCAAAGGCAAAATGGAAATCTGTAAAAATTTTATAGAATTCCTAGGAACAGAAATTGGAAACGGAACGATAAAGCTCCAACCCCATATTTCTAGAAAAATTCAAGATTTTCCTGATAAAATGGAAGATATAAAAACCTTAAGATCCTTTTTAGGACTCTTAAATTACGCAAGAAATTTTATTCCAGATTTAGGAAAATATACTGCTCCTTTATACAATAAGACTTCTTTAAAAGGAGAAAGAAAATTTAATTCTGAAGACATAAGTTTAGTTCAGAATATTAAACAAATGGTAAAAACATTACCCACATTACAACTTCCGTTAGACACCGATTATCTAATAATTGAAAGTGACGGATGTGAATTAGGATCGGGAGCAATCCTGAAGAAAAAGAAAAATAAATATCTTCCCAAAAATACAGAACAAATATGTAGGTATGCCTCAGGCAAATATACTACTAAACCAAAAATCTATCAAACCAGCACTGACTATGAAGTCAATGCCATCATATACGCCTTAGAGGCTTTCAAATTATTTTTGATTAACAAACCAGAAATAACTATTAGGACAGATTGCGAGGCAATTGTTTCCTATGGCAAGAATCAAATTAATAATGACAAAAAACCCCACCGAAGGTGGTTACTTTTCAGAGAATATATGAATTCTGGAAAAATCATAAATTTCGAAATATTAAAGGATCTGATAATATGTTTGCTGACATTCTTTCCAGGTACATATTTGAAAAATAAAGACTCAAAATCACTTCCATATATTTCTAAATATGGATATTTTACACATTGAAGATCCTGAAATCCCTCCTGGATTCCAGGTCATGATAGAACAAGGGCGACCAATGCAGATTAGTCCTGTTTATAGTCCTAATCCTGCTATTGAAATCACAAAACAAATAAAAAGGTTAAAAAGAAAATTAGCCAAACTCAGGCTAAGACGAACCCAATTATTCCAACACAATCCTTTTCGATACACCTATACACTAGCCTCATACAAAGGACAGAGTTTAGTCCTAGAAAAGACTATGCAAAGACTAAAAATATTTTGTTACATAACCTGTTTATTCTATCTGTTTCAGGAACGAAGTACAAAGAAGTGCAATTACAAAGTACGCAAGTACACATACAAAGCACTAAAGTGTACAAACACAAAATACGCAAGTACATACAAATAGTACTCAAGCATATACAAAGTGCTTAAGCACAGATACACAAATGGAGTTCATCCAAAATACAAAGAAAGGACCTCAAGGTCCTAAAACTGTAAAATCCCCATTCGTGGTGGAATAGTATACAAAATTTGGCAAACAAGAATTGCCAATTCTCACAAATGTTTACCATTTTAATGGTAGAGAAAATACAAACCCCAAATTAAATGTCTTAATTGACAATATTTGGAATATACCAAAACACACAGCTCAAAATGAGCATCAAGTTGCTAAAGTTAAACAGAGCATTATTTGTGCTTTGTATAATTTTTGTAACTCAAACAATAAAGGAGTCGTTTTAACTTCTCCTGCCTCTCCTTCTGGGAAAGGTTTCACACATTTCGCTCTAATTACAGGGCCCAACAAAGGGGTTTACACCTCATTCAGAGACCTCTCTGAGGCCAAACAAGATCAACTTTGGTCCAGCTATAAGGGCTTCTACTCTGTAGAAGAAGCCCAAATGGCATTAAAGCTACAGACCATTGATGAAGGTAAAATAAAAGCAGCCCTTGCCATGGAACCCAAAAACCAAACCTACGCTACATCCTGTAGCATCCCCACACAAATTAACCCAAATATCCTTCTTGCAAAGTTTGGAATTATACAAGAGTTTCTTTTAGAGGTCCACTCCGAAACCCAAAACTACAACGGGCTTTTTGTAAAAACACAAACATATTTCAACCGAAGAAACCCATGTGTATAATCTTTAGAATATTGCAAGACAATAGATATAAACTGCACCTGTCAGATAAAGGTCATTATCAGACGGGCCCAAATAAACTTAAAAACCTTTACAAACCAATTATACAGGGATCTTGTCATAAGCCCCCAAATACTACTAGAAACTGGATGCCTACAAACAATCTCAATCCCCCCCACAGAAAGATTTCTGGCCTTAACCCCCGAAATTAATTCTGTAGTCAACGAGATACAGGCAGAACACATGAATAATGTGTTCCTAGACATAACTTCTTCCCCCAGAAGTGCCTCTTCTCCAAACAGTACAGCAAGCCACGTAATAAAGTTGTACACAGACACTAGCCTAGATAGCTTTACAACTCCAGAACATGATCTATTCAAAGGATTGTGTATCAACAAAGACCAGTTATACCAGTATCACCTTTGGAAAGCCTACATAGAAGGGTCTAACTGGAAATTTTCAAAAAGAGATGTCCAGGAGTTCATTCTCCTCAAGGAAACTGCCGACACGAAGTTGTACTGGAAAAAACACATGGGAAACAAGTTCCACCCTTTCCCCATCTAAGCAAGTCCAGTACTAGTAAAACATTTTGAACGTGAAAGGATATACAAAGAGATATACGAACAAACAGGGTGTCATGGACAAGAGACACCAGGTGCATCCTTTCCATCTGACAATGAAGAACCCAAGCTTTCAGATCACATGCTGGAAGAAGAACTCGGAGATCTGACTTCCGTATCAGTAACTCGGAAATAACTACAACAAAAGTTTTTACCTGAGACATAGTAATTTTACTCTTTTACAAGAGTAATAGACTGAAGGGTAAAAACCAAACACACAAGTTTTCGGTCAACAAGAATGACCGTTCACACTAAAGAATGCTCGTTCACATACACAGTATACCTTACAAATTTTATAAATAGACTCGTAAGTTTCTTATGCTGAGCAGAGGCCCTCATACAAAAAACATCTCCTCTCTCTAGAAATCCCCTCTCTTCCTTCTCTCTTGAACCTTTCTCTCTTCTTCGCTCATTGTAATCAATTCACAATCAATAAAGAGGAATTGTTCAGCTCTCCCCTTCCTTTCCCCTGCAAAGTAAGTAGCTCCTTCATGGAGTAGTCTTGTTTTGGGCATCTACGGATGCCTTAAGTGATATTCATTAAAAGATGCGATAATTCATTTAAAGGCTTAATATATCTGTTTGTACAACTTTATTTCCTTTATCTGTTGGCTTCATAAGCTTATAAGAGAGTATCTAACCGGCTTTGCCAGATTTATACTCTTATAATCTTAAAAAAGCTTTTATGTTTTCTGCTTATACTCAACTCTTTCTTTTCCTCTTCTCTTCCTGGTATTTAATATTATAGTTACAATTAATAACATATTAAAAAATCTGTTAAAAGGGAAATATGAACGAGTTAAAAAATAAGTTGAAAGGGAAATAATAAGGACGAGTTGATAAAACTAATGCCGAGGAAGACTCTAAAAAACGTGATAATAATTTTAGAATAAAGTTTATGTGTGAATCATGCATGAATTAGTTTAGATTGTTTTCAGTTTATGTTTATTAATATATAGTATATTGTTTTTAAGAAAATCTTAAGTATTTTTTAATTTATTTTAAAAATATTAATATTATTTATAAAAATATAATAATTATTTTATATTTGTTTGACTACGGTATTTACAGATAATAGAAAAGTTGGCATCATATTCTATTAAATTTTTAAATTCAATTATTGAAATATAATTTATTATCATTAAAAATATTGTTATTTTAATTCAAACTCTTGTATCTATAATCTATTTTTAAATATCTTTTAAATTCAAATGTATCATTTGTCTTCTTTTTGGTGTCATGGCTGTAAATAAAACAATCATAAATACTTTTTTAAAATATATATGACATCACGATTATGTTGTAGAAGAAGAATCTTTATTTCGGCAATTTTCAAAAAATGTTGATATTAGTATAGTTGCACTCTTCTTCATAACCTAGAGATTTTGTTTCATCCTTCTAGGTGCATATATTGTACTTGAGGCCAAATTTCTTTACAACTTAACCTTTATGGAGCATCTGATTCTATAACCCTACTTTTTTAAAATGCAACCCTATTCATCTAATATGAATGTGGGAAAGCGTTACCATATGCACATCTCTTTCAGGGTGATATTAAATAGAGTGGCAATAAAGAATAATATAAATAACATATTAAAATTAGCTTACAAATATACAAATATATAAATATACAAATATACAAATATATATATGTAAAAATATACAAATATACAAATATACAAATATACAAATATATAAATATACAAATATACAAATATACAAATATACAAATATACAAATATACAAATATATAAATATACCAATATACAAATATACAAATATACAAATATACAAATATATAAATATACAAATATACAAATATACAAATATCCAAATATACAAATATACAAATATACAAATATACAAATATACAAATATACAAATATACAAATATACAAATATATAAATATATATAAAATATACAAATATACAAATATACAAATATACAAATACACAAATATATAAATATACAAATATATAAATATACAAATATACAAATATACAAATATACAAATATACCAATATACAAATATACAAATATATACAAATATATAAATATATAAATATATAAATATATAAATATACAAATATACAAATATACAAATATACAAATATACAAATATATAAATATATAAATATACAAATATACAAATATACAAATATACAAATATATAAATATATAAATATACAAATATACAAATTAGAAATATACAAATATATGAATATACAAATATACAAATATATATATATATAAAAATATACAAATATACAAATATACAAATATATAAATATATAAATATACAAATATACAAATATACAAATATACAAATATATAAATATACAAATATACAAATATACAAATATACAAATATATAAATATACACATATACAAATATACAAATACACAAATATATAAATATACAAATATACAAATATACAAATATACAAATATACAAATATACAAATATACAAATATACAAATATACAAATATACAAATATACAAATATACAAATATACAAATATATAAATATACAAATATACAAATATACAAATATACAAATATACAAATATACAAATATACAAATATACAAATATACAAATATACAAATATACAAATATACAAATATACAAATATACAAATATACAAATATACAAATATACAAATATACAAATATACAAATATACAAATATACAAATATACAAATATACAAATATACAAATATACAAATATACAAATATACAAATATACAAATATACAAATATATAAATATACAAATATACAAATATACAAATATACAAATATACAAATATACAAATATACAAATATACAAATATACAAATATACAAATATACAAATATATAAATATACAAATATACAAATATACAAATATACAAATATACAAATATATAAATATACAAATATACAAATATACAAATATACAAATATATAAATATACAAATATACAAATATACAAATATACAAATATACAAATATACAAATATACAAATATACAAATATACAAATATACAAATATACAAATATACAAATATACAAATATACAAATATACAAATATACAAATATACAAATATACAAATATACAAATATACAAATATACAAATATACAAATATACAAATATACAAATATACAAATATACAAATATATAAATATATACAAATATATAAATATACAAATATACAAATATACAAATATACAAATATACAAATATACAAATATACAAATATACAAATATACAAATATACAAATATACAAATATACAAATATACAAATATACAAATATACAAATATACAAATATACAAATATACAAATATACAAATATACAAATATACAAATATACAAATATACAAATATACAAATATATAAATATACAAATATACAAATATACAAATATACAAATATACAAATATATAAATATACAAATATACAAATATATATATATAAAAATATACAAATATACAAATATACAAATATACAAATATACAAATATATAAACATACAAATATACAAATATACAAATATACAAATATACAAATATACAAATATACAAATATACAAATATACAAATATACAAATATACAATTATACAAATATACAAATATACAAATATACAAATATATAAATATACAAATATACAAATATACAAATATACAAATATAGAAATATAGAAATATACAAATATAAAAATATACAAATATATAAATATACAAATATACAAATATACAAATATACAAATATACAAATATACAAATATATAAATATACAAATATACAAATTAGAAATATACAAATATACAAATATATAAATATACAAATATACAAATATATATATATAGAAATATACAAATATACAAATATATAAATATACAAATATACAAATATACAAATATACAAATATACAAATATAACAAATATATAAATATACAAATATACAAATATACAAATATACAAATATACAAATATACAAATATACAAATATACAAATATACAAATATACAAATATACAAATATACAAATATACAAATATACAAATATACAAATCTACAAATATACAAATATATACAAATATATAAATATATAAATATATAAATATACAAATATACAAATATATAAATATACAAATATATAAATATACAAATATACAAATATACAAATATACAAATATATAAATATACAAATATAAAAATATACAAATATACAAATATATAAATATATATATAAATATATAAATATACAAATATACAAATATACAAATATACAAATATACAAATATACAAATATACAAATATACAAATATACAAATATACAAATATACAAATATACAAATATACAAATATACAAATATACAAATATACAAATATACAAATATACAAATATACAAATATACAAATATACAAATATACAAATATACAAATATACAAATATACAAATATACAAATATACAAATATACAAATATACAAATATACAAATATACAAATATACAAATATACAAATATATAAATATAAAATATATACAAATATACAAATATACAAATATACAAATATATAAACATACAAATATACAAATATACAAATATACAAATATATAGAGTATACAGATGTAGATATGCAGATGTGACTAGATGATGTAGATATGCAGATGTACAGATGTGCAGATGTAAGATATGGAGTAGTACTGGAGTAATGTGAGTATAGATGTACCAGATGTGCAGATGTGGAGTATGCAGATGTGCAGATGTGCAGATGTGCAGATGTGCAGATGTACTGGGTATGCAGATGTGCAGATGTGCAGATGTGCAGATGTGCAGATGTGCAGATGTGCAGATGTGCAGATGTACCAGATGTGCAGATGTGCAGGTAGTATGATGTGCAGATGTGCAGATGTGCAGATGTGAGATGTGCAGGTATGTGAGTATGGAGTAATGATGTGCAGATGTGGAGTATGCAGATGTGCAGATGTGCAGATGTGGAGTAATATGGAGTATGCAGATGTACCAGATGTGGATGTGCAGATGTGCGAGTATGTAGATGTGCAGATGTGCAGATGTGTAGATGTAGAGAGTGTAGATGTGCAGAGTATGCAGATGCAGATGTGCAGGTAATGCAGATGTATGCAGATGTGCAGATGTACTGGAGTAATAGATGAGTAATGCTAGATGTGCAGATGTGCCAGATGTGCAGATGTGCAGATGTGCAGATGTAGCAGGTAATGCAGATGTAGAGTACAGATGTGCAGATGTGCAGATGTGCAGATGTGCCAGATGTGCAGATGTGCAGATGTGCAGATGTATGGAGTAATGCAGATGTGCAGATGTGGAGTATGCAGATGTAGATGTGCAGATGTACAGATGTGCAGATGTGCGAGTATGCTAGATATGGATGTCAGATGTACCAGATATGCAGATGTATGCAGATGTGCAGATGTACAGATATGGAGTATATAGATATGCAGATGTACAGATGTAGATGGAGTATACAGATGTGCAGATGTATGATATGCAGATATGCAGATGTACAGATGTACAGATGTATAGATGTGCAGATGTACAGATATACAGATGTACAGATGTAGATGTACAGATGTACAGATATACAGATATGCAGATGTACGAGTATGCAGATATACAGATGTACCAGATGTGCAGATGTGCTAGTATGCAGATGTACAGATATGCAGATGTACAGATGTGGAGTATGCTGAGATGTGCAGATGTGGAGTAATGCAGATGTGCAGATGTGCAGATGTAGATGTAGATGTGCAGATGTGCAGATGTGCAGATGTGGATGTAGATGTGCAGATGTGGATGTGCAGATGTGGGTGTGCAGATGTGCAGAGTGTGCAGATGTGCAGATGTGCAGATGTATGTAATGAGTGTGCAGATGTGCCAGATGTACGATGTAGATGTGCGAGATGTAGATGTGGATGTGCAGATGTGCTAGATGTACTGGAGTACTGGATGTGCAGATGTGTGCGGAGTATATGAGTATGCAGATGTGCAGATGTGCAGATGTGTGGAGTGTGCGAGTATGTGCAGATGTGCAGATATGCAGATGTGAGTAATGTAGATGTGCAGATGTACTAGATGGAGTATGTATGGAGTAATAGATGTGCAGATGTGGATGTGGAGTATGAGTATGCAGATGTGCCAGATGTGCAGTATGTGGAGTGATACCAGATGTATGGAGTATGCAGATGTGCAGATGTGCAGATGTGCAGAGTATGGAGTATGAGTATACTAGATGTGCAGATGTGCAGATGTGGATGTGCAGATGTATAGGTATGCTGAGTAGTGCCAGATGTGCTAGATGTGCAGATGTGCCAGATGTGTGAGTAATGCCAGATGTGCAGATGTGCAGATGTACTAGATGTGCAGATGTGGAGTATGCAGATGTGCAGATGTGCAGGTATGCAGATGTGCAGATGTGCAGATGTGGAGTGTACTGGGTAATAGATGTGCAGATGTGGATGTGCAGATGTGCAGATGTGCAGATGTGCAGATGTGTAGATGTGCCAGATGTGCAGATGTGCCAGATGTGCAGATGTGCAGTGTAGATGTGCAGATGTGCAGATGTGGATGTGCAGATGTAGATGTGCAGATGTGTAGATGTGCAGATGTGCAGATGTGCAGATGTGCAGTAATGAGTGTGCAGATGTGCAGATGTGCCAGATGTGCAGATGTGTAGTGTAGTGCAGATGTGGGTATTGCCAGATGTGCAGATGTGCAGATGTGCAAATACATAAATATACAAATATACAAATATATACATATACAAATATACAAATATACAAATATACAAATATACAAATATATAAATATACAAATATACAAATATACAAATATACAAATATACAAATATACAAATATATAAATATACAAATATACAAATATACAAATATACAAATATACAAATATACAAATCTACAAATATACAAATATATACAAATATATAAATATATAAATATATAAATATACAAATATATAAATATACAAATATACAAATATACAAATATACAAATATATAAATATATAAATATACAAATATACAAATATACAAATATACAAATATACAAATATATAAATATATAAATATACAAATATACAAATATACAAATATACAAATATACAAATATACAAATATACAAATATACAAATATACAAATATACAAATATACAGATATACAAATATACAAATATACAAATATATAAATATACAAATATACAGATATACAAATATATAAATATACAGATATACAAATGTAGTAAATATACAGATATACAGATATATAAATATACAAATATACAGATATACAGATATATAGATATACAAATATGCAAATGTACAAATATACAGATATATAAATATACAGATGTACAGATATACAAATATACAGATGTACAGATATACAAATGTACAGATATACAAATGTACAAATATACAAATATATAGATATACAAATATACAAATATACAAATATATAAATATACAAATATATAAATATACAAATATACAAATATACAAATATAAATATATAAAAATATACAAATATACATTTATACAAATATACAAATATACAAATATACAAATATACAAATACACAAATATATAAATATACAAATATATAAATATACAAATATACAAATATACAAATATAAAAATATACAGATATACAAATATATAAATATATATAAATATATAAATATACAAATATACAAATATACAAATATACAAATATACAAATATACAAATATACAAATATACAAATATACAAATATACAAATATACAAATATACAAATATACAAATATACAAATATACAAATATATACAAATATATAAATATACAAATATATAAATATATAAATATACAAATATATCAAATATACAAATATACAGATATACAGATATGCAGATATATAGATGTATAGATATACAGATATACAGATAGTACAGATGTACAGATATGCAGATATACTAGATATATAGATATACTAGATATGCAGATGTGCAGATATACAGATGTACAGATGTACAGATATGCAGATGTACAGATATACAGATGTGCAGATGTACCAGATGTACAGATGTGCAGATGTACAGATGTACTAGATATGCAGATGTGCAGATATACAGATATACAGATGTGCAGATGTACAGATGTACAGATGTGCAGATGTGCAGATATACAGATGTACAGATATGCAGATGTACAGATATACAGATGTACAAGTATATACAGATATGCAGATATACAAATATACAGATATACAAATATACAGATATACAGATGTGCAGATGTACAGATGTGCAGATGTGCAGATGTACAGATGTGCAGATGTGCAGATGTGCAGATGTATAGATGTGCAGATGTGCAGATGTGCAGATGTACAGATGTGGATGTACAGATGTGCAGATGTGCAGATGTGCAGATGTGCAGATGTGCAGATGTAGATGTACCAGATGTGCAGATGTAGATGTGCAGATGTGCAGATGTGCAGATGTACAGATATGCAGATGTGCAGATGTACAGATGTGCAGATGTGGAGTATGCAGATGTGCAGATGTGCAGATGTGCAGATGTAGAGTAGTATGCAGATGTGCAGATGTGCAGATGTGCGAGTAATGTGTAGATGTATGGATGTGCAGATGTGCAGATGTACAGATGTGCAGGTATGCAGATGTGCAGATGTGCAGATGTATGGAGTATGCAGATGTACAGATGTGTAGATGTGCTGGATGTGCAGATGTGAGTAATGTACTGAGTGTGCAGATGTGCAGATGTGCAGATGTATGGAGTAGTGCAGATGTGCAGATGTGCAGATGTGCTGGATGTGCAGATGTGCAGATGTGCTAGTATGGATGTAGATGTGCAGATGTGCAGATGTACTGAGATGTGCAGATGTGCAGATGTGCAGATGTGAGATGTGCAGATGTGCAGATGTGCAGATGTGCAGATGTGCTGAGTATATGCAGATGTGCAGATGTGCAGATGTGCAGATGTAGATGCTGGATGTGCAGATGTGCAGATGTAGATGTGCAGATGTATAGATGTGGAGTATGTGCAGATGTGGAGTAATGCAGATGTATGGAGTAATGCTGGTAGTATGTGAGTATGCAGATGTGCAGATGATGCAGATGTGCAGATGTGCAGATGTGAGTATGGAGTAATGCAGATGTGCAGATGTGCAGATGTACCAGATGTGCAGTATGCAGATGTGCAGATGTGCAGATGTGCAGATGTGCAGATGTGCAGATGTGCAGATGTGCAGATGTGCAGATGTGCAGATGTGCAGATGTGCAGATGTGCAGATATGCAGATGTGCAGATGTACTAGATGTGCAGATGTGCAGATGTGCAGATGTGCAGATGTGCTAGTATGTGCAGATGTGCGAGATGTGCAGATGTGCCAGATGTACAGATGTAGATGTGCAGATGTATGGGTATGTATGGAGTATGCAGATGTAGTAGATGTGCAGATGTGCAGATGTGTAGATGTACTAGATGTGCTAGATGTGGAGATGTGCAGATGTGCAGATGTGCAGATGTATGGAGTAATGCAGATGTGCAGATGTGCAGATGTGTAGATGTGCAGATGTGCAGATGTGTATGGAGTATGCAGATGTGCAGATGTGGAGTGTAGGTATGGATGTGCAGATGTGCAGATGTGCAGATGTGCAGATGTGCAGATGTGCGTATGTAGATGTGAGTATGTGCAGATGTGCAGATGTGCAGATGTGCAGATGTACGAGATGTATGCAGATGTAGTGTGGAGTATGGAGTGTGATGTAGATGTGCAGATGTGCAGATGTGAGTATGCAGATGATGCAGATGTGCAGATGTGCAGATGTGCAGATGTACAGATGTGCAGATGTAATGTAGATGTACAGATGTGGAGTATGCAGATGTACTGGAGTATGCAGATGTACAGATGTGCAGATGTGGAGTATGCAGATGTGCAGATGTGGAGATGTGCAGATGTGCAGATGTGTATGGAGTAGTGCAGATGTGCAGATGTGCAGATGTGCAGATGTGCAGATGTGATGCAGATGTGCAGATGTGCAGATGTGCAGATGTGCAGATGTGCAGATGTGCAGATGTGCAGATGTGCGAGTATGCAGATGTGCAGATGTGCAGTATGTGCAGATGTGCAGATGTATGGAGTATATGCAGATGTACAGATGTGACAGATGTGTAATGTAGATGTGTAGATAATGCAGATGTGCTAGTGTAGATAATGTAGTATAGATGTACAAATGGAGTAGATATGCAGATGTGCAGATGTAGATGTGCAGATGTATGGATGTACTAGATGTGCAGGATGTACTGGAGTGTACAGATGTGCAGATGTACAGATGTGCAGGTATGGATGTGCAGATGTACAGATGTGTAGTATGGAGTATGGAGTAATGCAGAATGTGCAGGTAGTGCAGTATGCAGATGTACAGATGTACGGATGTGCAGATATACAGATGTGCAGATGTGCAGATGTGCAGATGTGCAGATGTACCAGATGTGCAGATGTACAGATGTGCAGATATGCAGATAGTGCAGATGTGCAGATGTGCAGATGTATGGAGTAATGCAGATGTGCGGATGTAGATGTGCAGATGTGCAGATGTATGTAGAGTAATGCAGATGTAGTAGATGTGAGTATGCAGATGTGCAGATATGTAGATGTGCAGATGTACAGATGTGCAGATAGTGCAGATGTGCAGATGTGCAGATGTGCAGATGTGCAGATGTGCAGATGTGCAGATGTGCAGATATGCAGATGTGGGAGTATGTAGAGTGTGAGATGTGCGTATGTAGCTGAGTAAAGGCTATGGTATGTAGTGGGGTTCACTGCTTTGAGTACTTGTATACAAATATACAAATATACAAATATACAAATATACAAATATACAAATATACAAATATACAAATATACAAATATATAAATATACAAATATACAAATATACAAATATACAAATATACAAATATACAAATATACAAATATATATAAATATACAAATATACAAATATACAAATATACAAATATACAAATATACAAATATACAAATATACAAATATACAAATATACAAATATAGAAATATAGAAATATACAAATTAGAAATAGCGCTAGCCACTTGACCAAAAGCTATAGCTATTAGTAAGGGTTCACACTTTGATACTTATACCCTCAACACCCACCACGCTCCGCGGCTCAACTCCCCCGCTCATCAGGAATATCCAGGGGACTTACCCACGCCTACCCGCGCACACTGCCCCAAATTCCGTCCTCGTCCGGAATCGAGCACGCGACCCGGGCTCTGATACCAAAGGCAAAGCACGCAGCGCTAGCCACTTGACCAAAAGCTATAGCTATTAGTAAGGGTTCACACTTTGATACTTATACCCTCAACACCCACCACGCTCCGCGGCTCAACTCCCCCGCTCATCAGGAATATCCAGGGGACTTACCCACGCCTACCCGCGCACACTGCCCCAAATTCCGTCCTCGTCCGGAATCGAGCACGCGACCCGGGCTCTGATACCAAAGGCAAAGCACGCAGCGCTAGCCACTTGACCAAAAGCTATAGCTATTAGTAAGGGTTCACACTTTGATACTTATACCCTCAACACCAAGACAAGACCACAATAATTTTTCTTATCTATAATAGTGTGATCCTATCTGTAATAGTGTAATCTTATCTGTAATAAGAAAGTTCAATTATGCCCTTGTAAAAGTTAGGCACAGTATGTCCTTATATGTAAATTATTGTTCGAGTTTTAGCTATAAATAAGCTCGAACCGCTCATTGTAAAATCAATCAAATATATATGAAGCCCCGTTCTCTTTCTTTCTAAGTTTCTACTACTTTCTGCCTTCTAAAGTTTTGTGAGTATGCTTTCTTAAGTTTTATTTATGATGAAATACTTTCTTGCTTATTTACAGTATGATTTTCAATGTTCAATTATGCCCTTGTAAAAGTTAGGCACAGTATGTCCTTATATGTAAATTATTGTTCGAGTTTTAGCTATAAATAAGCTCGAACCGCTCATTGTAAAATCAATCAAATATATATGAAGCCCCGTTCTCTTTCTCTCTAAGTTTCTACTACTTTCTGCCTTCTAAAGTTTTGTGAGTATGCTAAGTTAATAATTCCTTCTTGTAAGCAATTAATGTCGGCTCCTGAGTCTATTAGAGCAATTAAATTTATTTCTTCATTTTTTATTATGAGTTTTATTTCACAATACCATTTGTGAATAGTAATAAGATTTAAATAATTTGTATTTATTAATGAATCTTCGGAGTTTGATGTTGAGGCTTGATTTTTATGGTTTTGTTCTCTAAGTTTTTCTTTTCCTTCTAATTCTAGTAATCTATATTCTATAGACCAATTTTGATTTCTTAATTCAGTTACTTCTGCTTTTAATTTTTTAATTTCTTCTTGTAATTCTTTTGTGGTAACAGACGTGGGTTGTCTAAACCCACGTACGAGCTCTGCAAGATCCTTCACAAGTCGAAGAAACGGGTTCGTCTGAATCAGTATCGACAAACCCCTTCAATATGTTTGACTAGGCAACAAGACAAGACCTCGACAAGACAAGACCACAATAATTTTTCTTATCTATAATAGTGTGATCCTATCTGTAATAGTGTAATCTTATCTGTAATAAGAAAGTTCAATTATGCCCTTGTAAAAGTTAGGCACAGTATGTCCTTATATGTAAATTATTGTTCGAGTTTTAGCTATAAATAAGCTCGAACCGCTCATTGTAAAATCAATCAAATATATTAAACCTTTACTTAAGTATTCTTGCATTTCTTTTTACAAGTATTCTAGATATTGGCTATTCATTGGTATAGGTCTAGCTTTGGTGTTTATAGATCTTTCATCGAAATTATCAATATAGGGTAATGTTACTTCATATTTTTTTCTATGCCAAAAGGCGGTTGGATTTAATTCGCAAATTTCTTTTTCTATTTTTGATTGGATCTTTTTTATTTTTTCTTGTATCTCATTACTTTGCAATTGTTCTTCTATTCTTTTGTATTGAATTTCTTTAGAAAGAAAATTAATATGTTTTCTTTTGTTAATGATAAGATTATCTTTTACAATATTTAACTCTCTTGGTTTCGGTGGATGTATAAATTCAAAACATATAGTTTTATTTAACACTTGGGTTTCTAATCCTTTATGCGTGACTGTAAATGGATATAATAATGATAAAAAGGGTGTTCCTAAAATACAGGGAGTATTTATATTTTTTATTAATACAAATGATGTTTCATAACAAATTTTGTTTTTACAAATTTTTGCTGAGGAGAGTTTGTAATTAATTTCCATTTTAGAGTTGTTGGCACTTATAACTTTTTCTGAAGATTTTTCATAATATTTTGAGTTAATAATTCCTTCTTGTAAGCAATTAATGTCGGCTCCTGAGTCTATTAGAGCAATTAAATTTATTTCTTCATTTTTTATTATGAGTTTTATTTCACAATACCATTTGTGATGTGGAATGTGATTGGTGATGGATGGTGGTTATGAAAGAAGTTCTGCATCAGATGATGAGCCCGTGCGAAAACTTTTTCTTTTATTGGCGCCGGCTATTCGATTGAGTCGAAAGCCTACCAACGCATAAAGGTTCTGATTCGAGCGAGAGCCCAAACTGGGGAGGCGAGAGAAGAAAAGAACATTGAAAATCATACTGTAAATAAGCAAGAAAGTATTTCATCATAAATAAAACTTAAGAAAGCATACTCACAAAACTTTAGAAGGCAGAAAGTAGTAGAAACTTAGAGAGAAAGAGAACGGGGCTTCATATATATTTGATTGATTTTACAATGAGCGGTTCGAGCTTATTTATAGCTAAAACTCGAACCGCTCATTGTAAAATCAATCAAATATATATGAAGCCCCGTTCTCTTTCTCTCTAAGTTTCTACTACTTTCTGCCTTCTAAAGTTTTGTGAGTATGCTTTCTTAAGTTTTATTTATGATGAAATACTTTCTTGCTTATTTACAGTATGATTTTCAATGTTTACAAATATACAAATATACAAATATACAAATATACAAATTAGAAATTTACAAATATATAAATATACAAATATACAAGTATATATATATAAAAATATACGAATATACAAATATACAAATATATAAATATACAAATATACAAATATACAAATATACAAATATATAAATATATAAATATATAAATATACAAATATACAAATATACAAATATACAAATATACAAATATATAAATATATAAATATACAAATATACAAATATACAAATATACAAATATACAGATATACAAATATATAAATATATAAATATACAAATATACAAATTAGAAATATACGAATATATAAATATACAAATATAAAAATATACAAATATACAAATATAGAAATATATATAAATATATATAAATATACAAATATACAAATATACAATATACAAATATACAAATATACAAATATACAAATATACAAATATACAAATATACAAATATACAAATATACAAATATACAAATATACAAATATACAAATATACAAATATATAAATATACAAATATACAAATATATAAATATTCAAATATACAAATTAGAAATATACAAATATATAAATATACAAATATACAAATATATATATATATAAATACACAAATATACAAATATACAAATATATAAATATTCAAATATACAAATATATAAATATATAAATATATAAATATATAAATATATAAATATACAAATATACAAATATACAAATATATAAATATATAAATATACAAATATACAAATATACAAATATACAAATATACAAATATATAAATATATAAATATACAAATATACAAATTAGAAATATACAAATTTATAAATATACAAATATACAAATATACAAATATATATATATATATATAAATATACAAATATACAAATATACAAATATATAAATATACAAATATACAAATATACAAATATACAAATATATAAATATACAAATATACAAATATACAAATATACAAATATACAAATATATAAATATACAAATATACAAATATATAAATATACAAATATACAAATATATAAATATACAAATATACAAATATACAAATATATAAATATACAAGTATACAAATATACAAATATACAAATATACAAATATACAAATATACAAATATAGAAATATACAAATATACAAATATACAAATATACAAATATACAAATATACAAATATACAAATATACAAATATAGAAATATGCAAATATACAAATATACAAATATACAAATATAGAAATATAGAAATATAGAAATATAGAAATGTACAAATATACAAATATACAAATATACAAATATACAAATATACAAATTAGAAATATACAAATATACAAATACATAAATATACAAATATACAAATATATATATATAAAAATATACAAATATACAAATATACAAATATATAAACATACAAATATACAAATATACAAATATACAAATATACAAATAAACAAATATATAAAAATACAAATATACAAATATACAAATATACAAATATACAAATATACAAATATACAAATATACAAATATACAAAAATACAAATATACAAATATACAAATATACAAATATACAAATCTACAAATATACAAATATATACAAATATATAAATATATAAATATATAAATATATAAATATTCAAATATATAAATATACAAATATACAAATATACAAATATACAAATATACAAATACATAAATATATAAATATACAAATATACAAATATACAAATATACAAATTTACAAATATACAAATATACAAATATACAAATATATAAATATACAAATATACAAATATACAAATATACAAATATATAAATATACAAATATGGAAATATACAAATATACAAATATACAAATATAGAAATATAGAAATATAGAAATATACAAGTATACAAATATATAAATATACAAATATACAAATATACAAATATAAAAATATACAAATATATAAATATACAAATATACGAATATACAAATCTACAAATGTAGAAATATACAAATATACAAATTAGAAATATACAAATATATAAATATACAAATATACAAATATATACATATAAAAATATACAAATATACAAATATACAAATATACAAATATACAAATATACAAATATACAAATATACAAATATACAAATATACAAATACACAAATATACAAATATACAAATATACAAATATACAAATATACAAATATACAAATATACAAATTAGAAATTTACAAATATATAAATATACAAATATACAAGTATATATATATAAAAATATACGAATATACAAATATACAAATATATAAATATACAAATATACAAATATACAAATATATAAATATATAAATATATAAATATACAAATATACAAATATACAAATATACAAATATACAAATATATAAATATATAAATATACAAATATACAAATATACAAATATACAAATATACAAATATACAAATATATAAATATATAAATATACAAATATACAAATTAGAAATATACTGAATATATAAATATACAAATATAAAAATATACAAATATACAAATATAGAAATATATATAAATATATATAAATATACAAATATACAAATATACAATATACAGATATACAAATATACAAATATACAAATATACAAATATACAAATTTACAAATATACAAATATACAAATATACAAATATACAAATATACAAATATATAAATATACAAATATACAAATATATAAATATTCAAATATACAAATTAGAAATATACAAATATATAAATATACAAATATACAAATATATATATATATATATAAATACACAAATATACAAATATACAAATATATAAATATTCAAATATACAAATATATAAATATATAAATATATAAATATATAAATATATAAATATACAAATATACAAATATACAAATATATAAATATATAAATATACAAATATACAAATATACAAATATACAAATATACAAATATATAAATATATAAATATACAAATATAAAAATTAGAAATATACAAATTTATAAATATACAAATATACAAATATACAAATATATATATATATATATAAATATACAAATATACAAATATACAAATATATAAATATACAAATATACAAATATACAAATCTACAAATATATAAATATACAAATATACAAATATACAAATATACAAATATATAAATATACAAATATACAAATATACAAATATATAAATATACAAATATACAAATATACAAATATACAAATATATAAATATACAAATATACAAATATATAAATATACAAATATACAAATATACAAATATACAGATATACAGATATACAGATATACAAATATACAAATATACAAATATACAAATATACAAATATACAGATGTACAAATATACAGATATACAGATATAGAAATATACAGATATACAAATATACAGATATACAGATATGCAAATATACAGATATACAAATATACAGATATACAAATATAGAAATATGCAAATATACAAATATACAAATATACAAATATAGAAATATAGAAATATAGAAATATAGAAATGTAGAAATATAGAAATATAGAAATATAGAAATATAGAAATATAGAAATATAGAAATATAGAAATATAGAAATATAGAAGTATAGAAATATAGAAATATAGAAATATAGAAATATAGAAATATAGGAATATAGAAATATAGAAATATAGAAATATAGAAATATAGAAATATAGAAATGTAGAAATATAGAAATATAGAAATATAGAAGTATAGAAATATAGAAATATAGAAATATAGAAATGTAGAAGTATAGAAATGTAGAAGTATAGAAATGTAGAAGTATAGAAATATAGAAGTATAGAAATATAGAAGTATAGAAATATAGAAATATAGAAATATAGAAATATAGAAATATAGAAATATAGAAATATAGAAATATAGAAATATAGAAATATAGAAATATAGAAATATAGAAATATAGAAATATAGAAATATAGAAATATAGAAATATAGAAATATAGAAATATAGAAATATAGAAATATAGAAATATAGAAATATATGAATATATGAATATATGAATACATGAATATAGAAATATATGAATATATGAATATATGAATACATGAATATGAATATATGAATATGTGAATATGTGAATATATGGATATATAAATATGTAAATAAATAAATATATAAATATATAAATATATAAGTATATAAGTATATAAATATATAATATATAAATGTATAAATATATAAGTATATAAATATATAAATCTAAAAATGTATAAATATATAAATATATTAGTACATAAATATAAGTATATAAATATGTAAGTATTTGAACATATAAACATATCAATATATTAATATATCAATATATTGATATATCAATATATAAATATATGAGTATATAAATATATAATATAAAAATATAAAAATGTTAATATATAAATATATAGATATATAAATATATAGATACATAGACATATAGATACATAGATATATAGATATATAGATATATAGATATATAGATATATAAATACATAGATATATAGATACTTAGATATATAGATACTTAGATATATAGATACGTAGATATATAATTATATAGAGATATAAATATATATGATATAAAAGTATATACATATAAAAATATATAAATATGTAGATATGTAGATATATAGATATAGAAATATATAAACATATAAATATATATATATATATATATATATATATATATATAAACTTCGAGTACATATTAATATAAATAAATACAGTATAAGTAGAAATAAATAAAATATAAAATATATACAAGTATATAGAAATATATAAATATATAAATATATAAATATACAAATATATAAGTATATGAATATATATATATATGTATATGTATATATGTATATGTATATATATATATATGTATATATGTATATGTATATATATATATATGTATATATGTATATGTATATATATATATATGTATATATATATATGTATATATATATATGTATATATATATATGTATATATATATATGTGTATATATATATATGTATATATATATATATGTATATATATATATATATATATATAATATTGACAGATTTATCGACTAATTTTATTTCTCACAATATGGTGCGAATTCTATCGACGATTTTTATCGACGGATAATTATCCATTGGTAATTTACAGATAGATTTAAAAATTACTAACAAAAAATTTTTCGTTGGTAATTTACAATTTTCTTGTAGTGGTGGTATCATAGCCTAGTTAATCTTGGTGACCGACTCGGACAAAGGCAAACATGTCCCGTAGTGGTAAAGCCTAACAACAATTAGGGTCACTACTATGGTAATGGTTGAGAATCCCCTTAAGGAAAGTATACCAATGTGGAAAGGTATCAAAGGGACCGTTGTGGTAAACCCAATAGTAGTTAGGGTAGTCTCACTCTTGAGGGTGAGACTATTAGGAATTCAAGTGAGAGTGAGAGTAAAGTTCCACATTGAGTAGAAATGATAAAGTTGAGTTGTATATAAGAAAAAAATAAAGACCCATAAATATTAAGCATTAAGGTTTTGGGTTAGAGGTAGTGGCATAAACACTTGTGTGGTTGTGTTTGTAGCCCATTTTCCTCCTTAGAATCTCCCAACAAGAGTACATGGTGAAAAAATTGGTTTTTCTAGTTTTGAGAGTGCATATTAAGTAGAAGGAGGTTTTGATCATGACATGGATACATTAATTCATGATGTTTTTGGAATACATACAACTAATGAAGGGGAGAATATAGATATAGAAGTGAAAGATGAGAATCTTGAACTAATTGTAAATGAACGTAATTTCCTACAATCTAAGGAGGTTTATTCTGATAAGTTTTATCAGTTGTTAAAAGAAGTTGAACACAAACTTTATCCTGGATGTAAGAAATTCACAAATTTGTCTTTCCTCGCTTATCTCTATCATTTGAAATGTCTAAATGGGTGGAGTGGTAAAAGTCTTTCAATGTTACTAGAGTTGTTAAAGGATACATTACCGGAAGGAAATACTTTGCCTAAGTCCTTTTATGATGCAAAGAGGATAATTTCAAGATTGGGATTGAGCTACAAAAAAATTCATGATGGAAGAACTCTGATGATAATGAAGGACAAAAAAAGATACCTGCAAAGGTTCTTCGTTGGTTTCCTATTAAACCTAGACTTCAAAGACTCTTTATGTCATCAAAAAACTATTTCTTTTATGATATGGCATGAGTGTGGTCGAACTAAGGATGGACTCATGAGATATCTAGCTGACTCTTTGGCTTGGAAGGATTTTGATAGTCGATATTCACAATTTTCTTCTAATCCTCATAATGTTAGATTATGTTTGGATACAGATGAATTTCATCCTTTTAAAACTATGACCATTTCTTATAGCATTTTGGCCAGTCATATTGATTTCTTATAATTTACTTCCATGGATGTGTATGAAACAACCTTATTTTATTTTCACATTACTTATCCCAGGTCCAAAAGGTCCACGTAATAAACTTGATATCAGCATGTAACCTTTTATGGAGGAATTGGAAGAATTGTGTGTGGACAATTAATGATTTTCCTGCATATGCAAATTTGTCTAGATGGAGTATAAAGGTTAGTATGTGTGTCTGTGTTGTGGCTTTGAAACTCCAAGTTGTTTCACTCTTTTTTGTTCCCCTCTCTCATTTCTCTCTTTTTAAAAATTTTTCTATTTGTCATTGAGAATTATTTACACCAGTTTATAAATTATAAGGACGAAATAAGTCAAAAGTTTACTTCAAGAACAAAATAGAAATAATTCATAAACTAAAAACATATTTAACTAAAAAATTATTATCTTTCTAGCACCATGAATGTTATCCTCCAAGCACAATTAATGGTATTTTTTTGTAGTAAAGTTTAGATCGACATTTACTTTTATTAAATAAAGTTTCCAATAAATAAAATATAAAATCAAAATCAAAAGGAAGCATATAAAATATTTATTAACATGAATACACAGAGAGAAGATACTCTATATTTTAGTATTAATATTTTTTATTTTAAATAGGTAAGTTTTTTAAAATATTTTTTATGCATTATATTAATTAAATATTTCTAAAAAGCTCTAAAATTTAGATTGAAGTTCAATTTTTGGATTACCAAAATCGATAATGGATAGTAAACAATATTATTTATATAAATATTTGTTACATGTGAAATTAAAATCTGAAAGAGTGCTATTTGAATGGAAATATCTCATGATGTGAGTTTTGGAAACGGCTGGTTTATTTTGTCTATTGACACAATAGATTTTTATGCAAAATGAAGATATTTGTGATTAGTTTATATTTTTGTCAGTTTGACTCAATTTGTTACTATTCTTATCGAAAACAGATTGAAGAGGTCTTTTCAAATTGGAAGATGATCTATTGTTGAAATTTGGGCTCTACTCGATGACTATATCACGAATTCAGACTGAACTTGATATATCTGAGTAGTAGATCAGCGAATGGTTTACCTGTGGAAGACTCTCCGACAATCAAATCAGTAAGAGTATAATATAAAAGTATTTAGGAATAGAGTAATAATGAATAGAATGAATACTTCTTTGGGTATTGATCTCTATTTATAAGCCTTTGTGGGCTTTGTAATTGATAAAAGATTGAGTTGGTACCCAATTATGATAAAACAAGTCATAACCAATTTGTGGTTAATAATAACTAAACTGCATAGTCATAACAAAATTAACCAAGTCATTAGGATTTGTTATAATAACGTATTTTTGTTATTATACGTATCTTAAGATATGGGGTAGTACATAAGCCCCCCAAGCTCGGAATCGAATATGAGATTTGCAAGTAAAGCGATTTATGAGGATGAATGAGTTTGATATTTTGACCAAGTTAGTCATTTTTGTGTTAGAGCTTGTAGAGTCGAGCTGTTTGATGTTTGTTTCTTTCTAATTTGAGTTGTATTTAAGGTCGATGTTTGAATGACACTTCATTCAAGTAACTCATATGACTTTGATTCAAGTAACCTTTAAATTTGAATGACTTTAATTCAAGTAGGTAAGATGACTTTGATCCAAGTAACCTTTGAACTTGAATGACTTTTGATTCAAGTAGCTCGAATGACTTTGATCCGAGTAATCTTTGAACTTGAAGGACTTTGATTCAAGTATCTCGGATGACTTTGATCCAAGTAATCTTTGAACTTGAATGAATTTGATTCAAGTAGCTCAGATGACTTTGATCTGAGTAATCTTTAAACTTGAATGACTTTGATTCAAGTAGCTCAAACGACTTTGATCCAAATAACATTTGAGCTTGAATGACTTTGATTCAAGTAGCTCAAATGACTTGAATGACTTTGATTCAAGTATTTCGAATGACAGTGGATAGCAGGGTCCTTTAACAACAAGTTGGCTTCCACCATATAAGCCCTAAGATGCTTGTCTAGATATGAAGATCCATCATACTTCAATGTAGGGTGACTTCTAGTTGCGAGGGAGCTTGACACGAGCAATATCCATGGTGAAAGGGTGAAAGCCTGTAGATCCTCCTCTATTCGCCTCTTTGGTGGACAGGATTAGAGGGGTTTTGCCTCCCTTTCTGTTACCCGTAGGGGATGCCCTATTGGACGCGTGCAGATGTTAACGTTGGGACTAGCCCTCCTGGAAAGGGTAACATGATGGAGTGCGAGATGCGTCATGGTCATCTCGATCTGATGGTGCTTTGTGCTTGGAGGTTGTTGTAATGGCTCAGGTTAGTCGTAGTCCTTTCGAGGTGTGAGCGACTTAGGGTGATCAGCGTGAGGTTGTAGAGTTGGGTGGGATTCCCCCATGTGCTCGGTGTCACGTGATTTGCTTCCTGACCTATGAACCTAATGGTCCTAAATTAGGATGACGAGTTGATCTTGGACAGTTTTAAGCTCGAGCCTTGTGTGCATGATTTGTAGGCCTTGATGATGCTTGGCTTGGAGCTCGACAATCACATGGAGGGCTACCTCATTTCTCTAAATGAGACCCTCCATATGTTCCTTGATAGTTGCTACGATGGAGGGATCCATTCCGGAGTGAGGTGATGAAGAAATAGTGTTAGCCCTCCTGGGAGGGTAACGTGATGGAGCACGAGATGTGTCATGGTCATCTCGGTCTGATGGTGCTTTGTGCTTGGAGGTTGTTGTAATGGCTCAGGTCGGTAGTAATCCTTTCTAGGTGCGAGCGACTTTGATGATCAGCGTGAGATTGCCGAGTTGGGTGGGATTCCCCATTTGCTCGGTGTCACGTGATTTGCTTCCTTACCTATGAACCTGACAGTCCCAAATTAGGATGACGAGATGATCTTGGACAGTTTTAATCTCGGGCTTTGTGTGCGTGATTTGTAGGCCTTGATCGTAATTTGCTTGACGGTTGACAATCGCATGGAGGGCTGCCTCATTTCTCTAAAGGAAACCCTCCATATGTTCCTTGATAGATGCTACGATGGAGGGATCCATTTCAGATTGAGGTGATGAAGAAATAGTATTGGATTGCTTGCTTCGGGTGCAAACCATGAAACTAGTGGTCTGGAAAAAGTTTTACCTAGACCCCACAGTAGGCGCCAAATGTTCTTACAGAAAAGAGATTGAAAAGGTGTTCCGAGATTGGAAGATGATTTATTGTTGAAATCCAGGCTCTACTCAATGACTATGTCTTGAATTCGGGCTAGACGTGATATATCTGAGTTATAGACCGACAGGTGGTTTACATGTGGAAGACTCTCCAACGCTCAAGTCAGCAAAAGTATAATATAAAAATATTTAAGAATAGTGTAATAATAAATATAATGAATACTTCCTTGGGTATTGATCTCTATTTATAAACCTTTGTGTGCTTTCTAATTGATAAAAAAATAAGTTGATTACCCAATTATGATAAAATAAGTCATAACCAATTTGTGGTTAATAATAACTGAACTCCATAATCCTAAGCAAATTAACTGATAACTTATTTTTGTTATCATATGTATCTTAACATACGGGTAGTACATTAGAAAATTTTGTTTATTGGATAAGTATTATGATTGAAGTTTTTTGTTTTTGTTTTTAACTAATATATCATTTAGTAAAAGATTACAAATTAATGGAGAAAAGAAATGATTGAAGAGTGATACACGTGAAAATACAACACATAGTGGTTATTAAAAAGTTTTTAAAATTATTATGATTTTTAATTTTAATTTACTGTTAAAGTTACAAATATAAATAAATTAGTTGTATTAGAATAAAATGTGACAAATTATATTTGTAAATGTATTTAGAATGTCTATGAACTAAGAAAGTGGCAAATTTTGGAAAAATGCTAACAATATGTGTTATCATCTTTATAGATTTTTTTATTAGTTCTTGTTTTATCTTTAATAATTTACATTTGACGCATGTTTATCTTTCTCCAAATTTACATCTTGGTAATTTAATTTTTCAGTAAGAAATTTATTTTTCAAGTAAATTTACATTTTGAAACATTTACTTTTAAACGTTTTTAAATTTCATGTCCTTTATAGTTCTTTGTATTTTTTACTCTTTTTCAAAGCAGTTTTATATTAAACTATCTTTAATTTTTTAGCAAGTTTATCTTTAGAAGTAAATATCATTTCTGCAAATATACATTTTAGTAATTTACATTTTAGAAGTAATTTATTTTTGAACATTTATTTTTTTAGGTATCTCTAATTTAACAAAAATCTTATAAAAGAAAAATAATTTATTATTTTAACGTAAAACTTTATTTTTGTTTATGTTTCATAAAAATTAGAAAAATGCGACTATATTTTTAAATTTACTGTTTGTTAATGTCTTTGATGTTCATGTCTTTTAAGTTATAACTAATAATAAATTTATTTTTTCTTATAAATTCTTTTTATTTAGAGTAAAAATTTAATATTGGTTTAATAGACTTTTTGGTTTTAATTTTTTGGGTCATTTTATAATTTTTTTCTTTTAATTATTTTTTTTCAATGAAGTCCCAATTTTGATTAAAAACAATTAATATTGTCCTTAGGTTAAATTGATGTTCATAGTGTTAGAAAAGTGAAGACTTGTCACATACAATGAGAGGTGACATATTCAGTGGGAGACACCTGTTGTGTCTTTTCTCTCTCTTAGCTTATCTATTTTCTCTCCTCCTTCATCTTCTTCCTCTCCTCTCTCTCCCCTTCTTCTTCACCCTCCCATTCCCTCCTCCTCTCCCACTCTCACATTCCCTCATCTTCCACTCTTGCCTCTACTGACCATGTATCCATCCGACATTATGGTGAACCCCAATGGAAGAAAGCAACACGTAAAGACGAAGCAACAAACAATTATGCGGATTAGGGACTTGCATAGATAGACTACAACACTTGATGGTGAGCACGAACCGGAGGCACCGAGGTGAGTTCATCACTCCCGAATTCCTCTTCTATTTTTGTGTTTTTTTCCTTTCTCACTTTTATTCACTTTGCTTTTTCTTTCTTCATTCTCAAATAAGATACAGGAAGCCATGGTGGAATGTTTGTGCTCTCATTTTGTATAATTTTCTAATGCACTATCACAAATGTTTCATTAGGTGCAGGAGTGAAGGAGTATACGATTGTGTAGCCATCATTGATGTCTCCAATGAGGAGGGTGTCGTTGGAGGTGATGGAATTAGAGGAACACTCTCAATGCAAAGGGGTGAGGGATGATGAATTCAAGAAAGAGAAAAAAGACTAAAACCAAAAGAAGAAAGAGAAAGTTTATCAATATCAGTCTCTTAACACCTTAACACTAATTTAACAGAAGAGATTACATTGATTGTTTTTAATCAAAATTGAGACTTGATTTGAGAAAAAAAATAATTAGATGAAAACATTGTGACCCCAAAAATTAAGACGAAAAAGCCTATTAAACCATTTAATATTTTAATCTAAAAGTTTTTATGTTATTGTATAAAAAAGATAAATTTCTCGGTGCTTTAAGTTGTCTTAAAGTTGTATATCATTGATCTTTGAAAATTAGTGACAAGTTCAGAAAAACCAATGCCCTGAATTAATTCAAAATTTCCATTGTAGTGATGATAATATTCATGATTTTGTGTAATTTTTTTTTGCTTATACGTCATATTGGAATTGAATTCTTGTCCTTATACAAGATTGTGAATGTCAAAATCTTGGTTTGAGTATGAGTTATAATCAAGTTTTTTAATTTGTAAATATTGTTACAATTTATCTTTCGAAAGGATGGAAGTAATTTGAGCTTCTATATTATTATAATCTACATTAGTGAATGAAGTGTTGTCTTGCTCTGGTTCTGAATGATGAGTTTCTTACCTAAACTATCATTTCTTGAATAAATAATATACAATTAAACCATGAAACTTTCTATTATGCTATTTATCACTCTCTTTTTGGAAGGACAAAGAACTTGGCGTTATAATCCCTACAATAATTATCTGTTACTGTAAGAAATTGTGTGTACCAATCATGTCATCATGAACATGAAATCATTACAGTTTGTTAGAGATTGGTATTATCTGACTGATTACATACTTATTTTTTTTTCATTTCTATAAAGCCTTTATTAATTTGATTCAAGAGGTTGAATTTTACTTATGTTAAAATCACGTAGAAAAATTTACATTTCTTTATCCCTAAAAGATATCGTTAATGATTTGATCAAAACTGCAGATGTGTTTATTGCAACTGGAGTACTATTTTATTATCATGAATTGATCTATGGAAAATTGCCGGTCCGATTTTTTTAATGTTCTCTTCGGCATTTAATTAACTACTTGAATAATTATTTGGTTATTTATCGGATGACCATGCTAGAGATCTCTTTGGTTATTTCCTTGAAAAATAGTGAAAAATAAAATTACAAATAATATTTCCTAACTTATCTATTTTCAAAATAGTAACAAGAAATTATAATATTTTATAAAAGTAATATGAAAATTAAAATTTAGAAATTTTAAAATATTATTAAAAATTCCTGCAAATTTTCTTTCAAAGATATTAATAGAAAAATGTACTTACAAATTTAATTTGGCAAGAAAACATAACTGGACTTTTTTTTTACAAGAAATTACTTGTGAATTTAAAATTTGCAAAAAAATTACTTTGGGAAATTTAAATTTGAAGGAAGAAGTACTTGCTATTTTTAAAATGGATATTTTTGTAAAAAATTTGCTGCAAATTTTTTAGCATGAAATGTTGTTATGAATTTATATTTTGCAGGAAATTTCTTACAAATTTTTAAATTCTACGGTAACTAATTATCCACGAGTAAATTATCTATTAATTTAAATTTACAGAAAAAATAGCAGAAAACTCTTTTCGTACAAATTTTTATAACAAATTTGCAAGAAAATTTTCATGGAATATAGAAAATTCTAGTAGTGAAGGAATTTCTCCATCAAAGTTGTTTCTTGATAAATTAAGAGAAACCAATCCAAGTAAATATCCAACATCTTCGGGCACTTCACCTGTTAAATCATTACTTGAGAGGTCAATGCTCTTAAGAAGATTCTCTGGATTCCAAAACTCATAATCCTGACCTTTCCACGTCAATTGCAAGTAAGAGTCATAAATATCACTAGAATAACTTTCATTTGAAATTTTTCGTCCCCTTACAATTTCTCTTGGGATTACACTCTTTTCCATCAATGCAGTAAAATTTTTCAGACATGTTGGAATTTCTCCTGACAAGTTATTCCTCGAGAGATCCAAGACTTGAATTTGGCTCAAATAGCAGAGATATACAGGAACACTTCCAAAGAAACTATTTATTCGCAAGCTCAAGATTTTTAGTTGTTGCATACTTTCCCTATCCAAGAGGGTACTGGACCAGACAACAAATTTTTACTCACATCTAGTATAGCTAACCTAGAGCAGTTCTTTAATTTGAGTGGGAGTTCTCCAATAAAATTGTTGTTTCTTAATACCAAAACTTGCAAATTAATTAGCGTACCCATGGTCTGTGGAATCTTCCCTGATAATTTATTATTTCTTAGATCAAGAAATTTTAGTGAACTAGATGTTCCCAACAGTCAGGAAGTTGTCCCACTATTCGATTATTTGAAACGTCCAAACTGTGCACGCTTTTTGTTGCTCTATTTCCACACAATAATGTATTTAAACCTGAAAATATATTTTCTGACAGATCCAATGTGCCAGTGTCTGACAAAAATGTAGGAATTGCACCTTCAAGTTTATTCGATTTTAGAATTATTGATCAGAAATCTAGTCGACCAACCTGGAAATATTGATCAGAAATATTGATCGGTAAATTTGGAATTGAACCTTTTAGACTGTTGTAAGACATATTCATCTGTCTTATGAAATGTAACTTGTTCCAAAACCATTCTGGTACAAAGTCATCAATCTCCGCAGCCGAAATATCCAGGAAGCTTAGCTGACTTTGAGCCTGGAGCCAGCTTGGGAAGCTAGGACCCAACTTGCAAGAAGCTGGTCCCAATCCAAGTACTTGGAAATGTGGAATCCAATAGGTAGCAAACTTTAGAGACAACGAGTTGTCTGATAAGTCTAGTGTTGTCAATTGGGACAAATTTGTTAGATGCAATTCATTGATATAACCCTCCAAGTGATTATCCTCTAGGTAAAGATACTGCAACTGATGAAGCAACCCAATGCTTTCTGGTATTTCTCCAGTTAACTGATTTTTGGAAAGATCTAATGTCATCAGAGATGTAAAACTTGAAAGATTTGGTAGATTTCCAATAACCAGGTTTTCAGATAAATCTAGTATCTCAAATACATGGTTGTTGCACCTTGAAGAATTTTGAATGAAGCTAGAAATTTTCCCACTCAGGTTGTTTTGTGGAAGTCTTAATCTTTGCAATGTGCATATGTTCCCAAGAGAAGTTGGAATCTCGCCTTTTAGTTTGTTAGAGCTAAGTTCAAGAAATTTAAGAGAGCTCATTACTTTCCCGAATTCATCTGGAATGGGACCTTCTAACAAGTTACCACCAAGGAAAAGCCTTTGAAGATTGGTGGTGAAGTTGAAAACCCATTGAAATATAGCCGAAGATTCCAATAGATTAGCGGAGAGATCAATGGTGACAAGAGAATGAGAATTTTCAGAGGAAGCATATAACATAAGAAAACTTTTATCACTGAGACCGCAATCGAATAAGTAAAGTTGTTGTAGTTTAGTGCTGAAGTTGAGATTTCCTTGAAATATTGATGTCTGAGTCAGATTATTAGAAGAGAGATCAAGGACGACAAGAGAAGGAAAGCTTAGATGGTGAGGAGACGACAAAGCAATGTTATTACCAAAAAGATAAAGCTCTTGAAGATTAGGACTAAAGTTGGACAACAATTGAAATGTTGATGACGTCAGCATATTATAAGAGAGAGAAAGGATGGAAAGAGAAGTGGAAATGTTAAAATGAGAAGGAAACAAAGGTGAAATATGATAATCTGAAAGACTACAATTGTCTAGACTTATGTCTAGACTTAACTCTCTTAAGTTTGGAAGATGCTCACTAATAATTTGAAGCCACAGATGAGAAAAGCCAAAATAAGGAAATGAATTGAGGCTAAGAGTTGTTAATGAAGAGAGAGAAGATAGCCAATTTTCATTTTTTATTTTAAGACCAGATATGCCATCGAGTACAAGAGAATGTAAGAGAGGAAGATTTCCAACCTGGAAAGGGAGTGTTCCAGAAAGTGAATTTATTGAAAGATCGAGATACCTCAAATTTGATAGATTTCCAACCTGGAAAGGGAAGTGAATTTCTTAAAAGATCGAGATACCTCAAATTTGATAGATTTCCCAATTCATAAGGAATACTCCTTAGGAAATTTGTTCGTGAAAGATCGAGATATATTAAGCTTTGAAAGGAGCCGATGGATGTTGGAATTTGACCACTGGAATCACTGAAGCTGAGATCCAAATATTCCAATTTTTGCAAGTCGAGCAATGAAGTGATATTGAATGAACTTGACAAATAATGCGATTCTGAACCACGAACATCAAGCATCTCTATGTGACCAGTTTCATTGTTACATTCAATACCTTCCCATTTGCAACAATCTGTGTTATTTTCATCGTCCCTCCACGTAGACAGTATGCCATTCTGACCTTGGACGTTTTGTTTGAAATTAAGGAGTGCTTGTCTCTCCCTCTCTATGCATTTCACATGTGAACTCTGTGATGGCCAGTTGAATCCATGAATGGATAGTTTGGTATGCACAAGCCACACAAACACTGAGAAAAATATTTTGAGAAAGTAATTGGCCATTACAATTTTCTAGATATGAAATTTGTGGTGTGCTATATAAACCTTGATATGAGTATAAAAAAAAGATTGCTAATTATGTTCTTACATAATCTCTTTAGATTTTGTTACTCAACAACAAACTTTATATGTTCTAAAAAAAGTTTAATGAATATAAACTAATTTAAAAATAAAAATAATTAGTTATTATAATAATTAAATTAAAATTATTTGATAAATTAAAAATTATTAATATTTAAAATAATTTTTATTGTAATAAAAATTATATTTTTCGATAATTATTTATTAAAAAATTATAAAATTAATTTTTATATAATAATGATTAAATTATTTTTAAATTAAAATTAAAATTTATTTTTAAATTATTAAAATTTTAGTTACTTAAACTAAATTAAATTTTATATTAATTTTTAATTTAATTAATAATTAATTTCACTATTTTATAGATAGTAATATAGTTGTTAAAAGTAATTTTTTTAGTAGTAATGCTTGTTTAGTAGAAAATGGTGTTTGATTTAACACAAAAGATTTATTAAAAATATAAGTTGTTGCATTTTCTGCATTTGTTTCAACATTCACGTTTGAGGATACTAATGCATTTGTTTATTATTTTACTTAGGAGATGTCTCTTTCAACAGTAATATCCATTCTCAAAGTTTCAAGTTGGAAAGCATCTCTCAACTTTTACGTAAAAAAAAATAACCTGCAAAAAGGAAAATATATGAAAGCTTTGAAAAGTCTGTTATGTCAATGCTAGCTACTCTATGCTACAACAACTAAGTAATTAACAAAAGCTAAAAAGCAAGAGCACTGGTAAGACTAGTCACAATCCATGAAAAAAAAAAAAAGGTGAAAACCATTCCTTATTACCAAACCCTAATTAAGCATTTAAGAGAGAAGTTTTCTGAATAGATGAAGAAGAAGAATAGGCTCATTTTATAGCTCGGTCATATGTTCACAACTTCTCAAATTTATACAATCACCACAATTGTTTATAATATTATTTGATTCAAAAGTTTAATTTTTATTTTAATTAAATAGCTAAATATAATATTTCAAAAATAATTTAATTATTGATATATATATGAGTGATATATTGTAGTTGAAATGGAGTGTTATAGTGAAAGTAATAGTTTTCATTAGGATTCATTTATTTAATTAATTTAGTCTCTTTTACTCAGAACTTTTGAAAACAATTTAAAATATGAATATTCCTTTACTTTTCTTAATTAAATTTCAATAATTATTTCCTGTTAGTGTTATTTTTTTCAGAATTAAAATACAGAATTTAATGTTTGAAAATTAAAATAAAAAAAATGAAATATCTCCCAAAACAAGTTTCCAGTGTGAAGTTCACATAAAGACATAAAGGATACATCATGCAGAACCCATGTCTACCGAACAACTCATTCTTCGTCTTAAACATCAATAAATGCATTATTGGTTGACTTTTTCCAATTCTTCTAACCTAAAATATGGGTTAGAAAATTATGCACCCACTCAAATCAATACATTAATTAGCTGTGTAGAAACTTACTATTTTTCATATTCTTTTGTTTCCTTTTATATCTACATAGCTTAAGAAGAGATAATTAAGTGTTCAGAGTGGAACTTGTGTGATAATATATTTAAACTGAATTAAATATGTCTTAATATTTTATTTTATAAAATATTTGAAATTTTATAAAATGATAATCTATGTGAATATGTTATATATATATATATATCCTTGTTTCTCCTTTTCACAATTGTATAGTGTGGTGGTGGTGGTTGCAGTGCTCTCATGGTTCTCTAGTTCCCATCTACACTGGACCATTCCCTAAAATGTATTCAAAATTGAGATTTTACTCGTAAAATCGTAAGATGGTACGATTTTTAGTTCAATTCCGTATTAAAGTATACTTATAATCGTAATACAGATGTAATCGTAGAGTAAAATCGAAAAAACGTAGAATCGTAGATTTTAAAGTTTTCACAAATGCATGTGATGGATGTGTTTTAATTTCATTTAACCGAGCACTACTCCTACTTCTTTCAATGGTAACGTTGAGCATTGTTCCCACTAATTTAGGAAGTGAATAATTTTTAACTTTTTAATGGTTTTTAATATTTTTTAATGTTTAGTAATATTGTTCCCACTAATTTAGAAGCTAAATAGTTTTTTTTTAAAAATTATTTTAATATTTAATTCACAAGATTGTTTTCACTTTTTTAAACGTTAAACAATTTTAAAACTTTTTAAGTCTAATAAAAATAATTAAAAATTAAAATCTTTCATTTTCTAAAAATAAAATTAAAACTCGTTTTTCTTTTTTATAATTTTGCTTTGCATGTTCAGTGATAAGTTAGATATCATTTTAACAAAATTTGTAAAAAGTAAAATCTACGATCCGTGTTACGATTTCACGATTTACGATTTTGTGAACCCTCAGTGATATTAAATAAAATCTCGATTTTAACTAGCTTGCCCTCAATGCTCACATTGTCATTACCTCAAAGGACCATTCCCTTGTATTGTTCACACTCTCCCCTCTCTTTCCTTTTATGATTGTTTCTGGCTACCTTTGGTTGGCTTTTATTAAATTCACTTCAATCAAACATAAAATTTAATTTCATTATATTTAGATCATTAATTCCAACAACCATAATTATCCCATCCTTACATGTTACATCCTCACCATTAAATAAGAATTATTTATTACTTTTTTATTATCTTTTCTACATTTCATGTGATTACAATATATTTATATAATTATCTAAATATTTGAATATTATATTTTGATATATTTATAATCATACATAATTAGTTTTTGTTTATTATTTGAAATATGCTTATGTTACATTGGTTAGTGATTATATTCTTTTATCATATTTCTTTTATTATCTTATCTATATATGTCAGTTCGTTAACTGAAAAAAGGATTATTAACAACTTGCACAAAAAGTTTTAAAGAACTTTCCTAGAAAGTCTTCTGCTTTGAATGGGATACGAGTATAAAGGAAAAAAAAAATAAAAAAATGAGATTCTTTATATAAGAGAAAATAAATGAAAAATGAGTGAAAAGTGAGTGGAAATAATTCAAAAGTTTAAATTTGATTTAATTAATGTGAAAGAGAAATAAATTAAATTATTTTTTTTAAATAGAAAATGACCAAAAGTGTCTTTGATTAAATTTTAAGAAGTATTATAAACTTAAACTAAAAATATTAATCACAAGAATAATTTTTTAAAATGTAAAATTTTAATAAAAATTACTTTTATTAAATTAAATACATATAAATAATATACATATCTCTTTTTGCAACATTTTAGGAGTAGGAACAAAATTTGAATTGTATAATTATTTTTCACTTATTTAAAATTATATAAATATTATTCTTAATCAATAGTGTGAAGTATATTTAATATTTATTTTTAATAAATTAATCAATAAACATACATGCTTATAATAATAATTGTTCAAGTGTTTATTAACCGACATTAAGTAATAATTTTTATAAAAAATATTACGAGAAGGTTTGTAGTTTTTCTTAAAGAAACTACACTAAGAAACCGCTCACAAGAAAAGGTTTGTAGTTTTTTTTTCAAAAAAAACTGCACATGAAAGTTTATGGAAAGTGTAGTTTTTGTAAAAAAATTATATGAAAGAGTTTGTAATTTTTTCCAAAAACTTTGTATTAGAGAGTTTGTACTTTTTGCCAAAAAAATTATATGTTCAATAATGAAATAATTTTTGTGTTACAGTTTAAGGTAAGTTGGAACTTTATATTGGATAGAAATGAGAATGTTGAATGATATATAAGTGAAAAAGATCTACAAACCTATAGTCTTAAAATTTTGGGTTAGAAAGAGTCATATTCATTTATACAGTTTTTGTTTACTATCACTGCTACAGGAACCGGAATCCACGTCGGTTCTGGGGATGATTTCACGACGGCCCCAAAACCGACGTTGAATCAGGCGACGTTAAAAGTAATATTTTCAATGTCGGTTCAATTTGAACCGACGTTGAAAATCAAGACTTACAACGTCGGTTAGGGCTAGAACCGACGTTGTAAGTGTCACCCACACTTACAACGTCGGTTGTAGCCCTAACCGACGTTGTAAGTCAATTTTACAACTGCAATGCAGTTTCTAATTTTCTCATTTTCCCTAAATTTTAGTACCTGCATATTAAATAAACCAGCAAACCAGCCACAATTTCATATATAATACATTTCGAATAGCTAAATTTCAAAGATAGACTCTCTAGGCAAAGGTTTGATGAGGATATCAGGTAATTTAATTTATGTTTTGTATCTATGTATTCTATAATGCAATCCTTAGCTATATGATCTCTAATGAAATGATGTGTTATGTTCTATATGCTCTGTCTTAGAAGAACAATTTAAAAAAAGAAAGATTGATGTAAAAACAACATTATTGGATGGATCTAATCGATCTTGAAAAAATCATAAAAAATAGTTAGACATTGAATTTTCCGCCAATTTTTGTTGTGTTATGTTCTTTTGATGTGTACTTGGATAAAGAGGCCTCACATCCCCCAAAATAATCATAGTTTTGAAAATACAAAATTTAGGTGTAGAAAAACTTCAAACGATCATAACTTTTGCTACGGACCTCGGATGGAGATCCTCCATTTACTATAACTTTTTATTATTTTACTATTTTTTACCTATTTTCCTAAATTTTGGCCATTTATGTGACTAACTTGCACTTGTCGAGAAAATTTTGAAAAAATTTGTGGAGTTGTGTCGTACCAAACAGGAGAATTATCATGCCATTACATCTTAAAAATTTCATAGTTGCAGCTTCTTTTGTCCTAATTGCATCATTTTGCATACGGTTTTTGTCATAATTCCTCTCTTATTAAATCCAAATTTTTATACAAAATCAAACAACATCAAATAAAGCCCCATGGGCACGACCAGAACATCCATCGAACAATCATCTACACTACAACCATTTCAATAACCTAATCATACAAACACTATCTACAAAATAAAAAATAATAAAAATCCACTAACCTGGCAGCGGCAGCGGCAGACAGCGGTGGCGGTGGCGGTGGCGACAAAGGAGGAACAGCGCAGCCGGCAAGGCACAAGGATGAACACGCACCGGCAAGACACAAGGATGAACGTGCACCGGCAAGGCACAAGGAGGGCGGCAAGCGGCGGCGAAAAACCCAAGGAGGAAGGGCGGCGAGGGTGGCGGCGGTGGCAGCGGCGGGGGTGGTAGCGGCGAGGGCAGCGACGAGGAAGGAGAGAGACCGGCCGCAGCACCGGTGACGAGGAAGACGAGCGCGCAGAGAGGACGGAGAGCGGAGCTTCGAGGGTCGACCACGATACGAAAAGTGAGAAAGAAAAGGGGGAATAGATTTTAAAGGGGTTTCTAAGGGGTTTCTACGTCGGTTGTAATTTATAACCGAGCGTAGAATGTTTTGAATTCTACATTCTACGTCGGTTAACAAACAACCGAGCGTAGTAGTGTTGACATTCTACGTCGGTTGTTTCTTAACCGGCGTAGAATGTACAATTAAAACATTCTACGTCGGTTATAGATTACAACCGACGTAGAATGGTCAAATCAAACATTCTACGTCGTTTGTATTTAAACCGAGCGTAGAATGGCGACGTTGATTCCTAATTCGTAGTAGTGTATCCACTTATAAATATTTCCTGAAAATTGTCCTCCTCAAAATACCCAACATAGGTATCATAACCAGGTTCGCCTACCGACAAGGAGTGGTTAAGGGATCCAAAATTTTTCTAACATGACTTTTAGGTAAACGTGTCCTATTAAGTCTGGAGTCGTGTATTAAATAGAAATGAAAATGTTAAATTACATATAAGTGAGAAAAACATCTTCAAAACACTTAACTTTTTGTTAAATATTCGTGGATATAGACCTTAAAATGTGAAACCATGTTAAATCTCATTACATTTTTAGTTGTGGTCATATTTGTGAGGACTAAAGGAAAATATTTCCTATTATATAATTTCTAACAATAATCAATTATGCCTTAATATATAATCAATTATATGTCCACTTGTTAACTCTTTGGCACGTGTACCAAATTGTTCAAGTAATAAAGTGAAAGTCCAAGTATCGTTTTCCCAAGGGATTAGCGGTACGTTTAACAATTATGTGTTATTACTACCTTTGAATATATTGTAGAAGATTTAAATTTAACGTTTTGATAATGTAAATTCAAATTGCAAAATTATAAACGGCTAGAACAATTAATATATATAAGAAAGATGACTTCACTTGGGGTTGGAATTCTGAACTCACTTACTTGTAAAATCTCGCGAATATAAATATATCTTAAACAAAACTCTACATTCACACAAAATGTAAACTTACCCTGATTCCTTAGCGATAAGCTCTAAACTTTAATATCAAAAATCTAATTCCTCAAAGCTTTCTCAATAAAGCTTGCATGAAGGACTTGTGTTTAGAATGACCAAGTTTTATCATATTATGTCTAATATAATAACCCAAGGTTGTTCCACCTTTAGTTCTCAGTTTCAAAATGCATTTTCCAATGATCAGAAACAACAAAAAGCATACATGATCAAGCCATGCACAATAAACACGAAGATGGAACATAAGAGTATGAAAAGATATACATATATATGAATGAGAGATACAAAAGTTTGAGTTCATTACATCCAACTCCAATGAAAAGAGAATTTAGCTACTCATAGACATTTGGAGCACCCAGAATGGATCCGGAAATGATGATCTTCCAAAAGAAAGCTTTCCCAAGCCCTTCCTTTTTTCCTCTGTCTCTTTCTGTCTGTCTCCTCAATCTGTTTCTGCTCTTTTTATAATAAATCAGATGAATCCCAAAGGTCACTTTTGATACACAGAGTGACTTCTCACAGGGCGAGTAATTACTAGCTGTCCAGCTACCTGATCATAAATTTGCAGGACGAGAAGACTTTTAGACTTCCAAAACTCCAACTTTACTCTCATTTCTCTACAAAAATTTAATAAAGTAAATAGTAATCACAAATTTTCAAAAAGATAAAAATATTATAATTAAAAACACAAAAAGAGAAGAGAACATAACAAAAATACAAATAAAAAGGGTGAATTAATATAGCCAATTAAGTAAAAAAAATCATTTATCAACACCCCCAAACTTATATTTTTGCATGTCCTCATGTAAAATAAAACTAAAAATGTGCAACACAGAAACAAATGATTTTCAAAACAATTCTCCGGTACAAAAGCGGTCAAGAGTCAAGTCCGCAATATTCAAGTTTCAACACAAATGTCATGGTGCTTTGATAAAACAAATTCCCCAAAAATAGAGTGACACATGCAAACTCAGAGGAACAAGGTACAACAAATCCCCACAAACAGTGTTTCACTCATCACACAAGTGTTATACCCAATGAATTCTCACACAAAGCATGCCATCCTCATTTCATATATTTTTGCACATCATCTACTTAATACACATCACATGTTTGAATTTGATCAAAAGGTCTTTCAAAGGTTATAACTTGGTCAGGTTAAAGAAACAAATATGATTTTTCAATGAATTCAAAAACACTGTCAGAAGGTGAGAAAATACACATTCTTGTCTAAATCATACTCATTCACCACCTTCACACACACAGCTTTATCCAACATTCATTCTTCAATCTCAACCATTTACAATGTTCACACAACCTTTGAATATTGATTTCTCATCTTTTCAATCTCTCTCCTTTTTTTTCTTTCTTTTTTTTATAAAAATCTCTCTTTCATTAACTTTTTTTTTTTACGAATGAGGAACAAAAGAGAGACCCAAGACTTATTCACATACACAGGAACAAAAGAGAGACCAAAGATTTAAGAGAAATAATTTTTATTCAACACTTATTTCAAGGATCAAATAACTATTCTTCCTCCAAACTTAATTTCCCATCCATCCTCATCAAACAAGAATGTTTATTGTTTTTTTCTTCCTAAGGTGTGGGAAGGGAAAAAGATTTCATTGGTTAGGGTTCAAAGAATAATTCATGATGGCTCAAAAGGGCTAACAAAGATTCACACAAATCATAAGGCTGACTTTTTGGCCAAGTAGGGGAATCCTCACAAAACAAAACAATTGCCTTAATCATCTCAAATCAAGCACATGTTTATATAGTTCAGAATCATGCAAAAACACATTTATGAAAATAAGCAGCCTATTTCACTCACTCTCAATTTTTCATGTAAACACTCAACAAGTACCTCCCCTGAGTCATATATCAATCTAAGCTTGGCAAATCCAAATCTCATGCAACCACAGACACAAAGTTTCAACTCAAAAAATTTTAGTTAAACCCATCATACCATGCAGCGAGAAAATTCTAAAGAAAATCAATGTTTCTCATGCAACGAGATAATTCTAAAGAAATTAAATTAAGCGAGTAATTAAATTGTTCAAAAACCATAAAAATCACAAAACAAAATGAAATAAAAAACAAGAAGAATAATAACAAAAGCAAGATAGAATCAAGGCCAAGGCCTCCATCCTGATTGTGTGTCCTCCAGACCAGCAGTATCACTTGTACCACCTTCACCTGCATCATCACCACCTATATATCCATTCCACCCCGGGAAGCTAGGCCTGTCCCAAGGCCATGGTACTCTAGCTTCAAACTTGGATCCAATCATGATGTAATCATCAGGTACCTGGAGAGAGAAGGAACAGCTTCACTGGACGAGTAAGCATGCCGCCCAGCGAAGAAATTTTTTTATTTATTTATTTATTTTTTTAAAATTTGTTTTGCTCGCTAGGCGAGTAAGCATGCCGCCCAGCGAATTTTTTTACTTTTTTTTTTGGGAAACACACTCGCGGGGCGAGTAGTTGATTGCCCAACGAAATAAAAAACAGTGGCTAAATTTTGCTCGGTGACCCAGTTGGTAGCCCAATGAAAATAAAAAGCCGAGAGCACGGGTTTTCTCCAGGGGTCTACTCACTGGGCGAGCATATTGACAGCCCAGCAAAATTAAAAACAAAAGAAAAATAGAAGATAGATTACCTACTACCACTTAAAACAATAAACACGGGGTTGCCTCCCTGTAAGCGCTTTTAACGTCTTTAGCTCGGCGCTTTGATAGTTCTTGGGATTTTCAATCACTTCATCTAATACCTCCACTCTGAAACAATTGCTAGTGTCTCCAGGATGTTGCATGGCTTCAAGGACATTAAAGGTAACCACTTCATCTTGCACTCTAACCTTGAGATGGTCGTCATCAACATCTATTACAACTCTTGTTGTCTTCATAAAGGGTCTTCCTAATATGAGAGGAACTTTTGTGTCTTCCTCCATGTCCAAAATGACAAAATCTACCGGAAAAGTGAATTTATCAACCTTCACAAGCACATCTTCAATCACTCCGTATGGGTATTTGATGGATCTGTCAGCTAACTGCAGTGTCATCCTGCTGGGTTTTACCTCCAAATCTCCAATTCTCTTCATCATGAAGAGTGGCATCAAGTTACTGCTTGCACCCAAATCAATTAGTGCATTGCCAATGGTTAGCTTACCAATAGTGCATGGAATGATGAAGCTACCTAGGTCCTTCGACTTAGGAGGAAGAAGTTTCGAATTATTGCACTACAGTTCCCTTGGACTTCAATAGTCTCCTCTTCAATGTACTTCCGCTTCTTAGAGAGCAATTCCTTCATAAACTTAGCATAAGCGGGTATCTGTTGGAGTGCTTCAGAGAATGGAATATTGATCTCAAGCTTCTTGAATAAGTTTATGAATCTTGCAAATTGCTTCTCCTTCTCCTTCTTTGAAAAAACTGGAGGGTAAGGTAAGGGCTTCAGTTGATTTTTCTCTCTTCTATTTTCCTCTTCTTTCTTATTTTTGTTGGACTTGAAGACTTGGTTTCAAGTGGATTTGATGTCTCCAACCACCTTTAATGATGAAGATGTTGTTGCTTGAAGAATGAAGATTTTGTCTTAGGATTAGAGAGTCTTAGGTTGTGTGGTAAGATGCATTTCAATCTATCTTGGTCTTAGTCTTGGAGTTTAAAATGTTTTGAAATGTTTTAAAAAGGTTTTAAAATGATTTCAAAGGTTTAAGCGATTTTTAAGCTGGTTAAAAATCTGATTTCAACTAATTAAAGCTGTTCTTCATTTTTCAAAGCTTTGTATTTGAAAATTTCGAGTTGATTGTTTTCAAAATTTAAACCGGTTAAAATCCTGGTAGCTTTGTTTCGAGAATTCCAATTTTACGGAATAGCTAGTTAAAGCGAGATTTCAAGCGGCGATTTCAAGTTCCGGTAAAAAGGTGCTCCTTTGGAAAATTGGTTTTAATGAAAACAACCAGGCTAAAACGCGATTTCAACCGACTATTTCTGCAGAATCGGTTTTAACGAGTTTTCTATATATATCTTGAAACTCAAAGAACTAAGTGACGAAACATTTTCTAAAGAACCCATTGGGCAAGAACGTTCCTATTACACTCTAAAACATTTTGCTAATCACTCCAAGACGATCAAGATTCAATTGAGTGCGAATCAAATCAAGAAGTGCATGCTCTGTTTTTGGTTCTTCTTGATGCTCTGTTTTTCGTTTACGCATTGAAGAACTCGAGGTTTATTCAATCTTTTTGTGTGTGTTGGTTAGGCTGCGTGTTCGTATCTTAATCGGGGTGATTAAGAGATCTTGTAATAGGGTTTACTGGTGTTTAGAAGTCTTGTAGGGTTCAAGACTAGGTGCAACTTTCTAGTTTCGGTTTTGCATGTAGTGTTCATGTAAAAACTGGTTTTTTAGTGAATTGATTGAATTTGTTTGTTTAGGAAACTGGATGTAGCCTTTGTTGAAAGGTGAACCAGTATAAATCTGCTGTGTTGTTCTTCTTCCCTTGAACTTTTTACATTCGGTAATTGAAGTTTGAATTGAAATTGAATTTGGTATATGATCAATTGATTAAGAGCATTTCAAGAACCTATAAAAACTGGTTTAAATCTTCAATTCGAATCTGGTTTTTCATAATTGGGCATTGGGTTTCGAAAATCTTTGAAAGTTTAATTCACCCCCCGTCTTAAACTCAGCCATTTATTCCAACAATTTTGTGGGTCAATTTCTTTTTCTTCACTCCCCTCATCTTTTTCACTCTTGTATTTTCTCTCACCCTCATTTATTATCTCTTTTTCTTTTTCTCTCTTCTCACTTTTATTTTTCAGAATTTTTCCACTCCTAGTGACAATAACTTGACAGTATTCCTTAGGATTGTCCTCAGTGCTTGCCACAAAATCCTTTTCTGGTTTCTCCTCCAATTTCTTTGCTAGTTGTCCCACTTGGATCTCCAAGTTTCTAATAGATGCTTCAGTGCTCTTATGGTTTGAGATAGAAACTTGCATAAATTGTTGGAAGGTGTCCTCAAGCTTGGTAGTTCTATCATACAAGGATGGTTGTTGTTGTTGTTGTTGAGGAGGAGGGCGGCTTGATGATTCACTTTTCCCCATACTAGGATGAGGTCTCCACCCTTGATTATAGTTGTTGTACCCTCCTTGTCTACCTTGATTTCCCACATAGTTAACATATTCAGATGAGGTGTGTGACATAACACATTGTTCATTAACATGGTCTCCACCACACAATTCACAACTTTGGACACGATGATGTTGTGCTTGAGATACATTCATAGTTTTCATCTCCTGTGGCAGTAGAGTCAGCTTCTTCATAAGTGCTTCAAGCTGTTGAGTCATTAGCTTATTTTGAGCTAACAGAGCTTCTTGGGATTGTAACCCCAACACACCACGCCTTTGAGATGAAGCCCTTTCATGATGAACTTCATAATCATTAGAGGCCATATTCTCAATTAACTCATGAGCCTCACTAGGTGTCTTCCGCTTGATCATACCTCCAGTAGAGGCATCCAACATCAACTTTGTTTGAGATTTTAATCCTCCTAAGAATATGTTGATTTGAGTTGGTTCATCAAAACCATGAGTGGGAGTCTTTCTCAATAGACCCTTTAATCTATCCCAAGCTTGACTTAGGGATTCATCAACATCTTGTTGAAAAGAAGAGATGTCTAGCTTACCTTGATTAACCTTTGACTGAGGGAAATATTTGTTCAGAAATTTATATACAACATCATCCCACTCAGTGAGACCGTTCTCAGGAAATGAGTGCAACCATGTCTTAGCACCACCAGCCAATGAGAATGGAAATAAACTCATGCGAATAGCTTCATCAGGTACTTGGTGAATCTTCATAGTGTTGCAAATCTCCAGGAAAGTTGCAAGATGAGTATAAGGATTCTCATGAGATAGCCCATGAAATTGATTGTTCTGAACAAGATGGATAAAAGCAGGCTTCATCTCCATATTTGCTGCAGTTACCACAGGCCTTGCAATACTATTGAAATTGAGCGGCCCATAAATATACAAATATACAAATATACAAATATATAAATATACAAATATACAAATATACAAATCTACAAATATATAAATATACAAATATACAAATATACAAATATACAAATATATAAATATACAAATATACAAATATACAAATATACAAATATACAAATATAAAAATATAAAAATATACAGATATACAAATATATAAATATATATAAATATATAAATATACAAATATACAAATATACAAATATACAAATATACAAATATACAAATATACAAATATACAAATATACAAATATACAAATATACAAATATACAAATATACAAATATACAAATATACAAATATACAAATATACAAATACACAAATACACAAATATACAAATATAGAAATATACAAATATACAAATATACAAATATACAAATATATAAATATACAAATATACAAATATACAAATATACAAATATACAAATATACAAATATATATAAATATATAAATATACAAATATACAAATATACAAATATACAAATATACAAATATACAAATATACAAATATACAAATATACAAATATACAAATATACAAATATACAAATATACAAATATACAAATATACAAATATAGAAATATAGAAATATACAAATTAGAAATAGCGCTAGCCACTTGACCAAAAGCTATAGCTATTAGTAAGGGTTCACACTTTGATACTTATATACAAATATACAAATATACAAATATACAAATATACAAATATACAAATATACAAATATACAAATATACAAATATACAAATATATAAATATACAAATATACAAATATACAAATATACAAATATACAAATATATATAAATATATAAATATACAAATATACAAATATACAAATATACAAATATACAAATATACAAATATACAAATATACAAATATACAAATATACAAATATACAAATATACAAATATACAAATATACAAATATAGAAATATAGAAATATACAAATTAGAAATAGCGCTAGCCACTTGACCAAAAGCTATAGCTATTAGTAAGGGTTCACACTTTGATACTTATACCCTCAACACCCACCACGCTCCGCGGCTCAACTCCCCCGCTCATCAGGAATATCCAGGGGACTTACCCACGCCTACCCGCGCACACTGCCCCAAATTCCGTCCTCGTCCGGAATCGAGCACGCGACCCGGGCTCTGATACCAAAGGCAAAGCACGCAGCGCTAGCCGCTTGACCAAAAGCTATAGCTATTAGTAAGGGTTCACACTTTGATACTTATACCCTCAACACCCACCACGCTCCGCGGCTCAACTCCCAGCTCATCGGGAATATCCAGGGGACTTACCACGCCTACCCGCGCACTCGCCCCAAATTCAGTCCTCGTCCGGAATCGAGCACGCGACCGGGCTCACGATACCAAAGGCAAAGCACGCAGCGCTAGCCACTTGACCAAAAGCTATAGCTATTAGTAAGGGTTCACACTTTGATACTTATACCCTCAACACCAAGACAAGACCACAATAATTTTTCTTATCTATAATAGTGTGATCCTATACTGTAATAGTGTAATCTTATCCGTAATAAGAAAGTTCAATTATGCCCTTGTAAAAGTTAGGCACAGTATGTCCTTATATGTAAATTATTGTTCGAGTTTTAGCTATAAATAAGCTCGAACCGCTCATTGTAAAATCAATCAAATATATATGAAGCCCCGTTCTCTTTCTTTCTAAGTTTCTACTACTTTCTGCCTTCTAAAGTTTTGTGAGTATGCTTTCTTAAGTTTTATTTATGATGAAATACTTTCTTGCTTATTTACAGTATGATTTTCAATGTTCAATTATGCCCTTGTAAAAGTTAGGCACAGTATGTCCTTATATGTAAATTATTGTTCGAGTTTTAGCTATAAATAAGCTCGAACCGCTCATTGTAAAATCAATCAAATATATATGAAGCCCCGTTCTCTTTCTCTCTAAGTTTCTACTACTTTCTGCCTTCTAAAGTTTTGTGAGTATGCTAAGTTAATAATTCCTTCTTGTAAGCAATTAATGTCGGCTCCTGAGTCTATTAGAGCAATTAAATTTATTTCTTCATTTTTTATTATGAGTTTTATTTCACAATACCATTTGTGAATAGTAATAAGATTTAAATAATTTGTATTTATTAATGAATCTTCGGAGTTTGATGTTGAGGCTTGATTTTTATGGTTTTGTTCTCTAAGTTTTTCTTTTCCTTCTAATTCTAGTAATCTATATTCTATAGACCAATTTTGATTTCTTAATTCAGTTACTTCTGCTTTTAATTTTTTAATTTCTTCTTGTAATTCTTTTGTGGTAACAGACGTGGGTTGTCTAAACCCACGTACGAGCTCTGCAAGATCCTTCACAAGTCGAAGAAACGGGTTCGTCTGAATCAGTATCGACAAACCCCTTCAATATGTTTGACTAGGCAACAAGACAAGACCTCGACAAGACAAGACCACAATAATTTTTCTTATCTATAATAGTGTGATCCTATCTGTAATAGTGTAATCTTATCTGTAATAAGAAAGTTCAATTATGCCCTTGTAAAAGTTAGGCACAGTATGTCCTTATATGTAAATTATTGTTCGAGTTTTAGCTATAAATAAGCTCGAACCGCTCATTGTAAAATCAATCAAATATATTAAACCTTTACTTAAGTATTCTTGCATTTCTTTTTTACAGTATTCTAGATATTGGCTATTCATTGGTATAGGTCTAGCTTTGGTGTTTATAGATCTTTCATCGAAATTATCAATATAGGGTAATGTTACTTCATATTTTTTTCTATGCCAAAAGGCGGTTGGATTTAATTCGCAAATTTCTTTTTCTATTTTTGATTGGATCTTTTTTATTTTTTCTTGTATCTCATTACTTTGCAATTGTTCTTCTATTCTTTTGTATTGAATTTCTTTAGAAAGAAAATTAATATGTTTTCTTTTGTTAATGATAAGATTATCTTTTACAATATTTAACTCTCTTGGTTTCGGTGGATGTATAAATTCAAAACATATAGTTTTATTTAACACTTGGGTTTCTAATCCTTTATGCGTGATCTGTAAATGGATATAATAATGATAAAAGGGTGTTCCTAAAATACAGGGAGTATTTATATTTTTATTAATACAAATGATGTTTCATAACAAATTTTGTTTTTACAAATTTTCGTTGAGGAGAGTTTGTAATTAATTTCCATTTTAGAGTTGTTGGCACTTATAACTTTTTCTGAAGATTTTTCATAATATTTTGAGTTAATAATTCCTTCTTGTAAGCAATTAATGTCGGCTCCTGAGTCTATTAGAGCAATTAAATTTATTTCTTCATTTTTTATTATGAGTTTTATTTCACAATACCATTTGTGATGTGGAATGTGATTGGTGATGGATGGTGGTTATGAAAGAAGTTACGCATCGGATGATGAGCCCGTGCGAAAACTTTTTCTTTTATTGGCGCCGGCTATTCGATTGAGTCGAAAGCCTACCAACGCATAAAGGTTCTGATTCGAGCGAGAGCCCAAACTGGGGAGGCGAGAGAAGAAAAGAACATTGAAAATCATACTGTAAATAAGCAAGAAAGTATTTCATCATAAATAAAACTTAAGAAAGCATACTCACAAAACTTTAGAAGGCAGAAAGTAGTAGAAACTTAGAGAGAAAGAGAACGGGGCTTCATATATATTTGATTGATTTTACAATGAGCGGTTCGAGCTTATTTATAGCTAAAACTCGAACCGCTCATTGTAAAATCAATCAAATATATATGAAGCCCCGTTCTCTTCTCTCTAAGTTTCTACTACTTTCGCCTTCTAAAGTTTTGTGAGTATGCTTTCTTAAGTTTTATTTATGATGAAATACTTTCTTGCTTATTTACGATATGATTTTCAATGTTTACAAATATACAAATATACAAATATACAAATATACAAATTAGAAATTTACAAATATATAAATATACAAATATACAAGTATATATATATAAAAATATACTGAATATACAAATATACAAATATATAAATATACAAATATACAAATATACAAATATACAAATATATAAATATATAAATATATAAATATACAAATATACAAATATACAAATATACAAATATACAAATATATAAATATATAAATATACAAATATACAAATATACAAATATACAAATATACAGATATACAAATATATAAATATATAAATATACAAATATACAAATTAGAAATATACTGAATATATAAATATACAAATATAAAAATATACAAATATACAAATATAGAAATATATATAAATATATATAAATATACAAATATACAAATATACAATATACAAATATACAAATATACAAATATACAAATATACAAATATACAAATATACAAATTTACAAATATACAAATATACAAATATACAAATATACAAATATACAAATATATAAATATACAAATATACAAATATATAAATATTCAAATATACAAATTAGAAATATACAAATATATAAATATACAAATATACAAATATATATGTATATAAATACACAAATATACAAGATATACAGATATATGGAAGTATTCAGATGTACAAATATATAGATATATAGATATATAGATATATAGAGTATATAGAGTATACAGATATACAGATGTACAGATATATAGATATATGAAGTAGTACAGATATGCGAGTATGTAGATGTACAGATGTACAGATGTATGAGTAATATGGAGTGATACAGATGTACAGATTGGAGATGTATGGAGTTATAGGTATGCAGATATGCAGATGTACAGATGTATGTATATGTGTATGGATATATGCAGATGTACAGATGTACAGATGTATGAGTATATAGATGTGCAGATATACAGATATGCAGATATATGAATATATAAATATACAGATATGCAAGATGTACAGATATATGGAATATACAGATATACTAGATATACAAATATATAGATGTACAGATGTACAGATATATGAGTATACAGATGTACAAATGTATGGAGTATACAGATATACAGATGTACTAGATATATGAGTATGCAGGTGTACAGATGTGCAGATGTGAGATGTACAGATGTGCAGATGTACAAGATGTGGAGTATACTAGATGTGCAAGATGTGCAGATGTGCAGATGTACAGATGTGCAGATGTACAGATGTGCAGAGTGTGCAGATGTCAGATGAGTATGCAGATGTGCAGATGTAGGAATGTGGAGTATGGGGTATGGAGTGTGCAGATGTGGAGTATGCAGATGTATGATGTGCAGATGTGCCAGATTGGAGTATGAGATGTAGATGTATGGAGTATGCAGATGTGCAGATGTGTGTGTAAGTGAGTAGATGTGCAGATGTAGATGTGCAGAGTGTATGGGCGTACAGATGTGCAGATGTAGATGTGCAGATGTGCAGATGAGTAGATGTGTAGAAGTACAGATGTGCAGATGTGGATGTGCAGATGTGCAGATGTGCAGATGTGCAGATGTGCAGAAGTACCAGATGTGCAGATGTGGATGTGCAGATGTGCAGATCTGCAGATGTGCAGTATGTGTACAGGTATATGGAGTATAGTAGTATGGAGTAATATGAGTGTTCAGATGTAGTAATGTAGATGTGCAGATGTGCAGATGTGCAGATGTACCAGATGCATGGGTAGTATGGAGTAGTGCAGATGTGCAGATGTGCCAGATGTACTGGGTTGCAGATGTACTTAGATGTGCAGATGTACTGGATGTATGGAGTATGCCAGATGTAGATGTGCAGATGTGCAGATGTATGATGTGCAGATGTGAGATGTGCAGATGTGCAGATGTGCAGATGTGGAGTGTGGAGATGTGGGAGTATGCAGGTGTAGATGTATGGAGTAATGAGATGTGCAGATGTACAGATGTAAAGAGTGTGCAGATGTATGAGTAATGCTAGATATGCGGATATGCAGAGTCTGCAGATGTGAGAGTATGCAGATGTACAGGTTGGAGTATGCAGATGTATGGATGTACAGATGTACAGATATGTACGTATGAGAGTATGCAGATGTGCAGATGTAGATGTGCAGATGTGCAGATGTAGATGTAGATGTGCAGATGTGCAGATGTGCAGATGTACTAGATGTGCAGATGTAGATGTGCAGATGTACCAGATGTGCAGATGTGCCAGATGTGCGAGTTGGGTTGCAGATGTATAGATGTGCAGATGTGCTAGGTATGTGTAGTGTATGTAGAAGTATGCGGATAATGCAGATGTACAGATGTAGTAATATGCAGATATGCAGATGTACAGATGTATGAGTATATGAGTATATGAGTATGTGAGTATACAGATATGCAAGTATGCAGATGTACAAATATGTGGATATATAAGTATACAGATGTGCAGATATGCAGATATACAAGATATACAAATATACAAATATATAAATATATAAATATACAAATATACAAATTAGAAATATACTGAATATATAAATATACAAATATAAAAATATACAAATATACAAATATAGAAATATATATAAATATATATAAATATACAAATATACAAATATACAATATACAGATATACAAATATACAAATATACAAATATACAAATATACAAATTTACAAATATACAAATATACAAATATACAAATATACAAATATACAAATATATAAATATACAAATATACAAATATATAAATATTCAAATATACAAATTAGAAATATACAAATATATAAATATACAAATATACAAAATATATATATATATATAAATACACAAATATACAAATATACAAATATATAAATATTCAAATATACAAATATATAAATATATAAATATATAAATATATAAATATATAAATATACAAATATACAAATATACAAATATATAAATATATAAATATACAAATATACAAATATACAAATATACAAATATACAAATATATAAATATATAAATATACAAATATAAAAATTAGAAATATACAAATTTATAAATATACAAATATACAAATATACAAATATATATATATATATATAAATATACAAATATACAAATATACAAATATATAAATATACAAATATACAAATATACAAATCTACAAATATATAAATATACAAATATACAAATATACAAATATACAAATATATAAATATACAAATATACAAATATACAAATATATAAATATACAAATATACAAATATACAAATATACAAATATATAAATATACAAATATACAAATATATAGATATACAGATATGCAGATGTGCAGATGTATGAATATACAGGTGTGCAGATATACAGATGTACAGATATACAGATGTGCAGATGTACAGATATACAGATGTGCAGATATGCAGATGTACAGATGTAGAAGTATGCAGATGTACAGATGTACAGATATACAGATGTGCAGATATGCAGATGTACAGATGTGCAGATGTGCAGATGTAGAAGTATGCAGATGTACAGATGTGCAGATGTGCAGATGTAGAAATGTAGGAGTATGGAAATGTAGAGTGTGGAAGTATGGAAATGTAGAAATGTAGAGTATGGAGTATGAAGTATAGGAGTATAGGAATATGGGAATATGGAAGTGTAGGAGTATGGGAAGTATGGGAGTATGGAGAATATAGAAATATAGGAATATGGAAATATGGAGAATATAGGAATATGGGAAATATGGAAATATAGAAGTGTGGGAAATATGGAAGTATAGGAATATAGAAGTATAGAAATGTAGAAATATGGAAATATGGAAGTATAGAAATGTAGAAGTATAGAAATGTAGAAGTATAGAAATGTAGGAGTATAGAGATGTAGAGTATAGGAATATAGAAGTATAGAAATATAGAAGTATAGAAATATAGAAATATAGAAATATAGAAATATAGAAATATAGAAATATAGAAATATAGAAATATAGAAATATAGAAATATAGAAATATAGAAATATAGAAATATAGAAATATAGAAATATAGAAATATAGAAATATAGAAATATAGAAATATATGAATATATGAATATATGAATACATGAATATAGAAATATATGAATATATGAATATATGAATACATGAATATGAATATATGAATATGTGAATATGTGAATATATGGATATATAAATATGTAAATAAATAAATATATAAATATATAAATATATAAGTATATAAGTATATAAATATATAATATATAAATGTATAAATATATAAGTATATAAATATATAAATCTAAAAATGTATAAATATATAAATATATTAGTACATAAATATAAGTATATAAATATGTAAGTATTTGAACATATAAACATATCAATATATTAATATATCAATATATTGATATATCAATATATAAATATATGAGTATATAAATATATAATATAAAAATATAAAAATGTTAATATATAAATATATAGATATATAAATATATAGATACATAGACATATAGATACATAGATATATAGATATATAGATATATAGATATATAGATATATAAATACATAGATATATAGATACTTAGATATATAGATACTTAGATATATAGATACGTAGATATATAATTATATAGAGATATAAATATATATGATATAAAAGTATATACATATAAAAATATATAAATATGTAGATATGTAGATATATAGATATAGAAATATATAAACATATAAATATATATATATATATATATATATATATATATAAACTTGCAGACATATTAATATAAATAAATACAGTATAAGTAGAAATAAATAAAATATAAAATATATACAAGTATATAGAAATATATAAATATATAAATATATAAATATACAAATATATAAGTATATGAATATATATATATATGTATATGTATATATGTATATGTATATATATATATATGTATATATGTATATGTATATATATATATATGTATATATGTATATGTATATATATATATATGTATATATATATATGTATATATATATATGTATATATATATATGTATATATATATATGTGTATATATATATATGTATATATATATATATGTATATATATATATATATATATATAATATTGACAGATTTATCGACTAATTTTATTTCTCACAATATGGTGCGAATTCTATCGACGATTTTTATCGACGGATAATTATCCATTGGTAATTTACAGATAGATTTAAAAATTACTAACAAAAAATTTTTCGTTGGTAATTTACAATTTTCTTGTAGTGGTGGTATCATAGCCTAGTTAATCTTGGTGACCGACTCAGACAAAGGCAAACATGTCCCGTAGTGGTAAAGCCTAACAACAATTAGGGTCACTACTATGGTAATGGTTGAGAATCCCCCTTAAGGAAAGTATACCAATGTGGAAAGGTATCAAAGGGACCGTTGTGGTAAACCCAATAGTAGTTAGGGTAGTCTCACTCTTGAGGGTGAGACTATTAGGAATTCAAGTGAGAGTGAGAGTAAAGTTCCACATTGAGTAGAAATGATAAAGTTGAGTTGTATATAAGAAAAAAATAAAGACCCATAAATATTAAGCATTAAGGTTTTGGGTTAGAGGTAGTGGCATAAACACTTGTGTGGTTGTGTTTGTAGCCCATTTTCCTCCTTAGAATCTCCCAACAAGAGTACATGGTGAAAAAATTGGTTTTTCTAGTTTTGAGAGTGCATATTAAGTAGAAGGAGGTTTTGATCATGACATGGATACATTAATTCATGATGTTTTTGGAATACATACAACTAATGAAGGGGAGAATATAGATATAGAAGTGAAAGATGAGAATCTTGAACTAATTGTAAATGAACGTAATTTCCTACAATCTAAGGAGGTTTATTCCGATAAGTTTTATCGGTTGTTAAAAGAAGTTGAACACAAACTTTATCCTGGATGTAAGAAATTCACAAATTTGTCTTTCCTCGCTTATCTCTATCATTTGAAATGTCTAAATGGGTGGAGTGGTAAAAGTCTTTCAATGTTACTAGAGTTGTTAAAGGATACATTACTGGAAGGAAATACTTTGCCTAAGTCCTTTTATGATGCAAAGAGGATAATTTCAAGATTGGGATTGAGCTACAAAAAATTCATGATGGAAGAACTCGATGATAATGAAGGACAAAAAAGATACCCGCAAAGGTTCTTCGTTGGTTTCCTATTAAACCTAGACTTCAAAGACTCTTTATGTCATCAAAAACTATTTCTTTTATGATATGGCATGAGTGTGGTCGAACTAAGGATGGACTCATGAGATATCTAGTCGACTCTTTGGCTTGGAAGGATTTTGATAGTCGATATTCACAATTTTCTTCTAATCCTCATAATGTTAGATTATGTTTGGATACGGATGAATTTCATCCTTTTAAAACTATGACCATTTCTTATAGCATTTTGGCCAGTCATATTGATTTCTTATAATTTACTTCCATGGATGTGTATGAAACAACCTTATTTTATTTTCACATTACTTATCCCAGGTCCAAAAGGTCCACGTAATAAACTTGATATCAGCATGTAACCTTTTATGGAGGAATTGGAAGAATTGTGTGTGGACAATTAATGATTTTCCTGCATATGCAAATTTGTCTAGATGGAGTATAAAGGTTAGTATGTGTGTCCGTGTTGTGGCTTTGAAACTCCAAGTTGTTTCACTCTTTTTGTTCCCTCTCTCATTTCTCTCTTTTTAAAAATTTTTCTATTTGTCATTGAGAATTATTTACACCAGTTTATAAATTATAAGGACGAAATAAGTCAAAAGTTTACTTCAAGAACAAAATAGAAATAATTCATAAACTAAAAACATATTTAACTAAAAATTATTATCTTTCTAGCACCATGAATGTTATCCTCCAAGCACAATTAATGGTATTTTTTGTAGTAAAGTTTAGATCGACATTTACTTTTATTAAATAAAGTTTCCAATAAATAAAATATAAAATCAAAATCAAAAGGAAGCATATAAAATATTTATTAACATGAATACACAGAGAGAAGATACTCTATATTTTAGTATTAATATTTTTTATTTTAAATAGGTAAGTTTTTTAAAATATTTTTATGCATTATATTAATTAAATATTTCTAAAAAGCTCTAAAATTTAGATTGAAGTTCAATTTTTGGATTACCAAAATCGATAATGGATAGTAAACAATATTATTTATATAAATATTTGTTACATGTGAAATTAAAATCTGAAAGAGTGCTATTTGAATGGAAATATCTCATGATGTGAGTTTTGGAAACTAGCTGGTTTATTTTGTCTATTGACACAATAGATTTTTATGCAAAATGAAGATATTTGTGATTAGTTTATATTTTTGTCGGTTTGACTCAATTTGTTACTATTCTTATCGAAACAGATTGAAGAGGTCTTTTCAAATTGGAAGATGATCTATTGTTGAAATTTGGGCTCTACTCGATGACTATATCACGAATTCAGACTGAACTTGATATATCTGAGTAGTAGATCAGCGAATGGTTTACCTGTGGAAGACTCTCCGACAATCAAATCAGTAAGAGTATAATATAAAAGTATTTAGGAATAGAGTAATAATGAATAGAATGAATACTTCTTTGGGTATTGATCTCTATTTATAAGCCTTTGTGGGCTTTGTAATTGATAAAAGATTGAGTTGGTACCCAATTATGATAAAACAAGTCATAACCAATTTGTGGTTAATAATAACTAAACTGCATAGTCATAACAAAATTAACCAAGTCATTAGGATTTGTTATAATAACGTATTTTTGTTATTATACGTATCTTAAGATATGGGGTAGTACATAAGCCCCCCAAGCTCGGAATCTGAATATGAGATTTGCAAGTAAACTGATTTATGAGGATGAATGAGTTTGATATTTTGACCAAGTTAGTCATTTTTGTGTTAGAGCTTGTAGAGTCGAGCTGTTTGATGTTTGTTTCTTTCTAATTTGAGTTGTATTTAAGGCTGATGTTTGAATGACACTTCATTCAAGTAACTCATATGACTTTGATTCAAGTAACCTTTAAATTTGAATGACTTTAATTCAAGTAGGTAAGATGACTTTGATCCAAGTAACCTTTGAACTTGAATGACTTTTGATTCAAGTAGCTCGAATGACTTTGATCCGAGTAATCTTTGAACTTGAAGGACTTTGATTCAAGTATCTCGGATGACTTTGATCCAAGTAATCTTTGAACTTGAATGAATTTGATTCAAGTAGCTCAGATGACTTTGATCTGAGTAATCTTTAAACTTGAATGACTTTGATTCAAGTAGCTCAAACGACTTTGATCCAAATAACATTTGAGCTTGAATGACTTTGATTCAAGTAGCTCAAATGACTTGAATGACTTTGATTCAAGTATTTCGAATGACAGTGGATAGCAGGGTCCTTTAACAACAAGTTGGCTTCCACCATATAAGCCCTAAGATGCTTGTCTAGATATGAAGATCCATCATACTTCAATGTAGGGTGACTTCTAGTTGCGAGGGAGCTTGACACGAGCAATATCCATGGTGAAAGGGTGAAAGCCTGTAGATCCTCCTCTATTCGCCTCTTTGGTGGACAGGATTAGAGGGGTTTTGCCTCCCTTTCTGTTACCCGTAGGGGATGCCCTATTGGACGCGTGCAGATGTTAACGTTGGGACTAGCCCTCCTGGAAAGGGTAACATGATGGAGTGCGAGATGCGTCATGGTCATCTCGATCCGATGGTGCTTTGTGCTTGGAGGTTGTTGTAATGGCTCGGGTTAGTCGTAGTCCTTTCGAGGTGTGAGCGACTTAGGGTGATCAGCGTGAGGTTGTAGAGTTGGGTGGGATTCCCCCATGTGCTCGGTGTCACGTGATTTGCTTCCTGACCTATGAACCTAATGGTCCTAAATTAGGATGACGAGTTGATCTTGGACAGTTTTAAGCTCGAGCCTTGTGTGCATGATTTGTAGGCCTTGATGATGCTTGGCTTGGAGCTCGACAATCACATGGAGGGCTACCTCATTTCTCTAAATGAGACCCTCCATATGTTCCTTGATAGTTGCTACGATGGAGGGATCCATTCCGGAGTGAGGTGATGAAGAAATAGTGTTAGCCCTCCTGGGAGGGTAACGTGATGGAGCACGAGATGTGTCATGGTCATCTCGGTCTGATGGTGCTTTGTGCTTGGAGGTTGTTGTAATGGCTCAGGTCGGTAGTAATCCTTTCTAGGTGCGAGCGACTTTGATGATCAGCGTGAGATTGCCGAGTTGGGTGGGATTCCCCATTTGCTCGGTGTCACGTGATTTGCTTCCTTACCTATGAACCTGACAGTCCCAAATTAGGATGACGAGATGATCTTGGACAGTTTTAATCTCGGGCTTTGTGTGCGTGATTTGTAGGCCTTGATCGTAATTTGCTTGACAGTTGACAATCGCATGGAGGGCTGCCTCATTTCTCTAAAGGAAACCCTCCATATGTTCCTTGATAGATGCTACGATGGAGGGATCCATTTCAGATTGAGGTGATGAAGAAATAGTATTGGATTGCTTGCTTCGGGTGCAAACCATGAAACTAGTGGTCTGGAAAAAGTTTTACCTAGACCCCACAGTAGGCGCCAAATGTTCTTACAGAAAAGAGATTGAAAAGGTGTTCGAGATTGGAAGATGATTTATTGTTGAAATCCAGGCTCTACTCAATGACTATGTCTTGAATTCGGGCTAGACGTGATATATCTGAGTTATAGACCGACAGGTGGTTTACATGTGGAAGACTCTCCAACGCTCAAGTCAGCAAAAGTATAATATAAAAATATTTAAGAATAGTGTAATAATAAATATAATGAATACTTCCTTGGGTATTGATCTCTATTTATAAACCTTTGTGTGCTTTCTAATTGATAAAAAAATAAGTTGATTACCCAATTATGATAAAATAAGTCATAACCAATTTGTGGTTAATAATAACTGAACTCCATAATCCTAAGCAAATTAACTGATAACTTATTTTTGTTATCATATGTATCTTAACATACGGGTAGTACATTAGAAAATTTTGTTTATTGGATAAGTATTATGATTGAAGTTTTTTGTTTTTGTTTTTAACTAATATATCATTTAGTAAAAGATTACAAATTAATGGAGAAAAGAAATGATTGAAGAGTGATACACGTGAAAATACAACACATAGTGGTTATTAAAAAGTTTTTAAAATTATTATGATTTTTAATTTTAATTTACTGTTAAAGTTACAAATATAAATAAATTAGTTGTATTAGAATAAAATGTGACAAATTATATTTGTAAATGTATTTAGAATGTCTATGAACTAAGAAAGTGGCAAATTTTGGAAAAATGCTAACAATATGTGTTATCATCTTTATAGATTTTTTTATTAGTTCTTGTTTTATCTTTAATAATTTACATTTGACGCATGTTTATCTTTCTCCAAATTTACATCTTGGTAATTTAATTTTTCAGTAAGAAATTTATTTTTCAAGTAAATTTACATTTTGAAACATTTACTTTTAAACGTTTTTAAATTTCATGTCCTTTATAGTTCTTTGTATTTTTACTCTTTTTCAAAGCAGTTTTATATTAAACTATCTTTAATTTTTTAGCAAGTTTATCTTTAGAAGTAAATATCATTTCTGCAAATATACATTTTAGTAATTTACATTTTAGAAGTAATTTATTTTTGAACATTTATTTTTTTAGGTATCTCTAATTTAACAAAAATCTTATAAAAAGAAAAATAATTTATTATTTTAACGTAAAACTTTATTTTTGTTTATGTTTCATAAAAATTAGAAAAATGCGACTATATTTTTAAATTTACTGTTTGTTAATGTCTTTGATGTTCATGTCTTTTAAGTTATAACTAATAATAAATTTATTTTTTCTTATAAATTCTTTTTATTTAGAGTAAAAATTTAATATTGGTTTAATAGACTTTTTGGTTTTAATTTTTGGGTCATTTTATAATTTTTTTCTTTTAATTATTTTTTTCAATGAAGTCCCAATTTTGATTAAAAACAATTAATATTGTCCTTAGGTTAAATTGATGTTCATAGTGTTAGAAAAGTGAAGACTTGTCACATACAATGAGAGGTGACATATTCAGTGGGAGACACCTGTTGTGTCTTTTCTCTCTCTTAGCTTATCTATTTTCTCTCCTCCTTCATCTTCTTCCTCTCCTCTCTCTCCCCTTCTTCTTCACCCTCCCATTCCCTCCTCCTCTCCCACTCTCACATTCCCTCATCTTCCACTCTTGCCTCTACTGACCATGTATCCATCCGACATTATGGTGAACCCCAATGGAAGAAAGCAACACGTAAAGACGAAGCAACAAACAATTATGCGGATTAGGGACTTGCATAGATAGACTACAACACTTGATGGTGAGCACGAACCAGAGGCACTGAGGTGAGTTCATCACTCCTGAATTCCTCTTCTATTTTTGTGTTTTTTTCCTTTCTCACTTTTATTCACTTTGCTTTTTTCTTTCTTCATTCTCAAATAAGATACAGGAAGCCATGGTGGAATGTTTGTGCTCTCATTTTGTATAATTTTCTAATGCACTATCACAAATGTTTCATTAGGTGCAGGAGTGAAGGAGTATACGATTGTGTAGCCATCATTGATGTCTCCAATGAGGAGGGTGTCGTTGGAGGTGATGGAATTAGAGGAACACTCTCAATGCAAAGGGGTGAGGGATGATGAATTCAAGAAAGAGAAAAAAGACTAAAACCAAAAGAAGAAAGAGAAAGTTTATCAATATCAGTCTCTTAACACCTTAACACTAATTTAACAGAAGAGATTACATTGATTGTTTTTAATCAAAATTGAGACTTGATTTGAGAAAAAAAATAATTAGATGAAAACATTGTGACCCCAAAAATTAAGACGAAAAAGCCTATTAAACCATTTAATATTTTAATCTAAAAGTTTTTATGTTATTGTATAAAAAAGATAAATTTCTCGGTGCTTTAAGTTGTCTTAAAGTTGTATATCATTGATCTTTGAAAATTAGTGACAAGTTCAGAAAAACCAATGCCCTGAATTAATTCAAAATTTCCATTGTAGTGATGATAATATTCATGATTTTGTGTAATTTTTTTTTGCTTATACGTCATATTGGAATTGAATTCTTGTCCTTATACAAGATTGTGAATGTCAAAATCTTGGTTTGAGTATGAGTTATAATCAAGTTTTTAATTTGTAAATATTGTTACAATTTATCTTTCGAAAGGATGGAAGTAATTTGAGCTTCTATATTATTATAATCTACATTAGTGAATGAAGTGTTGTCTTGCTCTGGTTCTGAATGATGAGTTTCTTACCTAAACTATCATTTCTTGAATAAATAATATACAATTAAACCATGAAACTTTCTATTATGCTATTTATCACTCTCCTTTTGGAAGGACAAAGAACTTGGCGTTATAATCCCTACAATAATTATCTGTTACTGTAAGAAATTGTGTGTACCAATCATGTCATCATGAACATGAAATCATTACAGTTTGTTAGAGATTGGTATTATCTGACTGATTACATACTTATTTTTTTTTCATTTCTATAAAGCCTTTATTAATTTGATTCAAGAGGTTGAATTTTACTTATGTTAAAATCACGTAGAAAAATTTACATTTCTTTATCCCTAAAAGATATCGTTAATGATTTGATCAAAACTGCAGTGTGTTTATTGCAACTGGAGTACTATTTTATTATCATGAATTGATCTATGGAAAATTGCCGGGTCCGATTTTTTTAATGTTCTCTTCGGCATTTAATTAACTACTTGAATAATTATTTGGTTATTTATCAGATGACCATGCTAGAGATCTCTTTGGTTATTTCCTTGAAAAATAGTGAAAAATAAAATTACAAATAATATTTCCTAACTTATCTATTTTCAAAATAGTAACAAGAAATTATAATATTTTATAAAAGTAATATGAAAATTAAAATTTAGAAATTTTAAAATATTATTAAAAATTCCTGCAAATTTTCTTTCAAAGATATTAATAGAAAAAATGTACTTACAAATTTAATTTGGCAAGAAAACATAACTGGACTTTTTTTTTTTTACAAGAAATTACTTGTGAATTTAAAATTTGCAAAAAAATTACTTTGGGAAATTTAAATTTGAAGGAAGAAGTACTTGCTATTTTTAAAATGGATATTTTTGTAAAAAAATTTGCTGCAAATTTTTTTAGCATGAAATGTTGTTATGAATTTATATTTTGCAGGAAATTTCTTACAAATTTTTAAATTCTACGGTAACTAATTATCCACGAGTAAATTATCTATTAATTTAAATTTACAGAAAAAATAGCAGAAAACTCTTTTCGTACAAATTTTTATAACAAATTTGCAAGAAAATTTTCATGGAATATAGAAAATTCTAGTAGTGAAGGAATTTCTCCATCAAAGTTGTTTCTTGATAAATTAAGAGAAACCAATCCAAGTAAATATCCAACATCTTCGGGCACTTCACCTGTTAAATCATTACTTGAGAGGTCAATGCTCTTAAGAAGATTCTCTGGATTCCAAAACTCATAATCCTGACCTTTCCACGTCAATTGCAAGTAAGAGTCATAAATATCACTAGAATAACTTTCATTTGAAATTTTTCGTCCCCTTACAATTTCTCTTGGGATTACACTCTTTTCCATCAATGCAGTAAAATTTTTCAGACATGTTGGAATTTCTCCTGACAAGTTATTCCTCGAGAGATCCAAGACTTGAATTTGGCTCAAATAGCAGAGATATACAGGAACACTTCCAAAGAAACTATTTATTCGCAAGCTCAAGATTTTTAGTTGTTGCATACTTTCCCCTATCCAAGAGGGTACTGGACCAGACAACAAATTTTTACTCACATCTAGTATAGCTAACCTAGAGCAGTTCTTTAATTTGAGTGGGAGTTCTCCAATAAAATTGTTGTTTCTTAATACCAAAACTTGCAAATTAATTAGCGTACCCATGGTCTGTGGAATCTTCCCTGATAATTTATTATTTCTTAGATCAAGAAATTTTAGTGAACTAGATGTTCCCAACAGTCAGGAAGTTGTCCCACTATTCGATTATTTGAAACGTCCAAACTGTGCACGCTTTTTGTTGCTCTATTTCCACACAATAATGTATTTAAACCTGAAAATATATTTTCTGACAGATCCAATGTGCCAGTGTCTGACAAAAATGTAGGAATTGCACCTTCAAGTTTATTCGATTTTAGAATTATTGATCAGAAATCTAGTCGACCAACCTGGAAATATTGATCAGAAATATTGATCGGTAAATTTGGAATTGAACCTTTTAGACTGTTGTAAGACATATTCATCTGTCTTATGAAATGTAACTTGTTCCAAAACCATTCTGGTACAAAGTCATCAATCTCCGCAGCCGAAATATCCAGGAAGCTTAGCTGACTTTGAGCCTGGAGCCAGCTTGGGAAGCTAGGACCCAACTTGCAAGAAGCTGGTCCCAATCCAAGTAATTGGAAATGTGGAATCCAATAGGTAGCAAACTTTAGAGACAACGAGTTGTCTGATAAGTCTAGTGTTGTCAATTGGGACAAATTTGTTAGATGCAATTCATTGATATAACCCTCCAAGTGATTATCCTCTAGGTAAAGATACTGCAACTGATGAAGCAACCCAATGCTTTCTGGTATTTCTCCAGTTAACTGATTTTTGGAAAGATCTAATGTCATCAGAGATGTAAAACTTGAAAGATTTGGTAGATTTCCAATAACCAGGTTTTCAGATAAATCTAGTATCTCAAATACATGGTTGTTGCACCTTGAAGAATTTTGAATGAAGCTAGAAATTTTCCCACTCAGGTTGTTTTGTGGAAGTCTTAATCTTTGCAATGTGCATATGTTCCCAAGAGAAGTTGGAATCTCGCCTTTTAGTTTGTTAGAGCTAAGTTCAAGAAATTTAAGAGAGCTCATTACTTTCCCGAATCCATCTGGAATGGGACCTTCTAACGAGTTACCACCAAGGAAAAGCCTTTGAAGATTGGTGGTGAAGTTGAAAACCCATTGAAATATAGCCGAAGATTCCAATAGATTAGCGGAGAGATCAATGGTGACAAGAGAATGAGAATTTTCAGAGGAAGCATATAACATAAGAAAACTTTTATCACTGAGACCGCAATCGAATAAGTAAAGTTGTTGTAGTTTAGTGCTGAAGTTGAGATTTCCTTGAAATATTGATGTCTGAGTCAGATTATTAGAAGAGAGATCAAGGACGACAAGAGAAGGAAAGCTTAGATGGTGAGGAGACGACAAAGCAATGTTATTACCAAAAAGATAAAGCTCTTGAAGATTAGGACTAAAGTTGGACAACAATTGAAATGTTGATGACGTCAGCATATTATAAGAGAGAGAAAGGATGGAAAGAGAAGTGGAAATGTTAAAATGAGAAGGAAACAAAGGTGAAATATGATAATCTGAAAGACTACAATTGTCTAGACTTATGTCTAGACTTAACTCTCTTAAGTTTGGAAGATGCTCACTAATAATTTGAAGCCACAGATGAGAAAAGCCAAAATAAGGAAATGAATTGAGGCTAAGAGTTGTTAATGAAGAGAGAGAAGATAGCCAATTTTCATTTTTTATTTTAAGACCAGATATGCCATCGAGTACAAGAGAATGTAAGAGAGGAAGATTTCCAACCTGGAAAGGGAGTGTTCCAGAAAGTGAATTTATTGAAAGATCGAGATACCTCAAATTTGATAGATTTCCAACCTGGAAAGGGAAGTGAATTTCTTAAAAGATCGAGATACCTCAAATTTGATAGATTTCCCAATTCATAAGGAATACTCCTTAGGAAATTTGTTCGTGAAAGATCGAGATATATTAAGCTTTGAAAGGAGCCGATGGATGTTGGAATTTGACCACTGGAATCACTGAAGCTGAGATCCAAATATTCCAATTTTTGCAAGTCGAGCAATGAAGTGATATTGAATGAACTTGACAAATAATGCGATTCTGAACCACGAACATCAAGCATCTCTATGTGACCAGTTTCATTGTTACATTCAATACCTTCCCATTTGCAACAATCTGTGTTATTTTCATCGTCCCTCCACGTAGACAGTATGCCATTCTGACCTTGGACGTTTTGTTTGAAATTAAGGAGTGCTTGTCTCTCCCTCTCTATGCATTTCACATGTGAACTCTGTGATGGCCAGTTGAATCCATGAATGGATAGTTTGGTATGCACAAGCCACACAAACACTGAGAAAAATATTTTGAGAAAGTAATTGGCCATTACAATTTTCTAGATATGAAATTTGTGGTGTGCTATATAAACCTTGATATGAGTATAAAAAAAAAAGATTGCTAATTATGTTCTTACATAATCTCTTTAGATTTTGTTACTCAACAACAAACTTTATATGTTCTAAAAAAAGTTTAATGAATATAAACTAATTTAAAAATAAAAATAATTAGTTATTATAATAATTAAATTAAAATTATTTGATAAATTAAAAATTATTAATATTTAAAATAATTTTTATTGTAATAAAAATTATATTTTTCGATAATTATTTATTAAAAAATTATAAAATTAATTTTTATATAATAATGATTAAATTATTTTTAAATTAAAATTAAAATTTATTTTTAAATTATTAAAATTTTAGTTACTTAAACTAAATTAAATTTTATATTAATTTTTAATTTAATTAATAATTAATTTCACTATTTTATAGATAGTAATATAGTTGTTAAAAGTAATTTTTTTAGTAGTAATGCTTGTTTAGTAGAAAATGGTGTTTGATTTAACACAAAAGATTTATTAAAAATATAAGTTGTTGCATTTTCTGCATTTGTTTCAACATTCACGTTTGAGGATACTAATGCATTTGTTTATTATTTTACTTAGGAGATGTCTCTTTCAACAGTAATATCCATTCTCAAAGTTTCAAGTTGGAAAGCATCTCTCAACTTTTACGTAAAAAAAAATAACCTGCAAAAAGGAAAATATATGAAAGCTTTGAAAAGTCTGTTATGTCAATGCTAGCTACTCTATGCTACAACAACTAAGTAATTAACAAAAGCTAAAAAGCAAGAGCACTGGTAAGACTAGTCACAATCCATGAAAAAAAAAAAAAAGGTGAAAACCATTCCTTATTACCAAACCCTAATTAAGCATTTAAGAGAGAAGTTTTCTGAATAGATGAAGAAGAAGAATAGGCTCATTTTATAGCTCGGTCATATGTTCACAACTTCTCAAATTTATACAATCACCACAATTGTTTATAATATTATTTGATTCAAAAGTTTAATTTTTATTTTAATTAAATAGCTAAATATAATATTTCAAAAATAATTTAATTATTGATATATATATGAGTGATATATTGTAGTTGAAATGGAGTGTTATAGTGAAAGTAATAGTTTTCATTAGGATTCATTTATTTAATTAATTTAGTCTCTTTTACTCAGAACTTTTGAAAACAATTTAAAATATGAATATTCCTTTACTTTTCTTAATTAAATTTCAATAATTATTTCCTGTTAGTGTTATTTTTTCAGAATTAAAATACAGAATTTAATGTTTGAAAATTAAAATAAAAAAATGAAATATCTCCCAAAACAAGTTTCCAGTGTGAAGTTCACATAAAGACATAAAGGATACATCATGCAGAACCCATGTCTACCGAACAACTCATTCTTCGTCTTAAACATCAATAAATGCATTATTGGTTGACTTTTTCCAATTCTTCTAACCTAAAATATGGGTTAGAAAATTATGCACCCACTCAAATCAATACATTAATTAGCTGTGTAGAAACTTACTATTTTTTCATATTCTTTTGTTTCCTTTTATATCTACATAGCTTAAGAAGAGATAATTAAGTGTTCAGAGTGGAACTTGTGTGATAATATATTTAAACTGAATTAAATATGTCTTAATATTTTATTTTATAAAATATTTGAAATTTTATAAAATGATAATCTATGTGAATATGTTATATATATATATATATCCTTGTTTCTCCTTTTCACAATTGTATAGTGTGGTGGTGGTGGTTGCAGTGCTCTCATGGTTCTCTAGTTCCCATCTACACTGGACCATTCCCTAAAATGTATTCAAAATTGAGATTTTACTCGTAAAATCGTAAGATGGTACGATTTTTAGTTCAATTCCGTATTAAAGTATACTTATAATCGTAATACAGTGTAATCGTAGAGTAAAATCGAAAAAAACGTAGAATCGTAGATTTTAAAGTTTTCACAAATGCATGTGATGGATGTGTTTTAATTTCATTTAACTGAGCACTACTCCTACTTCTTTCAATGGTAACGTTGAGCATTGTTCCCACTAATTTAGGAAGTGAATAATTTTTAACTTTTTAATGGTTTTTAATATTTTTTAATGTTTAGTAATATTGTTCCCACTAATTTAGAAGCTAAATAGTTTTTTTTTAAAAATTATTTTAATATTTAATTCACAAGATTGTTTTCACTTTTTTAAACGTTAAACAATTTTAAAACTTTTTAAGTCTAATAAAAATAATTAAAAATTAAAATCTTTCATTTTCTAAAAATAAAATTAAAACTCGTTTTTCTTTTTTATAATTTTGCTTTGCATGTTCAGTGATAAGTTAGATATCATTTTAACAAAATTTGTAAAAAGTAAAATCTACGATCCGTGTTACGATTTCACGATTTACGATTTTGTGAACCCTCCGTGATATTAAATAAAATCTCGATTTTAACTAGCTTGCCCTCAATGCTCACATTGTCATTACCTCAAAGGACCATTCCCTTGTATTGTTCACACTCTCCCCTCTCTTTCCTTTTATGATTGTTTCTGGCTACCTTTGGTTGGCTTTTATTAAATTCACTTCAATCAAACATAAAATTTAATTTCATTATATTTAGATCATTAATTCCAACAACCATAATTATCCCATCCTTACATGTTACATCCTCACCATTAAATAAGAATTATTTATTACTTTTTTATTATCTTTTCTACATTTCATGTGATTACAATATATTTATATAATTATCTAAATATTTGAATATTATATTTTGATATATTTATAATCATACATAATTAGTTTTTGTTTATTATTTGAAATATGCTTATGTTACATTGGTTAGTGATTATATTCTTTTATCATATTTCTTTTATTATCTTATCTATATATGTCAGTTCGTTAACTGAAAAAAGGATTATTAACAACTTGCACAAAAAGTTTTAAAGAACTTTCCTAGAAAGTCTTCTGCTTTGAATGGGATACGAGTATAAAGGAAAAAAAAATAAAAAAATGAGATTCTTTATATAAGAGAAAATAAATGAAAAATGAGTGAAAAGTGAGTGGAAATAATTCAAAAGTTTAAATTTGATTTAATTAATGTGAAAGAGAAATAAATTAAATTATTTTTTTAAATAGAAAATGACCAAAAGTGTCTTTGATTAAATTTTAAGAAGTATTATAAACTTAAACTAAAAATATTAATCACAAGAATAATTTTTTAAAATGTAAAATTTTAATAAAAATTACTTTTATTAAATTAAATACATATAAATAATATACATATCTCTTTTTGCAACATTTTAGGAGTAGGAACAAAATTTGAATTGTATAATTATTTTTCACTTATTTAAAATTATATAAATATTATTCTTAATCAATAGTGTGAAGTATATTTAATATTTATTTTTAATAAATTAATCAATAAACATACATGCTTATAATAATAATTGTTCAAGTGTTTATTAACCGACATTAAGTAATAATTTTTATAAAAAATATTACGAGAAGGTTTGTAGTTTTTCTTAAAGAAACTACACTAAGAAACCGCTCACAAGAAAAGGTTTGTAGTTTTTTTTTCAAAAAAAACTGCACATGAAAGTTTATGGAAAGTGTAGTTTTTGTAAAAAAATTATATGAAAGAGTTTGTAATTTTTTCCAAAAACTTTGTATTAGAGAGTTTGTACTTTTTGCCAAAAAAATTATATGTTCAATAATGAAATAATTTTTGTGTTACAGTTTAAGGTAAGTTGGAACTTTATATTGGATAGAAATGAGAATGTTGAATGATATATAAGTGAAAAAGATCTACAAACCTATAGTCTTAAAATTTTGGGTTAGAAAGAGTCATATTCATTTATACAGTTTTTGTTTACTATCACTGCTACAGGAACCGGAATCCACGTCGGTTCTGGGGATGATTTCACGACGGCCCCAAAACCGACGTTGAATCAGGCGACGTTAAAAGTAATATTTTCAATGTCGGTTCAATTTGAACCGACGTTGAAAATCAAGACTTACAGCGTCGGTTAGGGCTAGAAGCCGAGCGTTGTAAGTGTCACCCACACTTACAACGTCGGTTGTAGCCCTAACCGACGTTGTAAGTCAATTTTACAACCGCAATGCGGTTTCTAATTTTCTCATTTTCCCTAAATTTTAGTACTGCATATTAAATAAACCAGACAAACCAGCCACAATTTCATATATAATACATTTCGAATAGCTAAATTTCAAAGATAGACTCTCTAGGCAAAGGTTTGATGAGGATATCAGGTAATTTAATTTATGTTTTGTATCTATGTATTCTATAATGCAATCCTTAGCTATATGATCTCTAATGAAATGATGTGTTATGTTCTATATGCTCTGTCTTAGAAGAACAATTTAAAAAAAGAAAGATTGATGTAAAAACAACATTATTGGATGGATCTAATCGATCTTGAAAAAATCATAAAAAATAGTTAGACATTGAATTTTCCGCCAATTTTTGTTGTGTTATGTTCTTTTGATGTGTACTTGGATAAAGAGGCCTCACATCCCCCAAAATAATCATAGTTTTGAAAATACAAAATTTAGGTGTAGAAAAACTTCAAACGATCATAACTTTTGCTACGGACCTCGGATGGAGATCCTCCATTTACTATAACTTTTTTATTATTTTACTATTTTTTACCTATTTTCCTAAATTTTGGCCATTTATGTGACTAACTTGCACTTGTCAGAAAATTTTGAAAAAATTTGTGGAGTTGTGTCGTACCAAACAGAGAATTATCATGCCATTACATCTTAAAAATTTCATAGTTGCAGCTTCTTTTGTCCTAATTGCATCATTTTGCATACGGTTTTTGTCATAATTCCTCTCTTATTAAATCCAAATTTTTATACAAAATCAAACAACATCAAATAAAGCCCCATGGGCACAGCCAGAACATCCATCAGAACAATCATCTACACTACAACCATTTCAATAACCTAATCATACAAACACTATCTACAAAATAAAAAATAATAAAAAATCCACTAACCTGGCAGCGACAGCGGCAGCAACGGTGGCGGTGGCGGTGGCGACAAAGGAGGAACGCGCACCGGCAAGGCACAAGGATGAACACGCACCGGCAAGACACAAGGATGAACGTGCACCGGCAAGGCACAAGGAGGGCGGCAAGCGGCGGCGAAAAAACCCAAGGAGGAAGGGCGGCAGGGGTGGCAGCGGTGGCAGCGGCAGGGGTGGTAGCGGCAGGGGCAGCGACGAGGAAGGAGAGAGACCGGCCGCAGCACCGGTGACGAGGAAGACGAAGCGCGCAGAGAGGACGGAGAGCGGAGCTTCGAGGGTCGACCACAGTACGAAAAGTGAGAAAGAAAAGGGGGGAATAGATTTTAAAGGGGTTTCTAAGGGGTTTCTACGTCGGTTGTAATTTATAACCGACGTAGAATGTTTTGAATTCTACATTCTACGTCGGTTAACAAACAACCGACGTAGTAGTGTTGACATTCTACGTCGGTTGTTTCTTAACCGACGTAGAATGTACAATTAAAAACATTCTACGTCGGTTATAGATTACAACCGACGTAGAATGGTCAAATCAAACATTCTACGTCGTTTGTATTTAAACCGACGTAGAATGGCGACGTTGATTCCTAATTCTGTAGTAGTGTATCCACTTATAAATATTTCCTGAAAATTGTCCTCCTCAAAATACCCAACATAGGTATCATAACCAGGTTCGCCTACCTGACAAGGAGTGGTTAAGGGATCCAAAATTTTTCTAACATGACTTTTAGGTAAACGTGTCCTATTAAGCTGGAGTCGTGTATTAAATAGAAATGAAAATGTTAAATTACATATAAGTGAGAAAAACATCTTCAAAACACTTAACTTTTTGTTAAATATTCGTGGATATAGACCTTAAAATGTGAAACCATGTTAAATCTCATTACATTTTTAGTTGTGGTCATATTTGTGAGGACTAAAGGAAAATATTTCCTATTATATAATTTCTAACAATAATCAATTATGCCTTAATATATAATCAATTATATGTCCACTTGTTAACTCTTTGGCACGTGTACCAAATTGTTCAAGTAATAAAGTGAAAGTCCAAGTATCGTTTTCCCAAGGGATTAGCGGCTGTTTAACAATTATGTGTTATTACTACCTTTGAATATATTGTAGAAGATTTAAATTTAACGTTTTGATAATGTAAATTCAAATTGCAAAATTATAAACGGCTAGAACAATTAATATATATAAGAAAGATGACTTCACTGGGGTTGGAATTCCTGAACTCACTTACTGTAAAATCTCGCGAATATAAATATATCTTAAACAAAACTCTACATTCACACAAAATGTAAACTTACCCTGATTCCTTAGCGATAAGCTCTAAACTTTAATATCAAAAATCTAATTCCTCAAAGCTTTCTCAATAAAGCTTGCATGAAGGACTTGTGTTTAGAATGACCAAGTTTTATCATATTATGTCTAATATAATAACCCAAGGTTGTTCCACCTTTAGTTCTCAGTTTCAAAATGCATTTTCCAATGATCAGAAACAACAAAAAGCATACATGATCAAGCCATGCACAATAAACACGAAGATGGAACATAAGAGTATGAAAAGATATACATATATATGAATGAGAGATACAAAAGTTTGAGTTCATTACATCCAACTCCAATGAAAAGAGAATTTAGCTACTCATAGACATTTGGAGCACCCAGAATGGATCCGGAAATGATGATCTTCCAAAAGAAAGCTTTCCCAAGCCCTTCCTTTTTTCCTCTGTCTCTTTCTGTCTGTCTCCTCAATCTGTTTCTGCTCTTTTTATAATAAATCAGATGAATCCCAAAGGTCACTTTTGATACACAGAGTGACTTCTCACAGGGCGAGTAATTACTAGCTGTCCAGCTACCTGATCATAAATTTGCAGGACGAGAAGACTTTTAGACTTCCAAAACTCCAACTTTACTCTCATTTCTCTACAAAAATTTAATAAAGTAAATAGTAATCACAAATTTTCAAAAAGATAGAAATATTGTAATTAAAAACACAAAAAGAGAAGAGAACATAACAAAAATACAAATAAAAAGGGTGAATTAATATAGCCAATTAAGTAAAAAAAATCATTTATCAACACCCCCAAACTTATATTTTTGCATGTCCTCATGTAAAATAAAACTAAAAATGTGCAACACAGAAACAAATGATTTTCAAAACAATTCTCTGGTACAAAAAGCAGTCAAGAGTCAAGTCTGCAATATTCAAGTTTCAACACAAATGTCATGGTGCTTTGATAAAACAAATTCCCCAAAAATAGAGTGACACATGCAAACTCAGAGGAACAAGGTACAACAAATCCCCACAAACAGTGTTTCACTCATCACACAAGTGTTATACCCAATGAATTCTCACACAAAGCATGCCATCCTCATTTCATATATTTTTGCACATCATCTACTTAATACACATCACATGTTTGAATTTGATCAAAAGGTCTTTCAAAGGTTATAACTTGGTCAGGTTAAAGAAACAAATATGATTTTTCAATGAATTCAAAAACACTGTCAGAAGGTGAGAAAATACACATTCTTGTCTAAATCATACTCATTCACCACCTTCACACACACAGCTTTATCCAACATTCATTCTTCAATCTCAACCATTTACAATGTTCACACAACCTTTGAATATTGATTTCTCATCTTTTCAATCTCTCTCCTTTTTTTTCTTTCTTTTTTTATAAAAATCTCTCTTTCATTAACTTTTTTTTTTTACGAATGAGGAACAAAAGAGAGACCCAAGACTTATTCACATACACAGGAACAAAAGAGAGACCAAAGATTTAAGAGAAATAATTTTTATTCAACACTTATTTCAAGGATCAAATAACTATTCTTCCTCCAAACTTAATTTCCCATCCATCCTCATCAAACAAGAATGTTTATTGTTTTTTTCTTCCTAAGGTGTGGGAAGGGAAAAAGATTTCATTGGTTAGGGTTCAAAGAATAATTCATGATGGCTCAAAAGGGCTAACAAAGATTCACACAAATCATAAGGCTGACTTTTTGGCCAAGTAGGGAATCCTCACAAAACAAAACAATTGCCTTAATCATCTCAAATCAAGCACATGTTTATATAGTTCGAGAATCATGCAAAAACACATTTATGAAAATAAGCGACCTATTTCACTCACTCTCAATTTTTCATGTAAACACTCAACAAGTACCTCCCCTGAGTCATATATCAATCTAAGCTTGGCAAATCCAAATCTCATGCAACCACAGACACAAAGTTTCAACTCAAAAAATTTTAGTTAAACCCATCATACCATGCAGCAGAAAATTCTAAAGAAAATCAATGTTTCTCATGCAACAGATAATTCTAAAGAAATTAAATTAAGCAGTAATTAAATTGTTCAAAAACCATAAAAATCACAAAACAAAATGAAATAAAAAACAAGAAGAATAATAACAAAAGCAAGATAGAATCAAGGCCAAGGCCTCCATCCTGATTGTGTGTCCTCCAGACCAGCAGTATCACTTGTACCACCTTCACCTGCATCATCACCACCTATATATCCATTCCACCCCGGGAAGCTAGGCCTGTCCCAAGGCCATGGTACTCTAGCTTCAAACTTGGATCCAATCATGATGTAATCATCAGGTACCTGGAGAGAGAAGGAACAGCTTCACTGGACGAGTAAGCATGCCGCCCAGCGAAGAAATTTTTTTATTTATTTATTTATTTTTTTAAAATTTGTTTTGCTCGCTAGGCGAGTAAGCATGCCGCCCAGCGAATTTTTTTTTTACTTTTTTTTTTGGGAAACACACTCGCTGGGCGAGTAGTTGATTGCCCAGCGAAATAAAAAACAGTGGCTAAATTTTGCTCGGTGACCCAGTTGGTAGCCCAATGAAAATAAAAAGCCGAGAGCACGGGTTTTCTCCAGGGGTCTACTCACTGGGCGAGCATATTGACAGCCCAGCAAAATTAAAAACAAAAGAAAAATAGAAGATAGATTACCTACTACCACTTAAAACAATAAACACAGGGTTGCCTCCCTGTAAGCGCTTTTTTAACGTCTTTAGCTCGACGCCTGATAGTTCTTGGGATTTTCAATCACTTCATCTAATACCTCCACTCTGAAACAATTGCTAGTGTCTCCAGGATGTTGCATGGCTTCAAGGACATTAAAGGTAACCACTTCATCTTGCACTCTAACCTTGAGATGGTCGTCATCAACATCTATTACAACTCTTGTTGTCTTCATAAAGGGTCTTCCTAATATGAGAGGAACTTTTGTGTCTTCCTCCATGTCCAAAATGACAAAATCTACCGGAAAAGTGAATTTATCAACCTTCACAAGCACATCTTCAATCACTCCGTATGGGTATTTGATGGATCTGTCAGCTAACTGCAGTGTCATCCTGCTGGGTTTTACCTCCAAATCTCCAATTCTCTTCATCATGAAGAGTGGCATCAAGTTACTGCTTGCACCCAAATCAATTAGTGCATTGCCAATGGTTAGCTTACCAATAGTGCATGGAATGATGAAGCTACCTAGGTCCTTCAGCTTAGGAGGAAGAAGTTTCTGAATTATTGCACTACAGTTCCCTTGGACTTCAATAGTCTCCTCTTCAATGTACTTCCGCTTCTTAGAGAGCAATTCCTTCATAAACTTAGCATAAGCGGGTATCTGTTGGAGTGCTTCAGAGAATGGAATATTGATCTCAAGCTTCTTGAATAAGTTTATGAATCTTGCAAATTGCTTCTCCTTCTCCTTCTTTGAAAAAACTGGAGGGTAAGGTAAGGGCTTCAGTTGATTTTTCTCTCTTCTATTTTCCTCTTCTTTCTTATTTTTGTTGGACTTGAAGACTTGGTTTCAAGTGGATTTGATGTCTCCAACCACCTTTAATGATGAAGATGTTGTTGCTTGAAGAATGAAGATTTTGTCTTAGGATTAGAGAGTCTTAGGTTGTGTGGTAAGATGCATTTCAATCTATCTTGGTCTTAGTCTTGGAGTTTAAAATGTTTTGAAATGTTTTAAAAAGGTTTTAAAATGATTTCAAAGGTTTAACTGATTTTTAACTGGTTAAAAATCTGATTTCAACTAATTAAACTGTTCTTCATTTTTCAAAGCTTTGTATTTGAAAATTTCAGTTGACTGTTTTCAAAATTTAAACCAGTTAAAATCCTGGTAGCTTTGTTTCAGGAATTCCAATTTTCTGGAATAGCTAGTTAAAACGAGATTTCAACTGACTGATTTCAAGTTCCAGTAAAAAAGGTGCTCACTGGAAAATTGGTTTTAATGAAAACAACCAGCTAAAACGCGATTTCAACCGACTATTTCCTGCAGAATCAGTTTTAACGAGTTTTCTATATATATCTTGAAACTCAAAGAACTAAGTGACGAAACATTTTCTAAAGAACCCATTGGGCAAGAACGTTCCTATTACACTCTAAAACATTTTGCTAATCACTCCAAGACGATCAAGATTCAATTGAGTGCGAATCAAATCAAGAAGTGCATGCTCTGTTTTTGGTTCTTGCGATGCTCTGTTTTTCGTTTACGCATTGAAGAACTCCGAGGTTTATTCAATCTTTTTGTGTGTGTTGGTTAGGCTGCGTGTTCGTATCTTAATCGGGGTGATTAAGAGATCTTGTAATAGGGTTTTACAGGTGTTTAGAAGTCTTGTAGGGTTCAAGACTAGGTGCAACTTTCTAGTTTCGGTTTTGCATGTAGTGTTCATGTAAAAACTGGTTTTTTAGTGAATTGATTGAATTTGTTTGTTTAGGAAACTGGATGTAGCCTTTGTTGAAAGGTGAACCAGTATAAATCTGCTGTGTTGTTCTTCTTCCCTTGAACTTTTTACATTCGGTAATTGAAGTTTGAATTGAAATTGAATTTGGTATATGATCAATTGATTAAGAGCATTTCAAGAACCTATAAAAACTGGTTTAAATCTTCAATTCGAATCTGGTTTTTCATAATTGGGCATTGGGTTTCGAAAATCTTTGAAAGTTTAATTCACCCCCCGTCTTAAACTCAGCCATTTATTCCAACAATTTTGTGGGTCAATTTCTTTTTCTTCACTCCCCTCATCTTTTTCACTCTTGTATTTTCTCTCACCCTCATTTATTATCTCTTTTTCTTTTTCTCTCTTCTCACTTTTATTTTTCAGAATTTTTCCACTCCTAGTGACAATAACTTGACAGTATTCCTTAGGATTGTCCTCAGTGCTTGCCACAAAATCCTTTTCTGGTTTCTCCTCCAATTTCTTTGCTAGTTGTCCCACTTGGATCTCCAAGTTTCTAATAGATGCTTCAGTGCTCTTATGGTTTGAGATAGAAACTTGCATAAATTGTTGGAAGGTGTCCTCAAGCTTGGTAGTTCTATCATACAAGGATGGTTGTTCTTGTTGTTGTTGAGGAGGAGGGCGGCTTGATGATTCACTTTTCCCCATACTAGGATGAGGTCTCCACCCTTGATTATAGTTGTTGTACCCTCCTTGTCTACCTTGATTTCCCACATAGTTAACATATTCAGATGAGGTGTGTGACATAACACATTGTTCATTAACATGGTCTCCACCACACAATTCACAACTTTGGACACGATGATGTTGTGCTTGAGATACATTCATAGTTTTCATCTCCTGTGGCGGTAGAGTCGACTTCTTCATAAGTGCTTCAAGTCGTTGAGTCATTAGCTTATTTTGAGCTAACAGAGCTTCTTGGGATTGTAACCCCAACACACCACGCCTTTGAGATGAAGCCCTTTCATGATGAACTTCATAATCATTAGAGGCCATATTCTCAATTAACTCATGAGCCTCACTAGGTGTCTTCCGCTTGATCATACCTCCAGTAGAGGCATCCAACATCAACTTTGTTTGAGATTTTAATCCTCCTAAGAATATGTTGATTTGAGTTGGTTCATCAAAACCATGAGTGGGAGTCTTTCTCAATAGACCCTTTAATCTATCCCAAGCTTGACTTAGGGATTCATCAACATCTTGTTGAAAAGAAGAGATGTCTAGCTTACCTTGATTAACCTTTGACTGAGGGAAATATTTGTTCAGAAATTTATATACAACATCATCCCACTCAGTGAGACCGTTCTCAGGAAATGAGTGCAACCATGTCTTAGCACCACCAGCCAATGAGAATGGAAATAAACTCATGCGAATAGCTTCATCAGGTACTTGGTGAATCTTCATAGTGTTGCAAATCTCCAGGAAAGTTGCAAGATGAGTATAAGGATTCTCATGAGATAGCCCATGAAATTGATTGTTCTGAACAAGATGGATAAAAGCAGGCTTCATCTCCATATTTGCTGCAGTTACCACAGGCCTTGCAATACTATTGAAATTGAGCGGCCCAGAAAAAGAGGCATAGTCTTCTAGTGTGTGCTTTTCTCCTTCTGTGTTTTGTTCCTCCGCCATGGGTTCCTCTTGATGTATAGGGAGAGGATTTGGTTCAGTGTCAACCCTCTCTGCAGCACTACTTGCTTCTTTTGCTTCCTGATTTTGCCTTATTCTCCTACTATTGTTCCTTCGAGCTGTTCTTTCAATTTCAGGATCAAAAAGCAGTGGGTCGGCAGAAATTTTGCCTCTCATGCAAAATAGGAAAACATTAGAAAATTGCAAGTGAAGCAACAGAATATGAGTGTGACAACTATTAACAAAACTAAATGATAAAATTAAAAATTAAAAAAAAAATATGAACAAGATCAAAACTAGAAAACACACACAAATTGCCAAAACAATTTACTAATCCCCAACAACGGCGCCAAAAACTTGTTAACTCTTTGGCAAGTGTACCAAATCGTTCAAGTAATAAAGTGAAAGTCCAAGTATCGTTTTCCCAAGGAATTAACGGCTGTTTAACAATTATGTGTTATTACTACCTTTGAATATATTGTAGAAGATTTAAATTTAACGTTTTGATAATGTAAATTCAAATTGCAAAATTATAAACGGCTAGAACAATTCATATATATAAGAAAGATGACTTCACTAGGGTTGGAATTCCTAAACTCACTTGCTGTAAAATCTCGCGAATATAAATATATCTTAAACAAAACTCCACATTCACACAAAATGTAAACTTACCCTAATTCCTTAGCGATAAGCTCTAAACTTTAATATCAAAAATCTAATTCCTCAAAGCTTTCTCAATAAAGCTTGCATGAAGGACTTGTGTTTAGAATGACCAAGTTTTATCATATTATGTCTAATATAATAACCCAAGGTTGTTCCACCTTTAGCTCTCAGTTTCAAAATGCATTTTCCAATGATCAGAAACAACAAAAAGCATAGATGATCAAGCCATGCACAATAAACACGAAGATGGAACATAAGAGTATGAAAAGATATACATATATATCAATGAGAGATACAAAAGTTTGAGTTCATTACATCCAACCCCAATGAAAAGAGAATTTAGCTACTCATAGACATTTGGAGCACCCAGAATGGATCCGGAAATGACGATCTTCCAGAAGAAAGCTTTCCCAAGCCCTTCCTTTTTTCCTCTGTCTCTTCCTGTCTGTCTCCTCAATCTGTTTCTGCTCTTTTTATAATAAATCAGATGAATCCCAAAGGTCATTTTTGATACACAGAGTGACTTCTCACAGGACGAGCAATTACTAGCTGTCCAACTACCTGATCATAAATTTGCAGGACGAGAAGACTTTTAGACTTCCAAAACTCCAACTTTACTCTCATTTCTCTACAAAAATTTAATAAAGTAAATAGTAATCACAAATTTTCAAAAAGATAAAAATATTATAATTAAAAACACAAAAAGAGAAGAGAACATGACAAAAATACAAATAAAAAGGGTGAATTAATATAGCCAATTAAGTAAAAAAAATCATTTATCACCACTCATATTCCATTATATGTCCACCCATAATACACATAATCTATTATTCCTTTAATCATATATAATCTTTATTTTCAATATGCTAATGTCTTTATAATTTCATTTATGAGAATTAATAATTTTTTTTCTCGTAAAGAAAGTAAAGATGTCATGATTACTCAACATGCCACCTGTATTTCCACTCTTTTCTTCACACAAAATGAACAGCCAAATCCCTCCCTCTTTGATGTTTCCATCTTCGCAACTGATCCAAACGTGAATCAGCGCTTTCTTTTCCCTTTGTAGAGTACCTCGACCAATCCAAACACATCATTAACGAGAGTTTTGGTATCAACAGATTTATTTTGTACTTAGGAATAACTGAGTAATTACATAGGTTGTGCTTATGATTTCGGTGATGTGTGATATGTTTTACAATTTTTGTCTTTATTTTATTTTTTCTGTTCTAAGTCATCGTTGATTGTCTTGCTTTTTCTACTTATGATTTTTACTTTATCTGCTGGCTTGGAGACTTTGATGTTATTATATGAAATACAAATTCATCTATTAGTGCTAATTATGACTTATCACAAATCAATTTTGTCAAAATCACTTATATTTTTATATCATCTACTCATTGTGAATTTATTTTTAGGCTAATATTGTAAATACTTTCAATCTTTTTAAATTTACTTTTTTATTTCGATATTTCTTTGTAAACGTAAATGAATACAAGATTGAGACAAGTAATTTGTTTCATTATCTAAAACTAACCCATTAATCTAATGAAGAAGGAATGACAAAGAAATATAAAAAAGGAACAATTTGTGTTATAAGGCATGAAAATTTTACTAGGAACAATACAAGAATTTCTATAGTAATTTCAGAAACTAGTGCTATCCAAATTAGAATCACAAGTGTTTTGCCATTTTTTTAGTCTCTGGCTTTTCACTCATATGTGTCTAATTCCTTTTTCATTTTATGTTTATAATTGTTATCGATGGGGATTTGAATTGATAAATATAGAGGTAGTCATCAGCATAAATATCGAGACAGGTGGAATCTAGTAGTAAAAGATCGAAGACGTAAGCAAAGAAACTTAGTGGCGGCTCAGTGATGAAGATTTAGTAAAAGACTGAGAAAGCTGGGAACAATCGAGGAATGTGAAGAATAGACATCGAGACACTTGGGAATCTCAATGTCATTCTTGTAAAAGGGAAAAAATACGTGTATAAGAATTTAAGACTGAGGAACGTGGGAAAAACTGTTTTTAAACGGTTATTTGTAATGAGGTAGTATAAATAGACAGCGCGGGGAACATAATAGGGGTTAGACTTTTGTAAGTGAAAGCCAGAGAGCAAACGAGAGCAGAAATGGCGAAGCATTGCATAGTTCTAACGTTTTTAGCCTGCATTTTAGATTTCCTGCAATTGTTTTGGTTCTATCCCTGGTAATTAATAAAATTACTCTTTCCGCACTCATTTATTGCTTTCTTTACATTTCCTGCACTTGGTAATGGGTTAGGATTGTTTATTTATGCCATTAACGTCACTTACGCTTTCTGCAAGTTCCTTAATTAAAAACTAAAATAAAAAGAAGGATTGAAAGTGATAATCACTGCTAGCCTAAAAGGTAATCCACAAATCGCATTGCGAGTAGGTGATTAAACACTCAGTTAACGTTCGATTTCATCGAACCAAAAATCATCGAAAACGAATTGGCACGCCCAGTGGGACATCATAATTGGCTAGTTCCGTAAATCCACTTTAGTTGTATTAATTGTTTGCATGTTATTAAAAAGTGGTAGGGTAATCATGAATAATCAAAATAGTGTGAATAATGTTTCTGACGTTAATAGAAATGAGGGGAGTAACTTAGCCAATACTGGGATGCCTGAAGGGCCACCCAGTAATGTTACTACTCCAATTATGACACAGGGTACTGTGTCGACTCAGGGTGCATCGATCACTAGTCCAGTGACGACTAGTGTTGGTTCTCATGTATCCGCTAGGCTAGAATCGATACCCCACCAGTGTTTAACAATAGCACGGGGGCAGGAACGTCGATGCCTAGACAACAAGGGACATCACACAATGATAGGTTCCCTTGGGGCATGCCGAGATGGTAGCCGACTCCAAGATCAGGTCGAGATAGTCAAAGAGGGTATCAAGATGGAAGATACGCTCTAAATCATGAGCATTTCGAAAGAAATCATCCGAACATAGAAAGTGTAAATACTGGGATATCGAGTGCATCGCTCGATGTGATAAGACAACAAATGGATGATAGCAATTTCGAAATGGTTTACATGTCGACCCAACAAATAACAACTGTGCTCAACCCGTTAGTGCAAACTACTAACGACAGTTTCCAAAGGTTGGCAGATCAAATGACTCGAATATGGGATGCATTAGGTGTCCCTAGAGTTGGAGAAAATATGAGGGATCGAACTCCCGTAAATAATCAAAATCAAGGACCTCATATTCGATTGGGTGAAATCCGATTGTTAAGAAGAGGTCAAACACTTGATAATATAGGTCAAAGACAAAATGACTGAGGACCTGAAATTGTAGAAGAGCCAAATCGGCTCGGAGGTCCATATCAACTCGAACAAATTAATCAAGTGTTGGATAGGTTTTTGAACCAACAAGGGTTAGAAATGGGGCGTGTGGAACAACCCTATTCTATATCACCCTTTCCTAACTTCATGTTAGAAGCAGAATTTCCTAGGGGTTGCAAAATCCCGAAATTCACCAAGTTTTCTGGGGATACTAGAGAGTCCACGGTGGAACACGTGGCTCAATACCAGATAGAATGCGGTAACATCAATATGACAGAGGACTTAAGGATGAAATATTTTCCAAGTTCTCTGACAAAAAATGCATTCACTTGGTTCACGACACTACCCCCTAATTTTATCTATAATTGGAACCAACTAGAAAGAATGTTCCATGACCAATTCTTTAGGGGTGAAAATAGAGTTAGCCTTGTCGATTTAATGAGCATCAAAAGGTACAATCATGAAAGCATAGATGATTACCTTAATCGATTTAGACAAATAAAATCTAGATGCTTTACTCAAATCCCAGAGTATGAGTTGGTAAGAATGGCCGCCTCTGGTTTAGAATTCCCGATTAGGAAGAAATTAGTTAATTTACCTTTATGGGATATGGCTTAGTTGGCCGATAAAGTTCGAAGAATCGAACAAATAAAATACGAAAATGAGCGATATCGAAAATTTGATAGGCCTAATAAGAAAGAAAAAGTAGCATATGTCGAAGTGCCAGATTCAATAGAGGAAGAGTCAATATGTGAGGAAGAGGCAAATCTGGCAGAATTGAAAGTAGGTCAGCCCTATATTTGTAAATTATTACAACAAGGGCGAGTAAAAGATAAACTCGCTAATAGGACCTATAGCTTCGATGTAACTAAGGCTGACAAAATTTTCGATATTCTGTTAAAAGATAAACAAATCAAATTAACAGAAGAACACAAATTGCCAACTCTAGAACAAAGACAAGGAAGAAAATATTGTAAATTTCACAATGTATATGGACACTGGACTAACAATTGTATTCATTTCAGGAATGTTATCCAAGACACGATTAAGCAAGGGAGGCTCAAATTCGAAGAGAAGCAGATGGACGTGGACACAAATCCATTTAAAGTCCAAATTAACGTAGTGGAGCCTGTGCTACGTGTCAACACTACTGAAAGTGTTGAATCTGCTGATGCTTTTGAGGCATTCATGGTCGATGTTACTGATGATGTCGACTCTGAACATCATAATATGGAAATGGATGAGATTGATCGAGAGCTAGAGGATTTTGAGCTCTATGAGAAGTCGATATATCCCAAGGCGGGAGATACATTATTGGACTTCTTGATCAAGAAGAAGACCGAGGAAGAGACAGTAGCTCTCTGTCCTCGATGCAATGCAGTGTTCGACAAATCAGCTGCTACTGCATTTGTAGAGTCTAAGAAGAAAAAAATAGAAGACGCGAAGGTCGCGTCGGATAAAGGGAAAAAGGTGCAATCTGACCCTCAGGTTGCATCTCCAAGAACCTATATGTCGAATGCTCGAGTGCCCTTGAATCAATGGGTACGTAGAGAGGTATACTTTCCTCAAGTTCCGAGAGAAAGAGGATCAAGGGGTAGGGTATTCGATAGAATATCCTATGCTAGAGGAAGAGGTTATCAAAAACCTCAATATTACTATGAGGCTCCTTGGGAGCAAATGAACATGTCTAAAACCCAATGGAAGAAGTTCAACAAGAGAAAATTCTCGAGGTATATAAGGCCGGAGATGGGGGAATGGGTAGGACCATCGAAAGCTTCTTACCATGACATGGAAGGAGACATGAATTTGGGAGTTATCTCGATACTTCCATCAGAATTTGCTCCAGCTGTAGAGAGGGATCGACGAACAACAAGGATGTTTGAGGAAGCTGAAGACTACTACGAGCCCGCATTGAAACCCAATGCTGTGTGGGTGACTCAAGTAGCCTGTGTCTCGCCTGATCGAGATTCAGCATTTATTGATCCCCCAAGTGAAGAGATGAGGTTTCATTTAAAACCTTTAATGTTGACAGCTCAAATCAAGGGTCTTAAAGTTGATAATATTCTCGTTGATGGGGGTGCAGCTATTAACATATTACCAAGTAATATGCTGCACAAATTTGGTAAGACCAAGGAGGATTTAATTCCTCATAATGTGATGGTTTTCGACTTCAGCGGAAAGGCATCGAGCTCTGAAGGGATGATCGCGCTCGATGTAACCATAGGTACAGTGAGGAGACCCACTGTATTTGTTGTTTTATACTCAAGGGCAAACTTCAATGTGCTCTTGGGTAGAGAATGGATTCATGGAGTAGGGGCAATACCATCGACTGCTCATTAGAAGTTATTCCTGTGGAATCGGGAGGGTCAGCTCGAGGTGGTACAAGCAGACCAGTGTGTTTACACTGCGTTTGTTTCGACGGCTGACCAACCATTGAAGACCATGGCCGTGACAAGGCCATTTACGTTCGAAGATACAAGTGACTTTAATTGCAAGTCATTTGCACCTCGCCATCTGAAGATGGATTTAGAGCGAGGTTTTCTGATTGAAGAGGGGGCCAACCTCGAAGTGGCCGATGATGATGCCGGATAAACCCTATTCTGAGTTCTTGGCTCGATTAGCAGCATATGCTAATGAAAGGGAAAATGAATCGAGCCAAGAAGAAAAAATAAGTAGGGTAGGGGAAATAAAGTCGAATACTGAAGTCGACTTAGGTTTTGATGCTTTCAATAATGAGGAGAAACTAGATTGTATCTACGATCATTCTTCTTTAGGATTTGAAAAGACAATCATCGATACAAGCAAGATCGGGGCACAAGATCCTCTTGAAAAGATTAACTTGGGAGATGAAAATGTGAAATGGCCTACATTCATCAGTAGGTTATTAACCCAAGAGTCTCGGGAGAGATTAATCAGCATTCTAACAGAGTACAAAGACTGCTTTGCATGGGACTATGATGAAATGCTAGGATTAAACAGAAGTTTAGTAGAGCATCGATTACCTCTAATCGAGGGAAAAAAGCCTATTAAACAAACACCTCGAAGGTATGCACCAGAGGTCCTGAGCAAGATCAAAGAAGAAATCGAGAGGCTGCTAAAAGCAAAATTCATCCGAACAGCCAGGTATGTCGATTGGATTTCTAATATAGTTCCTGTTATTAAGAAAAATGGAAAAATGAGAGTGTGCATAGATTATATAGATCTAAATGTTGCCACTCCTAAGGATGAATATCCGATGCCTATAGCGGAAATGTTAATCGATTCCGTAGCAGGCAACGAAATGCTAAGTCTTCTTGATGGATATTTGGAGTACAATTAAATTTATCTCGAAAACCGCATTTCGATGCCCGGGGGCATTAGGAACATTCGAATGGTTAGTCATGCCATTTGGCTTAAAAAATGCTGGGGCAACATACCAGCGAGCCATGAATTTAATTTTTCATGATTTAATTGATGATTTTATGCAAATTTATATCGATGATATAATTGTGAAATCCAAGTCGAAAGAAGCTCACTTTGAGCATTTAAAATTTTCTTTCGATAGAATGGAAAGCATGGATTGAAAATGAATCCACTAAAATGTGCTTTTGGTGTACATGCAGGAGAATTTCTTGGATTCATAGTTCATAAGAAAGGCATTGAAGTTGACAAGAATAAGGCTAAGGCAATTCTCGAGATATCTCCCCCAAAGAACATAAAACAATTGCAATCATTGTTGGGGAAGATCAATTACTTGAGGAGATTTATTGCCAACTTAGCCGGAAAGACGCGCGTATTTTCTCCATTGTTGAGTTTGAAGAAAGAAGAAAAATTCAAGTGGGAAACTCAACATCAAGAAGCTCTTGAGCAGATTAAGAAAAGCTTGAGCAATCCTCCGGTACTGAAGCCGATAAATTGAGGAAAGCCTTTGAAGTTATATATCTCAGCATCTGAAGATACTATAGCTAGTATGTTAGCTCAAGAGGATGAAGATGGAGTAGAAGGCGCAATTTACTATTTAAGTCGATTGTTAGTTAGTGCTGAAACTCGATATACTCTTATCGAGAAGTTAGGTCTTTGCTTGTATTTCTCATGTTGTAAATTGAAATATTATATGAGACCTAATGAAGTGATTGTTTATTCAAAAAACAATGTGTTGAAGTTTCTTTTATCGAAACCCATTTTACACAGTCGAGTTGGTAAATGGTCTTTAGCTTTTACTAAGTTCACTTTAAATTTTGAACCATTAAAATCAGTAAAGGGACAAATAGTTGCCGATTTTATGGCAGAACATACCATTAATAATTTAATCGACTGTTACATTGAGACTCATCGATGGTTGTTATATTTCGATGGATCGAGTAATGATAAAGGAACAGGAGTAGGAATTTTAATAATATCTCCAAGTCATGTTCCTACAAGATTATTGTTTGAAATAATCCCGAGTTGCTCGAATAATGAAGCTGAATATGAAGCTTTGATAGTGGGTTTAGAAACTTTTCAATTAATGAAAGCTAAGAATGTTTTGGTAAGAGGAGATTCTCAGCTAGTAATTAAACAAAATAATGCGAGAATACAAGTGTTTGAACCTTAATCTAGTACCGTATTTATCGAAGGTACATGAGTTAATAAAAGGGTTCGATGAAATACACTTTGAACATATTCATCGAGAATTTAATGTTGAGGCAAATGATTTAGCACAAATTGCATCTAAGTATAAATTGTCAATAGAGAATTTAGAAAAGATGATTGAAATTCGTAAAAAATTGCCTAAGAGTCTCGATGTATGTTGTATTACAAATTTCGACGTCGATGATTGGAGATTACCATTAATAACTCATTTAAAATATCCACAAGCTCCGGCAAATCGAAAGATCATGTATCGAGCAAAGAGTTATATATTAATTGGTGATGAATTATTCAAGAAAAGCGTCGAAGGGGTTTTCTTGCATTGCTTGAGTGAAAATGAAGCCTATATTGCTATGGCTGAAGTCCATAGTGGATTGTGTGGTGCTCATTTAGCAGGGGAAAAAATGAGATGGCTGATTTTGAGAAAAGGTTTTTATTAGCCGTCGATTAAACAAGATTGTATAAACTATGCAAAGTCTTGTGAAGAATGTAAAAAATTTGGGCCAATACAAAGAATCCCTGCAAGTGAGTTACACTTAGTGGTAAAACCATGGCCTTTTAGAGGATGGGCTATGGATTTGATAGGTCAAATTTATCCTCATTCATCGAAAGGTCATAAGTTCATAATAGTCGCAGTAGACTATTTCACTAAGTGGGTGGAAGCTATCCCTTTAAAAGATGTGGAACAAAAGGATGTGATTGATTTTATTGAAGATCACATTGTGCATCAATTTGGGATACCAGAATCGATTACGACTGATCGAGGAACAGTGTTTACCAGGAGAAGAGTAGTCCAATATGCTGAATTAAGAAATATCAAACTATTAGCATCAACGCCTTATTACGCACAAGCTAATGGTCAAGTGGAGGCGATAAATAAGGTAATAATTAGTTTGATTAAAAAGCATATTGAGAATAAACCTCGAAATTGGCATGAAACATTAAGCCAAGTGTTATGGGCATATCGAAATTCTCCTAAGAATTCCACTAAGACTACACCGTTTAGGTTAGTTTATGGACAAGATGCGGTATTGCCCGTGGAGATCAATTTACAGTCATTAAGAATTCAAAGGCAAGGAGAAATCTCAAGTGAAGATTATTGGAATTTGATGTTCGACGAGTTAAATGAGTTGAACGAAGAAAGGTTGAATGATTTAGAAAATATAATTCAACAAAAGAATAAAATTGCTCGAGTTTATAATAAAAGGGTTAAGGATAAGTCCTTTGAAGAAAAGGATATTGTGTGGAAGGTGATTTTACCCATGGAAAAGAAATCAAAGCGTTATGGAAAATGGTCTCCAAGTTGGGAAGGACCTTACGAGATTATAAAAGTTTTATCGGGTAACGCTTATAGAATTATCGATTGTGAAACAGGGAAATCGATATTAACAATAAATGGGAAATATTTAAAACATTACGAACCACACATGAATAGAATATAAGAGAAGTTTGAAATGAACTTTTTGATTAAATATATATAATGTGCATGGGACAAATGTGTACAAAGAAAAATATAATAAAAATTAAATTACAAATTCTAAACTAAGAGACAGGTTTGTCTCCATGCTCGGAAACATGTACATTGAAGGCGCGAGCATTTTGATTCCAAGAAATAGCGACATCTTCTAAGTCTTGGTCTATCTTGCCTATCTCAGTTAGAGTATTAGATAAATCGATGGCAGACGATCTAGCTTGAGATAGAGAAGATTGTCGCTTTTCTTGTAGTTGTACTTCCTTATTGCCCAGCTCTTCCTCATATGTATTGACTTCGATGAGTTGAAGCTTCAAAGCTTCGATCTCGGAGTTGATGCGCGCCCTCTTCTCAGAAGACGAAGCCTTTTCAGATTTGATTGAAGACATTTGTGAGTTAACATCTTCGATTGAACGCTTGTGTTCGTTCAAAGTGTTTACTCCCATGATCTTAGTGGCTTCGAAATCTTCTTTTCGAGTTTCGAGTTGTCTTCTCTTCTTTTGAATATCTCGAGCATGGTTGAAGAGATAGACAAACTCTTTTACTTTGGCTTCAAAGCCGGATGGTAGGGTCTTGGTTTCAAACTTCGAGATCTCTTCGACGATCTCTTGAATCTCCCTTTTTATTTGAGGCGTTTAGACAAGGATGTCCAAGGGAGTCGAGTAGGCCGTTGCTCTGAAGTTCTTCACTACGGTGTCGATATCAGACGTTGAAGTTGAGGTGGAAGGCTTGGACGTCGAGCTTATTACTCGAGACGGATCCGAAAAGGAGTTTAACATATTGAGGATGGAGAATGGGTCTTTTTCGATCTCCTCCAATATGCTAGTGAGGTTGCTCAGCTCAGGGATCGTCTCGGTCAAGAGCATGTGAGGTGACCCTTGACCTTGCCTCTCTTCATCTTGAGCCTCTCGATGCTTAGATGTACTTGGTGAAAGAGGAAGGTCTGCCGCTTCGATGGCAAGAGGCGATCGAGGAGGAAGGACCTCTTCATTGATAACGTTGCCCTCGGGGGCAGGATCAGCCTCTGGCATGTCGGCGTTGGGTACCTCGATGTTTAAAGTGACCAGATCCTCGACAGGTGAAGTTGCAGCATCTCCTACATAAAATTATAAGGTAAGATAAATGAATATTTAAGGAAAACTTGAATTAACATAAGAGGGCTTACCTTCGATGATGATCAAGTCATCTTCCTCGAGGATGAAGACAGCTAAAGGTTGAGTCGATATTGGATCCTATAAACAAAGTAAAGAGTCGAATTATTGATAGTAATATAATATCGAATCTCGATGTAAAATATTTATCAAACCCTTACCGACACATTGACTATTGGACTGACGAGGGTAGGAAGTGTTGGACTAATGGGGGTTGGAAGCGTTGGACTGATAGGAGTTGGGGCTGTTGGCTCAACTATAGAGGTCGCCTCGATGTGTGAATCCAAATTACTGGAGATATTGGTGGTCGAGGTAACCTGAAATAAAAGTTCATGAAATAAATTCGATAAAATTTAAAATCGATAAAATATGACAAGAGAAAATAAAAGATACATGTTGTAGTTGAGAGGCCTGCATCTTCTTTTTCACGAGAGGAATTTCTTCACTCTCGAAAGAAGAAACCCGAGTTGGCGCCGGTTGTGCCTGAAAATGATAAATGAATAAAAAATTCGGAGAATCGATAAAATAAAATGTCGAAAGGCGTTTTGGGATATTTACCTGAGTCCTTGGGACTTTGGATTTGGAACTCAGGGGTTTCGAAGATTTTCTCTTCGTGGACTTGTCGGGAATCGAAGAAGCCGCTTCAGGTCGGGACTGGGTTCCCTCATCATCTTTCTTCCAGTCCTCGGTTTCTTCAGGAAGTTTTTTTGGCTTGGCTGAAATACAAATCGAACATAAAAGTTAGTTACACACAAGGAACAAATATCGATTAAGATAAGTGATAAGAATTCTCACCCCAAAGAGTGGGAGTCAAAATCCTTGTGTACTTAATGTGTTGCAACCATGAAGGTAGCTCATTCTCTCGACAATTTAGGTAAGGGAAATAAGATAATCAAGAAATGGTTACATTTGTTTTGGTGGTATTTTCGTAATCGGCTCGATATAATTCCTTTTTGGAACGAAGTTCTCTAACCCATTTGGGATGAGTTAGTGGTTTGGCTACTCCAAAGGGTGCTGAGGGAAAAATCGGGAGGTTTTTAGGGCAATATCTTTCAAAAGTAGTTTTGCCTAAAGGATTTATAATTTTGAAAGATTCTCAATTTTTATCTACCTTACGTCTAAGAGAACGAGCTACTACTAGAATGGTGGTCCTCAAATGTACAGGGTTATAACACTCTTGGTAAAAATTCTCGAAATTTAATAATTTGAAGGCAATGGGTCCATTTACCTTTCTTTGATTTGCTGGGATCCTGCACAAGAGATGGGGAGGTTGTTAATCTCGATAAAATAACATCAATAGTAGCATGATTGGAGAAAAACCACCGAGTCCACCAATCGTGGAACTCTTGTGTGCAATAATAGGTTGGCTCGAATGGATAGGGCTCGAAGGTAAGCTTCTTCTTTGGGAGCACAACCTTCAACTCTTTTTGAAGAGTCTTCTCGGTAATGACGAGGTTATGGAGGTGTGGGTCACTTAACCGAGGAAACGACAGCATTTGACAGAGGCCAAATTGCCTCGATAGCAGCTGTGGTTGGTAAGGAAAGAACTTGACGTCTTTCATCTGGAACCCTCCGACGACAATGTCCCATGCAAGGAAGTTCCTCCAGATATCGATGAGCTCTTGTTGGGCACCTGGTGTTGGAGCTGGGAATCGTTGGAATAACCAGGTTGGCCCTTGGAGGTTGGTCTTCGAGAAAGGAGCGAGGTCTTCAAAAAATTGCTCCTTACTTAGAAAATATGAGAGACACCTCTCATAATTCTCTCGAGACGGCTTCATCTTGCACGGAAGCAAAGTGGTCAATCGAGCCCCTTCCAAAGGGTAAGTTGATGGTGCTTTGTCGGAAGGGGGGAGGATTCCTTCGAGGATTGAATTCAACCACAGTTGGATAAACCAAATGGGCCCCGATAAATTGCCATTTGGCTTTGCTGCGTAAAGCGTATCTGCGGCTTCATGAAATGCGAAATAGACGTGGGCCAACAGAAGCTTTGCGAGACTGATCTGGGGCCTTCCTCGATGAAGTAGACATGCCAAATTGAACATGTTCGAGGAGATTTGGATTGAACGGGGACAAAAGACTTGTGTATGGAGCCAATACACAAGGAAAGCTACGTGCTCCGATTCCGAAACAACTGCATCGGGATCTTCATTCAGTGATGCCCTAAGAAGTGGCTGTAAGCTTTCTGAGACCAATCGATCTCTGCTTCAAACTCGGAATCAATGGGGAATGCGGCAAGTGTGTAGACTTCCCCACCGGGTTTGAGCCCCGTTATTGCAGCGACATCGAGGAGTGTGGGTGAGAGTGGGCCGCATGGCAACTCTAGAGCGTGCAAGTCCTTATTCCATAAGTGGACTACCGCTAGGAACATCGACATATCGAAGGAGGATATGTCGAGTTTGCTGAGTTGGATGAAATCGAAGATTCCAATCCTCTTCCAATGATTGCTGTAAGATGCCTCCACTCTCTTTAACCAATTTAAGTAATTGGTTCTTTTGTTAGCTGGGCCGGTTCGATACACTTTCGATGTAAGCTCCAAAAAGTCCAGCCTGATCGATGCCCCGGTGCTCAGTGAAAGTCCTTTGGGCGTAGAGGGGAAGAATTCGTTGATGGTGTCCAAGGAAAAATTGGGTCGGTAGGGGCCGACGAACGCAGAAGAAATGCCAGAAAGGGAGAAGGGAAGAAGTACCTGAGAAGCCCAAAGCTTCTTCGTCTCCTCTTCCAACCCCAGGAAAGGAAGGTATTTAGCTCCATTGAACTCGAGGAGCTCGGCGTCAGGGATGATTGTGATATCTGATGAGGCCATTTGAGAGTTTGAAGGGTGAATGAAGAGAAAGAAAGGAGGTATTAAGGCTTCGTTGAAGAATGAACGAGGGGAGACAAGGGAACTGAGAAAGCAAAGAGTTCTGAGAGCTGAGTGCAAGTGTAAAGAAGAAGGGTTAAAGGTAGGGTTTTTATAAACCCTGAAGAGGTAACGTCGCGGAGGGAAAAAATAGAAAAGCTGTTTTTTTAATATTTGGTTGGGATTCGCGAGGGATTTTCTGGAACGACTTGACAGGGGTAGGTAAAGGGGTTTTTGCGGGAACCCCAAACGACGTCTCATTTAATGCCAAGTCAGAGATGTCAGGAATGTTTCACTTTGTTTCCTTGTACAAGATAATGATCGAATGTATGTACATTCATGTCGATATTATTTTGGGGGCATCTGTTATCGATGAGGATTTGAATCGATAAATATCGAGGTAGTCATCAGCATAAATATCGAGACAGGTGGAATCCAGTGGTAAAAGATCGAAGACGTAAGCAAAGAAACTTAGTGGCGGCTCAGTGATGAAGATTTAGTAAAAGATCGAGAAAGCTGGGAACAATCGAGGAATGTGAAGAATAGACATCGAGACACATGGGAATTTCCACGTCATTCTTGTAAAAGGGAAAAGATACGTGTATAAGAATTTAAGACTGGGGAACGTGGGAAAAATCGTTTTTAAACGGTTATTTGTAATGAGGTAGTATAAATAGACAGCGCGGGGGACATAATAGGGGTTAGACTTTTGTAAGTGAAAGCCAGAGAGCAAACGAGAGCAGAAATAGCGAAGCACTGCATAGTTCTAACGTTTTTAGCCTGCATTTTAGATTTCCTGCAATTGTTTTGGTTCTATCCCTGGTAATTAATAAAATTACTCTTTCCGCACTCATTTATTGCTTTCTTTACATTTCCTGCACTTGGTAATGGGTTAGGATTGTTTATTTACTCCATTAACGTCACTTACGCTTTCTTCAAGTTCTTTAATTAAAAACTAAAATAGAAAGAAGGATTGAAAGTGATAATCACTGCTAGCCTAAAAGGTAATCCACAAATCGTATTGCGAGTAGGTGATTAAACACTCAGTTAACGTTCGATTTTATCGAACCAAAAATCATCGAAAACAATAATACAAAATGAAAATAACCGTTTTTTTAGAAATCGTATTAAACGTTTTCAATGTCTAATATTTCTTTCAAATCACGTCTCTCCAGGTATCTTTCTTTAATCAAATCTTAAGTCTATTTGATCACTTTTTTCTTGTTTGATTTCTTTATACTTAAATTTTCCTCGAACTTTGATATATTTATCTGTAGTTGACTTTTATTCAATTTTCGATATCTTGATTTTCCTTTGTTCTCGGTTTCTATCTGTTCTTGATTTCGATTTCTGACTTTTTCGATTTTAATCACACATATAAAGAAATATACTCTTTTTCTTTCTTTGGTTCTAAATAGAGTATGCCACAAAATATTGTTTCTACAAAGTATTATGACAAAAGCTCCTTCTTTTTTTTGTTTCTAAAGTATATAACACGAGTTTCTATTACAATATTGAATATATATATATATATATATATATATATATATATAAATATATTAATTTGATGGTGGCTGATGTTGTCTAGAAGTTGTATATCATCATCGATGTTATAAATTGTGAAATAGCAAGTGGGTTGGAAAGCTGAAGCAAGTAATATGTGATGGCAGGATATGGAGCCCACTGACAATTTAAGAGAAATCAATGCCCTCAATCACTTCAATTTTTTGCTTGTAGGAAAGAAAAAATGTATGTGAACATTGTATGAATATGTCGTCGTTCGTTAGTGACCATATTCTTTTAACTAAAATATGGATTGTGAAATACTATTTTTAAAGAAGATTTTGGGAATATTCAACCTGCTTAACACGTGATATAAAAAATTTCACACTCTAATACAAAATCTTAATGTTGAATACTAGTGAGTCCCTTTTTAGGAAGAGCTCAGTTTTTTTTATTTTTTCTCAATGAACGATTTTACTCCAGTTTAGATTTCTAAATAAAACAATTAAAATATTTTAATTTACAGTTTTTTTGTCTAATTTTATTTAAATAACAATCTTTAATATATAAATTTATGATATCAAGTTTACTTATGTTTATATAATCAGGCGTATTATCGATTACCAAAATGGATAATAAATATATTTTATTATATTAACTATTATATTATATTAATTTGTATTTTTGTCTTCAAAATAAAATTATGAAAAATAAGAGAAAAGATTATGAAAAGTAATAAGAGAAACTAAAAAGTCATAATAAGGAAACATGAAATCAAGAAAAAAGAAGAGAGGAAAGAGCGTATGAATATACAGCAGGGACTAAATAGCAACCAAAAAATTGTTCTTATCACCCATTCTTGCTAACATTTCAAAATTTTGGATGGTCATTTTGAATGTGACAGGCTACTGGGAGGCAATCCATTCAAGAAAGAATGCAAAACCTTCACATTACAGATATAAACAGTCTTGACGTAAAAAAAAGAAGAAAAAGTTACACCTACATTATACAATACAAGACAATCAAACAAATAAGTTTGTTGAAACACTGATTTTGCATTACATTGTGAACCTCAATACTACATATCTTTCTCATCCAGTAATCCATGCAGCTTTTCATCCAAGACAGAAGTGTTCAAGTTTATCTTCCACAAACTGCAAATTATGTGATACAATTCAGAATACATTTAGTCATGATGAAGAAAAATTAGAGACTTAATTTAGTAATAAATTAAATCAAACTGAAAATCCAGCTTAGTCAAAGGAGTTCATATCTGTAAACATTAGAGAGCTGTCTGAAAACAAGGAAACTTCTCTAAACAGAACAATCTATAATTTCTTTACAGAAAGAGAAATAATAATTTTCTGAATAGTTGCTATTATTAAATTCACAATCTAATTAGAAGAAAAAGATAATTAGATAAACTCAATGTTTACAATTTAAAAACAGCAATGAAGAACCTGCTAGCCTTTGAGCCACCGATGGAACTTGACAACGTTCAGTTCAAGCATTAGAAGTATGTAGTCCACCAGTCTGTTCAAGAATCTGATGTAAGCAAATCTCCACTGTCGCCAGAGCAGTATTGACCCTAGTAAACCCCAAAAGCCTGTAAAGAATCCTACTCCCAAACTCATGTATAGCACTCCAGACAAAACAGCATTGCCATCTTCACCATCAACTGCTGCTCCTTGAGGTTGTACTGTTTTCTCGTCTCCAGGACAACTTTTGTTGAGTTGCTTTCCACAGAGATAAATATTTCCTTCAAAACTAGAGCCATCAAAGGTTTGCAACTGTCTTCCCCAAGGGATTCTTCCACTCAGATTATTGTTTGATAGGTCTAACACAGCAAGACGATCAATGTTGGAAATAGTGGAAGGAATACTGCCCGAGAAATTATTTTTTGACAAGTCGAGAAAGTCTAGCAAACTTAAATACCCAATCTCAGAAGGAATTTGTCCATGAAAATTGTTTCTTGATAAATTCAAAGAAACCAATCCAATTAAATATCCAACATCTTTAGGTACTTCACCTGTTAAATCGTTACTTGAGAGGTCGATGCTCTTAAGAAGATTCTCTGGTTTCCAAACCTCATGATCCTGACCTTTCCACGTCAATTGCAAATAAGAGTCATAAATATCTTCATAAGACCCTTGAGTTGAAATTTTTCTTTCCCTTACAATTTCCCTTGGGAGTATGCTCCTACCCATCATTGCAGAAAAATTCCTCAGACATGTTGGAATTTCTCCTGACAATTTATTCCTTGAGAGATCCAAGACTTGAATTTGCCTCAAATAGCAGAGATGTACGGGAACACTTCCAAAGAAGCGATTTATTCGCAAGCTCAAGATTGTCAATTGTTGCATACTCTCCCCGATCCATGAGGGTACTGAACTAGACAACAAATTTTCACTCACATCCAATAAAGATAAGCTAGAGCAGTTTTTCAACGTAAGTGGCAGTTCTTCAATAAAATTGTTGTTTCTTAGTACCAAAACTTTCAAATTAACAAGAGTACCCATGGACTGTGGAATCTTCCCTGATAATTTATTATTTTTTAGATCAAGATATTGTAGTGAACTTAGATGTTCCCAACAGTCAGGCAGTTCTCCCGCTATTTGATTATTTGATAAATCCAAACTGCGCATAATTTTTGTTACTTTATTTCCGCACAGAAGTGTATTTAAATTTGAAAACTTATTTTCTGACAGATCCAACGCGTTAGCGTTTTGCAAAAATGTAGGAATAACACCTTCAAGTTTATTAGAATTTAGAATTATTGCATCTGGACCATCGTCGACAAACTTGATCGTTAAATTCGGAATCGGACCTTTGAGATTGTTGTGAGACATATTCAACTCATTTATAAACTGTAACTTGTTCCAAAACCAATATGGAACAAAGTCATCAATCCCCGCGTCAGATATATCAAGGAAGCTTAGCTGACTTTGAGACTGGAGCCAGTTTGGGAAGCTACGACCCAACTTGCAAGAAGCTAGTCCCAAATTAAATAATTGGAAAGGTGGGATCCAGCTAGTACGAAACGTTAGAGACAATAAGTTGTCTGATAAGTCTAGTTCTTCCAATTGGGACAAATTTGTGAGATGCAATTCATTGATATCACCCTTCAAGTTATTCTCCTCTAGGTGAAGAGACTGTAACTGATAAAGCAACCCAATGCTTTGTGGTATCTCTCCAGTCAACTGATTGCTGGAAAGATATAACATCCTCAGAGATGTAAAGGCTGAAAGACTAGGTAGCTTTCCAATAATCAGATTATTAGATAAATCTAGCAACTCAAATGCAGGGTTGTTGCACCTTGAAGAATTCTGAATGAAGCTAGAAATTTCCCCACTCAGGTTGTTATGTCCAAGTCGTAATACCTGCAATGTACATATGTTCCCGAGGGAAGCTGGAATCTCACCTTTTAGTTTGTTAGAGTCAAGGTCAAGAAATTTAAGAGAGCTCATTACTTTCCCGAATCCATCTGGAATGGGACTTTCGAACAAGTTACCACTAAGGGAAAGGCTTTGAAGATTGGTGGTGAAGTTGAAAATCCAGTGAAATATAGCCGATGATTTCAATAGATTATTTGAGAGATCAAGGGTGACAAGAGAAAATGAAGAATCTTTGAAGGAAGCGGTTGGCAGGAGAAAACTTCTATCTGTAAGTTGGCAATTTCCTAGAAGAAGTTCTTGTAGTTTAGTGCTGAAGTTGAAATTTTCTTGAAATCTTGATGATGTCAATTTCAGGTTATTTTTAGAGAGATTAAGGATGACAAGAGAAGGAAAGTTTAGATAGTGAGGAGATGACAAAATAATGTTATTACTAGAAAGATAAAGCTCTTGGAGATTAAGGCTATAGTTGGACAACAATTGAAATGTTAACGAGGTCAGCATATTATCAGAGAGATCAAGGATGGAAAGAGAAGTGGAAATGTTGGAATGAGAACGAAACAAAGATGAAATATCATCATCTGAAAGACTACAACTGACTAGACTCAACTTTCTCAAGTTTGGAATATGCTGACTAATCATTTGTAGCCAGTGAGGAGAGGAGCCAAGATTAGGAATTGAATCGAGGCCAAGAGCTGTTAATGAATAGAGAGAAGATAGCCAATTTGCATTGTCAATTGGAAGATCAAAACTACCACTAAGACTAAGTGAATGCAAGAGAGGAAGATTTCCAACTTGGAAAGGGAGTGCTCCGGAAAGTGAATTTCCTGAAAGATCGAGATACCTCAAATGTGACAGAGTTCCCAGTTCAGAAGGAACTTCTCCATAAATATCATTATTTTCACTTAGATCAAGGTATCGCAGACTTGAAAGTTTCCCTAGTTGAGGAGGAACTTCACCATCAAGATCAGTTGTTTCAAGATCAAGATACTCTAACTTTGAGAGATTTCCCAGTTCATAAGGAATTGTGCCTGAGAAACTTGAGTGTGATAGATTGAGATATATTAAGCTTTGAAAGGAGCCGATGGATGCTGGAATTTGACCACTGGAAGCATGGTTTAAGCTAAGATCCAAATATTCCAATTTTTGCAAGTCAATCAATGAAGAGATATTGAATGAACCTGACAAGTAATGCGATTCTGAACCACGAAGATCAATCATTTCTATGTGACCAGTTTCATTGTTGCATTCAATGCCTTCCCATTTGCAACAATCTCTCTTATTTTCATCGTCTCTCCACATGGACAACATGCCATAGTAATCACGGATAGTTTGTTTGAAATTGAGGAGTGCTTGTCTCTCCCTCTCTATGCATCTGACTTGTGAACTGTATGATGGGGAGTTGAATCCAAGAATGGATAGTTTGGTATGCACAAGGCACACAAACACTGCCAACAATATTTTGACAAAGTAACTTCCCATTACAATTTTGCTGGTATGAAATTTCTGCTATGCTCTAAACCTTGGTATGAATAAAGAGAAAACACCACCATCCATTACAGTTATTATTTGCTCAGCAAAAGGATTGAAGTAGTTGGCATACGTGAACGAGCCTTAATTTTTTCGCCGTCTTTATTGAATTTCCAAATCAAGCAAGGAAGTTTCAAAGTTAGAATTTTCTAAATGATAGGAAAATAAAATGAAACTCCTCAAGTCAACAAAATGGGAGAACAGGAATAGATATGAAAATGACATTAACAAAATGGCATTTACCATTGTTTATTTGTTGTCTGTTTTCAATTCACTTCAGAGAGAATTAGATGTTCAAAACTTTTCAATTACAATGACTTTCATAAAATATTTCAACTAAATTATGAAATATTTATTAATTCTTATTCAGTAAAACGTTAAAATTTTACAAAATTATCCATTTATTAGACAGGAACAAAGAAAGCTTAGATAAAAAATAAAGATTAAAAATATTAAGTAAATAAAGTTTGATGATATTGACCTGACGTAATTTAATTGCTTTTATATTCAGTTATTATTAATTGGTCCAAAGGAAAATGATTATGGAAAAACTATATATCATACTCTTTTTTTCTTCTTCAAATATTTATATAAAGAGTTCAAAGTGACAGAGGGTATATGTGTGTTTTCGATGGAAAATGTGAAAGTTCTATCGAGATCAATATGAAAGATCCGATATTGATTATATTTTTACCATTACTCATATACAATCATGCATTTAAATTTAGGCTAACAGTAATGTTTTACTTTATATTTAGACATTACCTTTTTTTCTTTTCTGATTTCTTTGAAATTAGAAGAACCATGAAATTCAAATGAATAACTTAGAATAGAATGTTAATCCATTATTTAGAACTAACTCATTCTTTGAAATTAGAAGAACCATGAAATTCAAATGAATAACTTAGAATAGAGTGTTAATCCATTATTTAGAACTAACCTATTAAGCAAATGTAGTAGGAAAATCTCGAAGAATTTAAAAGAAACAATTTTATTTATAAAGATAAGAAACTTTTTACCAGAGATAATACAGAAACTTTTGTAGGAACTCGAAAACTAAAGTTACCCAGAATCGCACAGTGTTTTGCCATTTGTTTACTCCCTTTGGCTTTTCACTCTTATGCGCCTAACCTTCCCCTTATCCCATGCCTCTTTTATTTATAATACCAAAGAAATAACCATATTTTAAAAACAATATTTACACATTCTTTAAATTTGGCTTTTCTTTTCCAATTATCCTTTTCCACATATCTTTCTTTAACCATCATCTAAGTCAACATGACCTCCTATCTTCTGTTCGATTTCCTCTTTCTGAACCTTACTCGATCTTCAATTTTTGACCTTTCTTGATTTTTTATTTTCGACCTTTCTCGATTTTTGACTTCTGACCTTTTTCGATTTCGATTTCGATTTTTGACCTTTCTCAATTTCGATTTTTCAATTATTTTCTGTCTCGATTTTATTCATACACATAACATTATGAAAACATTTTTTATGGGTTAAATATGTTTTTAGTCCTTGAATTATTTGTCGAAATTGTGTTTCATCCGTGAGACAAACTTTGAACTTATTTCATACTTATACTTTATAAACTCATGTAAACGATCTTTGATGATGTCTAAGTATTCCTTTTTATCTCTTTATTTTCCTTCTTCATAGTTTCCTATTTCATTGTCATCCATGTCTTAAACTTCTTTCACTCTTTTCCCTTCCATTTCCTCTCATTTTCCTCTTCTAAAAATGTTTTTAGTTGTCATCAAGGATCATTTACACCTGTTTATAAAGTATAAGGACAAAATAGGTCCAAAATTTGCTTCAGGGACGAAATACAATTTTGACAAATAGTTATGGGACTAAACATATTTAATTTTTTTTATTAAATACAAAATTTTTGGAAGATGATGAATTAGAAAAGTATTTTATTAACTTTCAACAATTCTATGATTTCGTGAGCATTAATTTTATATTAATGATCTTGACGTAATGACGAAGAAATTGATGTCCTCTAAGTATTATACATTATTCAAATATCGATTCTTTTCAAATCCAAGTAGTTTTCGATGATTTTTGGTTCGATTAAATCGAATACTAATTGAATAATTAATCACCTACTCCCAATGCGATTTGTGGATTATTTTAGGCTATCAGTGATTATCACTTTCAATCCTTCTTTTTGCCTTTTATCTTTAATAAAGAAAATTGCAGAAAGCGTAAATGGCGTAAATAAATCCTAACCCATTAACAGAGGCAAGAAACGTAAAGAAAGCAATAATAATCTATGGAAGGAAGTAATTTCATTAATTACTAAGGGTAGAACCAAAACAAGTGCAGGAAATCTAGAATACAAGCTAAAAGTGTTAGACTTATGCAGTGTTTCGCCATTGTTGCTCTCTGACTTTTTCACTTACAAAAGTCTAACCACTTTTATGTTCCCCGCATTGCCTATTTATACTACCTCATTACAAATAACCGTTTAAAAATGGTTTTCCCACGTTCCCCACGTTTCGACCTTTTAAACTTTTATACACGTGTTTTCCTTTTACAAGAATGACGTGGAATTATCAAAATGTCTCGATGTCCATTCTTCACATTTCTCGATTGTTCCCAGCTTTCTCGATCTTTAACCACGCATCTTCATCAGCGCCTTCAATCTTTTACTAAATCTTCATCACTGAGTCTCAACTACGTCCCTTTACTTACGTCTTCGATCTTTTACTACTGGGTTTTAACTGTCTCAATCTATATTGGTGACTACCTCGATCTTCATCAATTTAAATCTCCATCGATAACAAATACGTTTCTCAAAATTATTTTCTTTATATTTCTTTGATATTAAATAATAGTGATTGAATTGATTATAGTAACTTTTTCAGTTCCAAAGTGTAAAACCCTTGGATCAAAACCCATTTATCTTTTACTTCTTTAATTCTTCTCTTTTTTTTTTCTTATTTCGTTTCTTTCTATTCAATATTTCTGTTACTCCCATCCTCTTTTATCTTTTTTACACTTTTAACTTCATTTTTCTTCTCTTTCACATTCTGATGTCATTGTATAGAAGCTAGGAAACTCTAAAATATTTGTACTTGATTAGATTTCATTTGAGTGTAAGTGTTTTTATATTCTAAAAATCTTCCAATTTCTTTTATATGTTAGTATTTGATTTTAAAATTTCATGTATATGTTAGTATTTGATTTTATTGGTTCAATAAGTTCAGAAAAATGTTCCTCTAAGTTTGTTTAGCTCTTAATTCAAGTTTGTTTTTTATGAATTAGCATATTTCGGTGTTAGTAACTTCTAGATAAGGAAAGTTATTTCAAAAGTAAAATCTATGACTAAAGGTTTCAAACTGATTTTTTTCTTGATTATGGTTTGTTGAATTTACTTTTACCCACCCACCTATTGCATATATTTCTTACTAAATTTGTTTTCTTACAATTAAAAAACATGTGATTTATTGTTTTATCATGATTGTCGCACATAACACAATTTTGACAATAATAATATTCTTTTGTGATTTAATTTGTCTCTGGTCACCACTTTATTTAATATGACCCTCTAGACAAAGTGGTGTATTGACAGGTTAGCCTTCCCATTTAAGAAATAAGAGAAACATTTAATAGTTTGTTATACTTAGTTTTTACTAAGTAGGACTTATCTTCCTCATCCAACCAAATCCAACTATCTTTCTTCTCTTTTGTTAAGGTTATTCTATTTATTTCTTGCATGAATTCCTCTACTTGAATCCTTTTTCACTCAAAGCAGTCTCTTATTCATTTCAAGCACCATATTCTTATCCATTCTCGATCCACCTACCTAAAAGTGTTAGTCTCACATTCTTAATCTTTACATTTGAATATATCTTAGATTCCTACTAATCTCCCTCCAAACCGTCTATCCTCCCATAAAGATATTTTCTTGTCGATCCAACTTTTCATTGAACATTTTCAACAAACCAGTTTCCTTCGTAATTCCCTCCACACACCTCCAGCATGAATCCTTGTTGGGATTGTTGGTATCGTCCAAATTTTTCCAAAATCCATACTTAGATTCAACAATTTCTTTCCATAATCTTGATTCCTGTATCACTACTTCCATTTGGTAAGAATGACAACGTTAAATTCTCTTAAATCCTTGATACTAAGACCTACATGATTCTTGGGTTTACATAGAGTCTCCCATTTAATCCAAACAATTTTCTTTCCTTCATAATTCTAGTCCCACAAGAAGCTATTATGTATCTTCCTAATCTTATTGCTTACATTGGTTGAAATTTTAAAGAAAGAAAGATAATGAAGGGATACCATTGTTAGTAGTGATTTTATGAGACAAATTCTACCAACAATAAAGGTGAGAAACTTACCCTTTCATCTAGCTAATTTATTCCTTATCTTTATCAAGACCTGTTGCCAAATTTATTTCTTCCTTGGGTTTCCCCAATAGTAATCCCAAGATATATCAAAGGTACTTTCATAATTCCACAATTCATTATGTTAGAGAAACTTTGCAGTATTAAAACATCAACTCTGATCCTTTCTAACTTGCTTTTATGAAAATTGACCTTTAGACTTGATGCAAATTCAAAGCATCTCAGAATGCTCTAAATAACTAAGATATTGTATCTTTGCTTTGCAAAAACAAAAAAGAGTGTCATCCACAAATTGCAGGATGCTTACACCAGTCCCTTTGTTACTCACTTTAACCCCTTTTAGCACATTTTTCAACTAAGTTGTCTAACATTGGTGTTAAACGATTTTTAAAATATATTTTCAACAAGTGTACTGAATCAATGTAGCATCTACAAGTGTCGTATCCACAGGGACTTATGTAATATTTAAGAAGAATTATAATCTTTTTTTCTAACTCAATTTTGAATATGTAAAAGAAAATTTCTTTTATATTGTTTTTAATAATAAAATTAAAAAACAAATAACAATAAAGCAATATTAAGATGATAATAAAAAGGTATTGAGATTGAATTCCATCTATCTCCCTCTTCTATAATCCTCTTATTATCAATATATTTAATCAATTATTTAGTGTTATTGAGGTTACCAAATTTCGTTAACCAATCCCTTGATTTAAAATGTCTAAGAATTAAATTATAACAATTGATTCCTCAAATTATCATAATAAAACCCTTGCTTTAAGTTCAAAACTAATTCAACATATATATTTAAATTTATTCCTAGTATTCAAACATATAAGATGATTTGATTCAAATCGGATTTAAGATCAATTTTCCAATATAACCATCAATCATAAATCAAAAGATGAGTGATCAATTCATCTCCGCATTAAGAACAAAATTAAATCATTAACACCGAATAAAAGACACCATATCTATCAATCAAGAGTAAAATAGAAGAGTTTGACAAATTACATTCAATCTCAATACAAAGGAAAGTTAGCCACTCATGATTATGAGCAGCTTATATACCCACCCAGATGGATGTGAGGATGAGAAATTAATCTTGAATCTTCTTTCCAGTTGATCCAGGACCTCTTCCTTCTCATTTTCACTCTTTTTTAAACACTCTTGGTATTCACCAAGATGGGATGCCAACACAAGAGCTTTTGAGTCCTTTATATAGGAGAAAATTAGGTTATTTTTAGCTTAACTGAGAATAACCAACTTAAGTGAAAATAGCCCACTTTAGTGAAAATGGCCCACTTTAGTGAAATTAGTCCAATTGTTGGCCTAACTTTACTCATTGACTTTTATGTTTCTCATTCCTTTCAACTTTTGCTCTTTCTTCCCTTGATTTATTGGTTTTTCTTCTATTTTTGATACCTACTCCTGCATACAAATACACACAAATTTTTCTCCATTGGGAGATGTTATCTTTGCTTGTTTTTAGGAATTTCTAGTTGCTAAGTGCCTAATAAATATAATTTTTAATTTAAATTTTACCACTTAACAACTCCCGCAAACCTAGAATCTTACTTGTCCTTAAGTAAAGTGATGTAATTTTAATCTTGTACTAGGTTGTAATGTATGATACAAAAGGTTAGAAAGAAATCACTTCTCACAAGATTCACAAAATAAGTGCTTTTCAAAATCTAATTCAAAAGAAAATAATTTTATCACTTCAAGTAAAAGCAAGGTGAGTGTACGCTTCAACTTCCAAAAATTATAAAAGAAACAATTCATTAACTTTTCTCAAAGAAGCAATTTATCTCATTTGAATTCATCTCACCAAAAAGTGTTTCTCTCAACCAACCACTTCTATCAAGCAATCTAAAATTGATATTCATCTTAAACTAATAATCACTTTTGTTAATCAAGACTTGAATTAATAAGGTCTTTTTAGGCTTGTAGTGAGGCTGAGGCTGAGGCTAAGAATAAATATTGGTTTTTCTTGGATAAACAAAATATTTGAAGGATTAAGGAAATATGAATGATTTTGTTTTTCCAACACCTCAACTTACAATTTGACTAAATATTCTCACAACCTTTTTTTAAAATGACTTTGATATTCATATTATCTCTTATGTTATTCTTTTTTTTTAAACAGCAGAAGAACATTCTTATCTGGTTCCAATAGCCATAATACATGATCCTGTAAGAAACTATAACAACATTCAATAATTAGCTGTAATTCATATTTATCTTTTATAACTTTTTCAACCCTCATAGTTCTTTAATCCTTCAAGTAAAGGTTGGGATAATTTATTTTTTTACATGACTAAAGGTTTATTTTTCTAAAAAAAATTCAAGTTCAAATAGGGGTAAAAAATGTTAATTCTCTCAAGGTTGGCTATTTGGCTCTGGTTTAGCTCACTCAACAAAAATGTGCCTTTATCATTTTCAAGTCTTTTCTTAACAAGTAATATAAGTAAAGAATCAAGCAATATCAGTTACTATTATGAAGTGATGGTATTCAATCTCTCTAAGTTAATTTTTTCACTTTGACTCTCAATATACTTCTTTAATAAAGTCAATTCCTTAGTTTCAAAAATAATTTCTTTTAATTATTGACATATTTCAAGCATGAGTAAAAAGTTACTCAGAAAGTTTTGGTGAAGATTTAATCTCAATTAAATCATGAAGATTGAAGTTTTAATATGAAGATATAAAGTTTTATTTCAACATTAAAGACTTGATTTTATCTCATAAAGGAAGGTTGCTTCATAGAAATAAAGGCAAGATATAAAAGAGTATAAATGCTTTCAAGAAAGAAGATTGTTGAAGATTCTCTCTAGTGCTAAAGATACAAGTTTAGAAGTTTCAGTTTTTAGGTGATGGATAAAAAGTAAGTCATAAATCTCATTCAAGACCATTTCAAACTTGAGAGCAAGTCATATTTTCTCAAAAACCTTTTTCTACGCTTTTAATCGATTAGGAATCAAAATAGAATCGATTATATAACTTAAAATTTGAATTAAAAGAGTTTAATGAACAAAATAATCGATTAAGTGTTTTTTATAATCGATTATATTGCTTCTGGGTTTTATATAATCGATTATGCTCTTAATCTAATCGATTATATCAGGAAAAATATATTTTCCAGTTTTACTCTGATATAATCGATTACATCATTTATATAATCGATTAAGTGTTTTTTTATAATCGATTATATTGCTTCTAGGTTTCATATAATCGATTATGGCTTTAATCTAATCGATTATATAAGAAAAAATATGTTTTCTAGTTTACTCTGATATAATCGATTACATCATTTATATAATGGATTAAATACAACGTTTTTGCGAATTCAATGTTGAATCAACCTAAGAATGGAAACTTTGAGCTGATTTCAAATTATAAAATGAAAGGCAACATCTTAGGTTAAACACATATGATCAAACACGAAAATACAATATTCTTGTGCTAAAGTTTTTCAAAACCACTTTCTTGCTCTCTGAAGGTTGATCTAAGTTCTTGGAAGTGGTGATTGCATTGTGCTTAAGCTTTGATATTCAGACTCATCAGGTGTTTTCTTTACTACTTATTGATTGTTGTAATTCATCCCTTGGATCTATTCTAAAGGGAGGTGTGTTCATCTCTTGTGTGTCAAGAGAGGTGGGGATCATCCTTAGTGTGTCTAAGGAGGTGTTTCTGTTTATCTTTAATTGTTTTTACATTGTGTCACTGATTAGTGTTTGTAATTACTTTTAAAGATAGTGGGGTGATCATCACGTGTTTGTGGTGATTGGGAACTGGACGTAGGATTGGCTAAATCTGAACCAGTATAAATCTCTGTGTTCTATCCCTCTTTCCCTATCTCTTTATTTTCTTGTGGATCATATTAACAATCGTTATTCAAACTGCTCTTATCAAAGGTTAAGAAAAATCTGAATCTTGATTTTAGAAGTATTATTTAAAATCTGGAAAATTATTTTGAATAAGGAAAAAGTCTTTTAAAAATCCAATTCACCCCCCTCTTGATTTTTACACTGTTGTTATTTCTAACATTAATGTCCATGCACACTCTTCCTCTATTTGGATTTAACATGTAATAATTGATTTCACTCTACCATCCTCAATTGTTTTCCTAAGCACATATAGAAAATGTACATCAATTTACTTAAGGTAATTGTTTAGTCTTATTCAGGTATATCACAAATAACAAATAAAAAAAATAAATATAGAGAAAGAAAGAAAAATTATTACTCTCCACCAATTATATCATCATGCGGATCATGGAGGTCTTCATCTTCTCTGTCATCTTTAGCATCATTAACAGCTCTACTCCCCTCCAAAATAGTTGGTTTGTCCCTAGACCACTTAATATAAGAAGTAATTTGATCTAGGGTTGACCATCCTATTGGGTTTTGATAATGGTGAATAGAGAACATGTAGAAAATTTTATTAATGTTTTTTCTTAACACCAAAATAAAAACTTACTTTTATTTATGAAAAATAAATTCTAAATAACAAGAAAAACAAAGTAAAGCATAAAAGCACTAGGTTGCCTCCCAGGAGCGCTTGTTTAACGTCACATAGCTTGACGCCTGTATCTTTAAATCTCTTGCAGCTGAATAATGGTGACAAGTCTTTCAACTTCACCACCCAAATATGGCTTCAACCTCTTCCCGTTTACAACCCAACTCCTTTTTTATTCAGGATCCTCAATCTAAATGGGCCTAACCATTTAGATTTGGGATTTCCAGGGAATAACCTCAACCTAGAATTGAACAACAAGACTAACTGGCCAGGGAAGAAATTTCTCTTGAGAATTTTCTTGTCATGATAAGCCTTCATCTTCTCCTTGTAGAGTTTAGAAGACTCATATGCATTGAGTCTCATTTCTTCTAGTTCTTGTAGCTGTATTTTCCTCTTTTCTCCTGCAACTTGAGGATCAAAGTTCAACCTCTTCAAGGCCCAGTATGCCTTGTGTTCCAATTACACCGATAGGTGGCATGCTTTTCCATAAACTAGCTAAAAATGGGATAAGCCTGTTGGAGCCTTGAATGCAGTCCTATAAGCCCAGAGTGCATCATCCAATTTGAGGGACCAATCTTTCCTTGAGGATGCCACAATCTTTTCAAGAATGCGCTTCAGTTCCCTATTTAACACCTCTGCATGAACATTGTTCTATGGATGGTAGGGTGATGCAATTTTTTGCTTCACTTCATAATGCTCTACACAGTTCTGCAATTGAGCATTACAAAAGTGAGAACCTCCATCACTGATTAAAACTTTAGGTGTGCCAAATCTGCAGAAAATGTTCTTCTTAAGAAATTTGATAACAGTTTTGGCATCGTCTTTTTGAGCTACAATGGCTTCAACCCATTTTGAAACATAGTTCACTGCCACTAAGATGTGCTCATTGGAAAGTGACGATGGCAGTGGTCCTACAAAATCTGTCCCCCAACAGTCAAACACCTCAACCTCCAGAATGGTGTTCAGGGGCATTTCATGTCTTCTTGATATTCCCCCTGTTCTTTGGCATTTGTTGCACTTCTTGAAATATTCATGTGCATCTCTGAAGAGAATGGGCCAGTAAAAACCAGATTGGAGAACTTTTGTTGTAGTCCTCTCTCCATTGAAATGGCCACCATAAGGAGAACTGTGGCAATGCTATAAAATGCTTTTTGACTCCTCAGTAGACACACACCTTCTCAACAATTGATCAGCTCCCATTTTGAACAGATGAGGATCATCCCACACATATTGTTGTGCCTCTCTCAGGAATTTCTTCTTTTGCTGCCACTTGAAATCACCAGGAATGACACCAGCAGCTTTGAAATTGGCCATGTCAGCAAACCATGGCCTTTCTCTAATCACCAACAGCTTTTCATCAGGAAATTCCTCTTGCAGCTTTGCTTCTTTAGTGGTCACCTCATCATTGACCAGTCTTGACAAATGATCAGCTACTAGATTTTCATAGCCTTTCTTATCCTTAATCATTAAATCAAATTCCTGTAGCAATAAAATTCATCTAATCAGTCTAGGTTTAGAATCTGATTTGGTTAGGAAGTATTTAATGGCAGCATGATCAGTATAAACAATCATAGGAGAGCCAATCAAATATGCTCTAAACTTTTCAAGTGCATACACTATGGCTAGCAATTCTTTTTCAGTTGTGGCATAATTAAATTGTGTTTCATTAAGAATCTTGCTAGCATAATGTATAGCATGAAAAATTTTAGATTTTCTTTGTCCTAAAACTGCTCCTATAGCATAGTCACTTGCATCACACATTAATTCAAAACCTATACTCCAATCAGGAGCAACTATAACAGGAGCAAAAATCAATTTTTGCTTTAACAAATCAAAAGCATGCAAACAATTAGCATCAAAAGAAAAAGAAGTGTCATTTTTTGAGTAGGTTGTTGAGTGGCTTTGCTATCTTTGAGAAGTCCTGGATGAACCTCCTGTAGAATCTAGCATGGCCCAAAAAACTTCTGATACCTTTCACATTGACTGGTGGTGGGAGCTTCTCAATAACTTCAACTTTAGCTCTGTCAACCTCAATCCCTTTAGAAAATATTTTGAGTCCCAGAACCACACCCTCTGTCACCATAAAATGGCATTTCTCCCAGTTCAAGACTAGGTTGGTATCCACACACCGCTTCAGTACAGTGTCCAAGTTTTCCAGACATTTTTCAAATGAAGCACCAAACACAAAGAAGTCATCCATAAAATCTTTTATACACTTCTCAACCAAATTTGAGAAAATAGCAAACATACAGCGCTGAAAAGTTGTTGGTGCATTGCACAACCCAAACGGCATTCTCCTACATGCAAACACACCAAAGGGGCAAGTGAAGGCTGTTTTTTCTTGGTCTTCTGGATACACAATTATCTTATTATAACCTGAATATCCGTCCAGAACACAATAGTAAGCTTGCCCAGCTAATCTTTCCAACATCTGATCCATGAAAGGCAAGGGAAAGTGATCTTTCCTGGTGGCTTGATTCAACTTTCTGTAATCAATACACATTCTCCACCTGGTGACTGTTCTTGTGGGAATTAATTCATTCTTCTCATTACACACAACAATCATACCTCCCTTCTTAGGAACTACCTTGACAGGACTGACCCAGGCACTGTGATACGAGCATGAAGATGACAACTGTAGTTTTAAGATTTCTAAATTTAATTTTTTAATATTTTGTAATTTGGATTTAATTTTCTTTGTGGGCCTTTATTGGGCTTTGTATTTTTGTTCTTTTTCCAATTTTGGGCCTAATTAGTTAATGGGCCTTGTCTTAGATCCATTAGTATAAATAGGATTCTCATAACTCTTTGTACTCAGAATTCAGATTTTAAGGAGTTGAGACTTTGGCTCTGTGAATTCTCTCTTGGTTCTCGAGTAGAACTTTAGATTCTTATCTGTGAATTTTCGAATTCAGAGTGGCGAATCCTCACTAGACTTATCAATCAGAAATGATTGTGGCGTCTTCTCCATCCCTAATCCCTTTCCGCATTTTCGAATTTTGATCTTTGGTTTGAGGGAAATTTGTCGGAACGATCCGTTGATCCAAGGTTTGGGCAGATTCGCGTCATTTGGTAATCAGAGCTGATTTCCGCCTTTTTGCGAAGCATTTCCGCAACAATTTCCATAATTTGTTCTCCGTAAGGGTTTCAGAAAATTTTTGGGAGATTTACAAAAACTCCGCAACGCATCCTTTCAGCATTCTACGGTTGCAATTAACTTTTTCAATTGGTTCAATTGAATCAATTGTGTCATTCCTCACCGAAGAAGATTTCTACAGTGGCGCAATCTCTGATGGTGAAAATCTAATTGAACTGGAATTTGCGTAATGTTTTCCACTTTGTTTCCAGTTTCGTTCACTGTGTCCTTGTTTTGGTATTGAATGGTGAAGTTGAGGTTGATCGGAATAGCGCATTGACTGTGGTGGTTGTATTCGAAATTGGAGAGCTCTATTGCCAACAACGTTTCGAAATACAACTTTTGGGTGATTCTATTTTTGGCGATTCTGGAAACGGTTCATTTCCTAAAACAATTGGTGTGCAATCGATAATCCAGTTGAAGTTGTTATATCTTGAATTGGATAGAATAACATTTGTTGGTTGATTTGGTGATTCAGTGGGGCACTCGATGGGTGAAGCTGCAGTCAACGTGTTTGATGAAATTACAAAGAGGAATTGGAACTGTGAAATCAATTGAAGATTTGAAGCGTTGGTGCAGAATTGATGCTATAAGAGTGCAAAATTAGTGTTGGACTATCTTCAGGCAGTTGGTGCTCAAGCATTTGATCCTTGGTTTCCTGTCTCTAGAATTTATCAAGCAGCACAAACAGATTCACACAATGCAGATTTGTTTTCCAATATGATTTTAAATCAGTGAGAGCATGTATAGTTAAGTTGTTTTGGGGACTAGTAGCATTGGTGGTGCATGTTTCAATTTAACGAAGCAAAGGCGGTGCAGTTTATTCAATTGATGGTGCTTGAACAGTGTAATTTGGAATTGATTGGCCAATTGAATGCATCTGGAGGTCGTATAGTAAGAGAAATTGGCACTTTGGTTTGCAGTGGGGGATCCGTGACATGGGCTAGCTTGCATTTCAATTTCTACATTTGAAAACTTTCTCTTTTTCTTTGTGGGACCCGCTGTTAACTTTGATCTAATTATTCACTTACATGAATTATGGAGCATTAAATGCACGTGGGCCCATGGGCGGGTGAATTTGATCCAATTTGGTGAATTGGAATGCATTGGGGTGCGCTTATCACTTACGTGAATTGAATTGGTGGAGAGATATGTGGGGTCCACGGTTTTGAAAAAAAAAATTAATGTATGTGAATAAAATTGGGACCCGCTGGTGAGTTTGACTACTTTGGTGAATTGAAACAATTGAAAAAAGAAGGGATTGGTGCAGTTAGCATTGGTGCTGAAATTTGGTTGAAAACTTTTATGGGTGTCAATTAGAAGCTGCAAAATCTGGTGCTTTTATGTGGTATTATGGTTGCTAATCTGGTGCAGCACTTGGTGTCTAAATCTGGTTTGGCCATTTCTATTCTCTTGTGTCATTTTTTTTTATTTCTAGCTTTGAGTTGAGTCATATGTCTATAAATTTCCTTTGAGTTTTATTTTCCTTGGATTCTTGTTGTGAAACATAGTATTGGGAGTTGAATTATTGGAAAATCTTGATTGTTTAAGATTGAATTTGGAGATTACACAATTAGGAGCTAAATGTAGCATCTATGTTTTGAGCATTCTTTTAAACATGAGTTTAAGTCTTGAGAAACTTGAAGCACAAAGTAAGCAAATTACATAAGAGTGGGTGGATGCCTAACTAGCTTTCATTCATCTCAAGTGTGATAAGCCAAAAAAAAATGTTAAAGTGCATATTCCATATTTCTCTTGAGACTTAGATTCAATTTTAATTGAGTTCTCTATTGGATGTCCAAATTAGTTCCATGCATCTAGGTAGTCTTGATTCATTTCCTACAACTAGACTTTTCTAATTGTTTAGCTTACTTGCTTTGTTTTACATTTCTAGTGGTAATTCTAAATACACTATTTAGATTACCCTTGTCTTCTAAAGTGCTTTTCTCTTTGTCACGTTCTTAGTTTTGTCACATCTTACTTCCCTTTGGTTTAGCTCATTTCTTGATTTTGTGCTTTTTAGTTTGTCTTTCTAAATTTCTTGGTTTTGTCATAGAGTTTTCTATTTTTCTTGACCTCTTGAGTTCAATATGGATTTGTTACATCTTTCACTTTGAATGTAAAATTCTTGATAAGTTGACTGGAAGTTCTCCTTAAGAACTAAAGAGGAATTTGAGTGAAGAGAGTGAGAATAGTTTTTCAAGAGTTATACACAAGTGAATGAGTGCAAACACTTAGTGAGTGGTGAGGTCCATATTTTCTGTTATTTGTGCTAACCATTTCTTTATGATTTTCTTGTTTTGTTTCTAACATTTTACTTGCAGTCATGGGATTGACTATAGAATATTTGAATTCAAGACTCATTCCAATAGTACAACAGTTGGAAAGAAAATTTTATGAGCATAAAAGGCTAAAGAAGGCGGAGCGTAAATGTAACAATACATCAAGTTCAAGGATAAAAATAAGTTCTATTAGATGTTCCAAATGTGAAGGCTATGGGCATGTTTCTCTTGAATGTCCTAATTGGAAGTCAAAACCCATAAATGATGAAGATCTTAAAGACTATTACCAGTGGTTGCGAGAGAGAGAAAAGAAAGCATTACAAAAATTAGAGAGGATAGAAAGAGAGCTTAGATAAGAGAGAGAACAAATGAGGGAGCTTATGGAAAAGGGAAAAAGATTTGTAGAAAGTGAAAATGATTTTATAAGAAGAGAGAAAGAGTTTGGGGAAAAAGTGAAGGAAATTCTTAGGAAAAGAGAGGAGAAAATTGAAAAGGAAGAAAAAGAAAAGTTTGATCAAAAGATTAGAGAATTGAAAGAAAAGACTGAGGAAGGAAGTAGAAAATTTGATGAATTGTTAGAGAAGGCAAAAAGAATAATAGGAAGAAAGGAGAAAGAAAATATAGAAAGAGAAGAGAAAGAAAAGAGAGCAAAGGAAGAAGAGACTAATGATAATATTTGTTCTTACTCTGACTCTATAATTATTTGTGTGGATTCTCCTTTGCAGGAAATTACTAGTGATGAGCTTTCAAGTGATTCATATAGTATTAGAGAGAAGAACATATGGGCTTCCACTACATCTTTGGAATTGTCTAATGTGTATCATGAGCAAATTAAAAATCCTTGTGAATTGTCCGTTGCTTTTGATATGCATACTATTGTTTTAGGTGGTGATGCCAAGTCCTTGAATGATGAGATGCATACATATCCTGTGGACTTGAATGTTCATGATCATCTTTTCTCTATGTGTGTGAATTATCAGCAGGTTGATGATGAGATTAAGCATAATCATGTTAGATCTTTAATCTTGTTACGTGAACTGAAAAGGACATTAGATACCATATATTTGTATTGGATTGATGTATTTGACATGCTTATGATTAGTCGTTTGATGTTCTTATTGTTTGATGTGTTTTACGAGGTTGGTTTATGATCCTGGAGGAAGATATTTACTACACTTTGATAATAAGAGATTGGACTCTCATGAGCTCCACATCTCCATTTAGATAGTTTTTCTCGTCTTTGTTTAGATGATGTTAAAATTGAGTTCTTTTAGTCTTATGTTTGTAAGTTTGCTTGTAGGTACAAAGAGCTAAATTCGTGGACGAATTCTCTCCAACCTGGGGAGGATGATACGAGCATGAAGATGACAAATGTAGTTTTAGGATTTCTAAATTTAATTTTTTAATATTTTGTAATTTGGATTTAATTTTCTTTGTGGGCCTTTATTGGGCTTTGTATTTTTGTTCTTTTTCCAATTTTGGGCCTAATTAGTTAATGGGCCTTGTCTTAGGTCCATTAGTATAAATAGGATTCTCATAACTCTTTGTACTCAGAATTCAAATTTTAAGGAGTTGAGACTTTGGCTCTGTGAATTCTCTCTTGGTTCTCGAGTAGAACTTTAGATTCTTATCTGTGAATTTTCGAATTCAGAGTGGCGAATCCTCACTGGACTTATCAATCAGAAATGATTGTGGCGTCTTCTCCATCCCTAATCCCTTTCCACATTTTCAAATTTTGATCTTTGGTTTGAGGGAAATTTTTCGGAACGATCCGTTGATCCAAGGTTTGGGCAGATTCGCGTCACACTGTCAGATATGGGATAGATCATTCCAGCATCAAGTAATTTCAGCACTTCTTTCTTGAACACTTCTTTCATGGTGGGGTTCAATCTCCTTTGTGGTTGAGTCACCAGCTTATAATCCTGTTCCATGTGAATCTTGTGCGTACAATAAGAGGGACTGATACACTTCAAATCAGATAAAGCCCACCGTATTGCACCTTAATTAGCCTTCAGAACAGTGATTAGCCTCTCTTCTTCAGAAATGGTCAAGGCATTGCTAATCACCACTAGTTTTTGTCCTCCTTCTGCAAGAAAAACATACTTCAAATAAGGAGGTAGTGCCCTCAATTCTAACTTCTGACTCTCAACTTCAACCCTTTGTTGCAACTCTTTAGATCTTTCCATATTTGATGAAATCTCTTTTGTTAAGTCTAAACTCTTCAAGACTTCATCCACTTCTTCTCTTTCTTCTTCATCCATCTCCTCCCATGCACCTGTCAAAGCTTTTTCTAGAGGACTTGATGTTGTCAGCTACTTCTTTTTGGCTAAAATTAATTCATCAATAGCCTCCATTCTGAAAAATTATTGTTTTTCCTTAGGGTGCTGGATGACTTCAAAAACATTAAAGTTGACTTCATCATCTTGCACTCTGACCTTTAATTTGCCATCATCCACATCAATGATGACCCTTGTAGTCTTCATAAAAGGTCTTCCCAGTATAAGAGGAACTTCAACATCCTCTTCAATATCCATGACAACAAAATCTATTGGGAACACAAATTTGTCAACTTTAACTAACACATCTTCTGCCGCTCCATATGGGGTACTTCATGGACCTGTCAGCCAACTGCAAAGTCATTCTTGTAGGCCTCACCTCAAGATCCCCTATTCTCTTTACCATGGACAACGGCATAAAATTTATTCTAGCACCCAAGTCAAGTAATGCCTTCCCCACTAGCAGTGTTCCAATAGTGGCTAGAATAGTGAGGCAAAGATTTTTGAATTATAGCGAGTACTTCATAGGGGGTACTTCATGGACCTGTCAGCCAATTGCAAAGTCATTCTTGTAGGCCTCACCTCGAGATCCCCTATTCTCTTTACCATGGACAATGGCATCAAATTTATGCTAGCACCCAAGTCAAGTAATGCCTTCCCCACTGGTAGTGTTCCAATAGTGACTGGAATAGTGAGGCAAAGATTTTTGAATTATAGCGCTACACCCTGCTTCTAGCTCCACTGTCTCTTTTGTGAATCTTCTTTTCTTAGTCAGGAGCTCCTTCATAAATTTGGCATAAGTTAACATCTGCTCCAGTGCCTCAACAAAAGGTATGTTTATCTGTAACTGCTTGAATATATCCATGAATCTTGCAAACTGTCTCTCCTTATCTTTCTTGGAGGGATTGTGAGGATATGGTAAGTTCTTCATCTGAGGGATTTGTGCTTCACCCTTCTCCCTCTTCCTATCTTTCTCTCCTCTACCATCACCCTTATTTTCATTTTTATTGTCCCCCTCACTTTTGTTTTCTTCACTCATTTTCTCACTCCCTTTTTCAATCTTATCACTTTCTTTCAACTCTTCTTTTTCACAAGTCTTCTCCTCAACAACTAGCTTCTCACCAATCCCTGCACCTACAACTTTACCACTCCTTGTAGTGATTTCCTTGCAATGCTCCTTGGGGTTGCTCTGTGTGTTGGCAGAAAATTATCCTCCCTATTGATCTGCTAACTGCTTAGCTAGCTGTCCAACCTGTGTCTCAAGATTTCTAATGGAAGCTTTAGTGTTTTTCTGGTTGGACAAGGAAGCTTGCATGAATTTCTCCAAAGTATCCTCCAACTTGTTTGTTCTATCTTGCCCTGAAGGATATTGTTGTTGATGTTGAAATGGTGGCTACCTGTTAGATGGACCAGAATCCTACTTCCAACCAAAATTTTGATTTTGATTGCTTCTCCAACCCTGTGAAAAATTGTTAGGGTAATTACTATTGTTGGAGAATTTTCTTGGCCTCCCTTGATTGCTCATATAATGGACTTCCTCTTCTTATGAGTTACTCTGATATGAACAATATCCATTTGGGTGGTTGCCTCCAAAAAAATCACATCTTAACTACTGGTTTGGAGAAGAAGAATGTACAACATGTAGTTGTTGAGGCAATTTAGACATCTGCATTGTCAATGCTTCAATCTGCTAAGTCAGGATCTTATTCTAAGCTAAGATTGCATCTGTAGTGTTGAGATCAAGCATCCCCCTCCTTTGAACAGTGTGTTTATCATGTTGAGCTTGATAATCTGAGCAAAGATTTGAATCTTTCCCAAGCTTCACAAAATGGTTCATCTGGTCCTTTCCTGAAATTAGAAACATCTAACTTTGCTTTATATAGCGGGATGGTGGAAAGAATCTATTCAAAAACTTCTCCTCTACATCATTCCAACTGGTTAAGCTCTGATTGGGATGTGATTTCAGCCATTCTTTGGCTTTGCCAGCTAATGAAAAAGGGAACAACCTCAGATGTACAGATTTCATGTCTCCCTCCGCAAAGCCCATGGTTCCAACCAGCTCATAAAAAGTTGAAAGATGAGTATATGGGTCTTCATGATCCATCCCAGTAAATTGATGAGCACTAATCAAACTAAAGAAGGCTGGCTTCATCTCCAATGATTTGGTGTTTGATATTGCTATGCTTGAAAAATGTCTTGGCCCTTGCTGCATAACATAGTCTCTAAGTGTCCTCCTCTCTAAGTGTCCTCCTGATAGGGGGATTTTGTCTTTCATCAGCCATTTCTTCAAGTTCTTGTTTTGGCTGAATGAATTCTTGGTCTAAATAAGTAAGTGAGTGTCGTGATATGGACAATTCTTCTTGCTTCTCCTTTCTTTTTCTGCCTCTGTTTCGCCTTGCTGTCTTTTCTATTTCCGCATCAAACAACAATTGCTCTGTCGGAATTTTACCTCGCATAAAAACAAAAGTAAACTAGAAAAAAAATTAAATGCAACAAGAATAAAAATCATTAAAAGGAAGAAATAAAGAAATAAAATTAGAAATAAGAAGAAAAGAAAAATAATAGATCTAGATTAAACTGAAAAATATATAATAACCTATTAATAAAATAAATAAAAATCAAATCAAATAAAACAATTAAAAAATATATAATAGAAATGAAACAGAAAACTAAAAATGAAGAGAAAAGCAATATACTAAATAAAAACTGAAAAAAAAAGATAAAATAATAAAATTTAACATAAATAAATCATAATAAAATAAGAGAAAGAAAAAAATTAAAAATAAAAGATGAAAGATAAAAAATAAAAAGTAATAACAATAAAAATTATCAATTGAAAATAAATAATAAAATAAACTTAAATCAAAACTAATAATAATAGAACTGAAAAAAAAATAGAAACAAATTGACTGAGAAAAAATAACAAATAATAAAATAGAATAAATAAATAAATAACTGAAAATTGATAAATAAATAAAATAAAGAAAAAAAAAACAGTTAACAAAAAAAATTTAGAAAAATGATATATAAGACCTTATGGATAACAAAATAAATGAAATAAAATTAAAAGTAAAAAGTAAAATAATAAATTGCAAAGTAATAAAAAATGACTAATAAAAATATAAACTGTAAAGATATAATAATGAAGAAATCAAATTAAATAAAATAAAGTAATAAAAAATAAATAAAAGATAAAAAATAAAAAAACTGAAAAATAATAAAATAATAAAATAAAATAAAACAATAAAAATAACAACTAAAAAGAAAGAATAAAAACAAATAAGAATAATAACAGTGAATAAAAATAAAAAATAGCCATACTCAAAATAAAATAAAATAAAATAAATAAGAAATAAAATTAAAATATAAGAATAAAAATGAAAATAAAAATATTCAAAAGTAAGATTAAAAGTGATTATAATACTACTAAATATTTTTATACAAGTTTCCAACAACGGTGCCAAAAAATTGTCAAACGATTTTTCAAATATATTTTCAGAAAGTGTACTGAATCAATGTAGTATCTACAAGTGTCGTATCCACATGGACTGTGTAATATTTAAGAAAAATTATAATCTCTTTTCTAACTCAATTTTTAATATGTAAAAGAAAATTTCTTTTATATTGTTTTTAATAATAAAATTAAAAAGCAAAAATAACAATAAAGCAATATTAAGATGATAATAAAAAGGTATTGAGATTGAATTCTATATATCTCCCTCTTCTATAATCCTCTAATTATCAGTATATTTAATCAATTATTTAGTGTTATTGAGGTTACCAAATTTCGTTCTAAATCAATCTCTTGATTTAAAATGTCTAAGAATTCAATTATAACAATTGATTCCTCAAATTATCATAATAAAACCCTTGCTTTAAGTTCAAAACCAATTCAACATATATATTTAAATCTATTCGTAGTATTCAAACATATAAGATGATTTAATTCAAATCGGATTTAAGATCAATTTTTCAATATAATTGTAATAAATCAAAATATGAGTGATCAATGCATCTCCGCATTAAAAATAGAATCAAATCATTAACACTGAATAAAAGACATCATATATATCAATCAAGAGTAAAATAGAAGAGTTTGACAAATTACATTCAATCTCAATACAAAGGAAAGTTAGCCACTCATTATTGTGAGCAGCTTATATACCCAAATGGATGTGGGAATGAGAAATTAATCTTGAATCTTCTTTCCAGTTGATCCAGGACCTCTTCTTTCTCCTTTTCACTCTTTTCTAAACACTCTTGATATTCACCAAGATGGATGCCAACACAAGAGCTTTTGAGTCCTTTATATAGGAGAAAATTAGGTTATTTTTAACTTAAGTGAGAATAACCAACTTAAGTGAAAATACCCACTTTAGTGAAAATGACCCACTTTAGTGAAATTAGTCCAATTGTTGGCCTAACTTTACTCATTGTCTTTTATGTTTCTCATTCCTTTCAACTTTTGTTCTTTCTTTCCTTGATTTATTGATTTTTCTTCTATTTTTTATACCTACTCCTGCATACAAATACACACAAATTTTTCTCCATTGGGAGAGGTTATCTTTGTTTGTTTTTAGGAATTTCTAGTTGCTAAGTGCCTAATAAATATAATTTTTTATTTAAATTTGACCACTTAACAAATGGATGATAGTCCCTCAGCCACTATGAAAAATATGAAGGAGATGAAAGATAAGTATCTACTTGCTATCCTATTTAATTTTTTTTATTTTTAAAAAACTATATCGATCGCCAGGCTAACACTACCTCCTTCAAGTTATTTTATTTTTAAAAATCATAATGTTGGCTAAGCTGACGCTACCCATTTAATTTATTTATTTTTAAAAGCATAGCATCGGTCAGACCCACGTTACCCCCATTTAATTTATTTATTTTTAAAAGCATAGCTTCGGCCAGACCCATGCTACCTTCTTTTATTTTTAAATTTCACAAAGCTTAGCATGAGCATTTGTGTCACCATCACCAACGCTATTAACATCCCTTTAACCCGTTGACACTAGTCACATAGCTTTTAGCCTTTTAGCGTTGCATGATTCTTCGATGCAATGTCGATACTAATGACAAGGTAGCATCCGCTTTTGCTATTTATCGTGGAGTTTTGGCCAATGCTATATGTTGTTTTTCTTGTAGTAATCTTAAATGAAATTATAGGATTGAAAAATGATAAACCAATTGACATTCTTAACTATATAAAAAGAAGAAATTCTTTTTGAAATACATATATAGCTTATAGAATAATGTTAACAATTACACTATCAGTTGTCTCAGTCAAAAGAATTTTTTTTAAACTAAAGATAATAAAAACTTATTTAAGATCAACAATGTCTGAACAAAGATTAAACGGATTAGTCATATTATTATTAAAAAAGAAATGTTAAATAAAATTAATTACAACAATTTAATAGATAATTTTACAAAAAAAACTCAAAAAATAAATTTTAAATAAAATTATAATATATTTTAGCATAAATTTTTATATTAATAAGTAAAAAAGTCTTATTTTTAAATTTATTTTAGACTTCCTAAAATTTTGAACTACCCCTGCATCCATTCACTAGAATTCTATCCAGGCTACTCACTACATTTTCTTTCCACTAAAGATAAATCTAGTAAGACCATTTCCTCAATGAATTGGTTAAGGTCAACTAACTCTCTCCTAGTAGTTCCTAAGGGATCTAACCCTCTCCTTTTCTCTAGTTTTCGAACAACATTCAAATCTCCATGGCAGTTTTACGTCGGTTAAAATACAAACGACGTAGAAGGGATTTTAAAGGGGTTTTAACGTCGGGTATGGGAATAACCGACGTTGAAAGTGTGGGAGACACACTTTCAACGTCGGTTATTCCCATAACCGACGTTAAAACCCCTTTACATACACAACCCGCGCCTCTTTTTCCTCACTTTTCGTTCTTCGCTTTCGAGTTTCGTTGCCGCCGCGACTGGTTTTTCTGGTTTTCCTGCTGCCGCGAACGCCTCTTCCTTCCAGAGACGCCGCCGCTCGCCGCTGCGCCGCTGCCGCTGCCAGCTGTGCCGCCGCCTTGCCGCTGCGCCGCCGCTAAGCTCCTCAGTACTCGAATCCGGCATTGCGAATCGCGCCGCTACCTTGGCCGCGTGGTTTCCTTCTGCAGTCGCCGCCGCCGCCGTGCCGCTGCTCGCCGCTGCCATCTGCAGTGCCCTGCCGCCATGAACCGCGCTGCGAGGTTTCATTTTGTGGGTCCACTGCCAGGTTAGTGGGTTTTTATTATTTTTGTTTTGTAGATAGTGTTTGTATGATTAGGTTATTGAAATGTAGATGAATGTTCGATTATCTGGTCGTGCCCATGGGGCTTTATTTGATGTTGTTTATGTATTTGATGTTGTGTAAAAATTTGGATTTAGTCAAATAACGGAGGAAACTCTGCTGAAATTTCGTTAGAATGAGTTTGTCTCTCTTATAGAGCAAAGTCTACTAAATGATAATTTTTATTATAGTAATCAATGATATTAAATTCATTGATGACCAATAAGGTTTTTATTAACTCTTAATTGTAGTGTAAAATCCGAAAATGAATCGAAGTTGGATGAATGCAAGTCGTATATCGGAAGAGTATGAGAATGGAGTTGAACAATTTTTGAGTTTTGCTTGAACGAAATGGTCTAAAGATGAATGGAAAATTTTATTGTCCCTGTGTTAAGTGTGTTAATGGAAGAGTTCAAACAGTAGATATAATACGAGAACATCTAATCTGTGAGGGTATCATGAAAAATTATACTACATGGATATGGCACGGTGAACTTATTGATATTCCAATAGTATCACAACTCTGTGGAGGAGGAGGATGTGTGTATGGAAGATCGAATAGAGGATATGCTTCGTGATGTGGGTCGGAGAGCTTTCTTCAAGCACATGCACTGTATATGATAAATTGAAGACCGATTCGGAGACGGCTTTGTATCCTGGGTGTACAACTTTCACTCGATTGTCTTACGTATTAAGATTGGTGAATTTGAAGGCAAAGTTTGGTTGGAGTGATAAAAGTTTCAATGAATTGTTAGAACTTTTGAAAGAGATGCTTCCGGATGAAAACACATTGCCTAACCGTATGTATGAAGCAAAGAAGATACTTTGTCCAATGGGTTTAGAATATAAAAAGATACACGCTTGTCCTAATGACTGTATTTTATACGAGAAAAGAGTTTGAATGTCTTGACAAGTGTCCAAAATGTGGTGTATCACGTTACAAAGTCAAGGATGGTGATGGTGATGGTGAAGATAGTCATAAAAGGGTTCTCCTGCAAAGGTTATATGGTATCTTCCAATAATTCCAAGGTTTAAGCGATTGTTTGCTAATGAAGAAGATTCAAAAAATCTCACATGGCATTCGGTTGCAAAGAAGCGAGATGGACAACTTCGACATCCAGGCTGATTCTCCACGAGTGGAAGAAAATTGACCGTCTATTTCCAAGTTTTGGTAGTGATGCAAGAAACCTTAGACTTGGACTAGCTACGAGATGGAATGAATCCTTTTGGTAACTTAAGCACTAACCACGGTTCATGGCCAGTTTTATTGGTGATCTACAATCTTCCACATTGGTTGTGCATGAAGCGGAAATATGTTATGCTATCTATGATGATTGCGAGGTCCAAGACGACCAGGAAATGACATAGATGTTTATTTAAGTCCTTTGATAGATGACTTAAGATTGTTGTGGGAGGAAGGAGTAGAGGTGTTTGATGCAAATCGACGGGAGAATTTCAAGTTACATGCAATGATATTTTGTACCATAAATGACTTTCCGGCATATGGTAACTTGAGTGGATACGAGTGTCAAGGGTCATCATGCGTGTCCTATTTGTCAAGAAGATACAAGTTATACTGCAATTGAAACATGGGAAGAAGACAATTTATAATAAACACGAGAAAATTCCTTCCGAGTTAACCACCCATACCGAAGATTGAAGAAAGCTTTTAACGGTTGCCGGGAGGATGAAATTGCTAAGTCACCGTTAACGGTGAGGAAGTTTATGATCGCGTGAAAAACATAAATGTTGAATTTGGAAAGACCCAAAAGAAATCTACTGACGAAGCAAGTGGAAGAAGAGATCAATTTTTTTGAACTTCCATATTGGTGTCATTTAGATGTACGTCATCTGTATTGATGTGATGCATGTTGAGAAGAATGTGTGTGATAGTCTAATTGGCACACTTTTGAACATCAAAGGTAAGACAAAGGATGGAGTGAATACTCGTCAAGATCTTTGTGAATTGGGAATACGTCGGAATTGCATCCAAGATGTGAAGGCAAGAGAACATATCTTCCACCGACATGTCACACTTTATCCAAAAAAGAAGACTAGTCTTTGTCGGTGCCTTCGGAGTATTAAAGTTCCACAAGGATACTCTTCAAATATTAAGAGTCTTGTGTCAATGAAAGATCTTAAACTAATTGGGTTAAAGTCACATGGCTGTCACGTTACGATGCAACAACTCTTACTGTAGCTATACGTGGCATACTCCAGAAGAATGTGAGAAATGCAATTATGCGTCTATGTTTTTCTTCAACTCTATATGCGCGAAAGTAATTGATGAAAAATCATTAGATCAATTGGAAAATGAGGCAGCAATTATACTATGTCAATTGGAGATGTATTTTCCTCCATCATTTTTGATATTATGGTTCACTTAATTGTACATCTTGTAAGAGAGATACGGTTATGTGGCCCGGTTTATTTACGGTGGATGTACCCAATTGAGCGATACATGAAGATCTTCAAAGGGTATACTAAGAATCCATACGGACCGAAGCTTCTATAGTTGAAAGGTATATTGCGGAAGAAGCTACGAGTTTTGTTCGAGAATACTTGGCAAAAGCACAAGCCGTGGGTGTTCCTACAAGTCGACATGATGATAGGATAAATGGAAAGGGTACTCGTGGTATAAAAGTTCAAGCAAAGGATATTACTTGAGTTGAGTCGAGGCACACTTGTATATTTTGAATAATACGGATGAAGTTCTTCCTTACATATCTGCTCATCAATCAATGTTGAGGACCCAAAACCCCAAAATGGGTGAGCGGTTGTTAGTGAAGGAGCATAACAACAAGTTTATCGGTTGGTTTAGAAGCCAAATTTTTCGAGATCAGCATGCATCGATACATTGAAATGGCTAGCTCATGGACCAAAACATAACGTCATCACTTGGATCGAGTACGACATTAATAGATATTCCTTCTACACAAAGTCACAAGATGACAATAGCACGAGTTCAAAATAGTGGAGTGTCTATTGAGGCCACATCCATGCACTTTTCTAGTTCAAAGGATAAAAACCCCATCATGGCATCCATAAGTTACTTTGGAGTGATTGAGGAAATTTGGGAGGTTGACAACGAGTAATTTTAGAGTTCCTCTATTTAAATGTGTTTGGGTCGATAGCAATACCGGTGTTCAATTTGACGAAATGGGTTTTACTATGATAGACCTTAAGAAGCTAGGTCATAAGGAAGAACCATTCATCATGGCATATCGGGCAAAACAAGTTTTTATGTCACCGACCCATGTAATGATAGGTGGTGCGTGGTCCTTCAAGACAAAGGGATTGATGTCAACCAGTGAAAATGAAGACGAGTCGGATGATTTCATTGTCATTCCCAATTCACCACGATTGCCTAGTAGTATTCAAGATGTACAAGAGGATGTGGTCTATGCAACTCGTAATGATCATGATGAAGGGATATGGGAAAATTTAGTTGTCTAAGTATGTTTCTACTTAAAATTCTTTATGTATTTGTTTTATGTTTGTGTATTTAAGATTTATAAATTATATTGTTTTATATTTTCTTTACTGAGACACATGGCATCTCCTTCACCATCACCTCCTTCCTCACCTCCCTCATCTCCTCCACCACCTCGTCCACCAAAGAAGACCGGACAAGCAACACGATTGCGAGCTTGACGACCGGACACATGACGGAGAGAAGCTCGGTGTGTGCGTTGATCCACACTCTGGGAAGGTGTCCGCCCGCATCATACCCGAGTTCAGCGACTACTTGGGTACCGTGGCACGAGAGAAGGTAATTCTAAGTTTATATTTGAAGTTTTTACATATTTACATATAATTCTTCTTTTCATCTAACTAATGATTATGTTTTAGATATCTATTTTGCATCAGGTCGGGATAATGTTGACGAGACGGTGAAGAATCTGATTTGGCGGGACATTACGGTAAGTTTAAATTTATTCAATTGTCTTTTCTTGAATATTGATTTTTAATTTTGATGCTAATTATGTTTTATTTTTACGAAGTATTTTGATATTGAAAACTCCAAGGCGGTTAAGAAGAAGATTATGTCCACCATTGCAAAAATGTGGAGGCGGTTCAAGTCCACATTAACTACAAAATGGGTGTATCTTTGAGGATGTCGTTAGCGAGGGACTTACTCCTTGCCAGCGATATGGCATATCGAGGAGGAGTGGAGGAAATTTGTAGAGATTAGGGCTGGCCCGAGTGGGAGGTATAAATTAATTTAAATTTATTAACTTATTGTATTATATTCTAATATCAATTATTTTTCGGGAGAAAAGATTAAAGGCGAAGGAGGTTCAAAAGAAGAATTTGACCCCCACGCTCTGTCTCGTGGGGGTATGATCTCTTGTCTCGAGAGAATGATGTACGAGAAGGCTGCACTCGAGAGAACAAGAAGCGGCCGGTTACGGTATAAGCCAGGATGATCTCCCCCACCATCTCCTCCTAAACGTCATCAAACTTGGAAGAGAGCTCGTCAAAAGCCTTCCGGTGGGATGACATCCGAGGAGGCTCAATATATAGCGAGATAGGATTGTAAGTTACTTTTCTTTTTAACCCTAATATGATTAATTTGTTACACTTGTATATTATATATATATAATGTGTTAAATTTATTGTAGGATTCCTTGGAGGAGCGAGTGTACACGAGGAACTTTCGTTCCATATGGTCGTCGGGATATACCGACCACTTGCTATTGGTAAAGATGAACACCCGGCCGTGTTCGGGGTGTGGGGACCGATGTGGGTATTCGACATTATTTTGGGGCAGCGAGTGAAGAATACCCACGAGCTCAACAATTAATGAAGAAGAGTTGGAGAAGAAGCTCACAGTGAAGGCGACACCGGTCATCGCAGCACAGGTTCAGGAGCAGCTACTTAGCATGTTTCCAGACTTGGCAGTTAGGATTGCATCTTCCCACCAACACGCTCAACCATCTCCTTCATCTCGTTGGCACAATGGGAAGTACTTCCGAGTAATCCCGCTCCTATTCTAGCTTCTCTCGTTCTTGCTGCTTGCACTCGCACTCGCACCGATAGGTAAAATCGTTATTTATTTTTCATATATGTCTTCATTACAAATGTCTTCATATCATGCATCCACAGGTACATCTTTTGGGATGAAACAATGTGCCTTATTGGTGGAGGATGACTTGCTTGAACCAAGATTGGTGGCCCTTGGTTCGAGTTCGGAGAAGGGCTTCTACCATCCACGAGTGTGCCTTTGGCACCTGGTTATTTGAGAGTGGTGGTAGAAGAGATTCGAGATGCTCGATGCTCGAGTCCCCGTGCCTCTCGATGAGGTACAAGTGGTGGGACAGACCCTTCACACGTTCATTGCTTGGCCCCAACATTTAGTGAGACAAGTTTCTAAAAGGTATGTAATTTTTATGTTAATGAGTTACGAAAATGTTATTTACGTATTAAGTAGTATTGTTTTAAACATGTAGGATGTTCGAAGCCTACAAGTCGTCTTTGCTTCGAACATACTAAAGGAAAAGAAGCAGTTATCCCGAAAAATCCAATTGTTCGGTTGATCCGTGCCTCTGCAGAATATTATGCGAACTCCTTTGAGATTCATTTGGGATGCTACGAGATTTGGGATAAATAATGCAAGCTTCCCTCTCTACATTTCATATTCGACATCTCAGAGGTCACGTTGGGTGATAGGGATCTCAACATCTCTATTTTACAACTTTGGACAATGTAAGTACATATTTATTATTATAATTTCAATTTCATTATTTAATATATAACATGTTATTATTTTTCATTTTTAGGATGATGGATGAATTGGGCGAGGAGCGAGGAGCTTCGGATGTGTATGGATTTTTGAGCCTCGGTCAATCCAAGCAGCTGGAAATAGACGGGAGGAAGTCCAAAGATATATCCAAAATTGGATCCTCACCTCTAAAAGGCGAGATATATCTTGGAGCATATTTATTCCGAGTAAGTCAATATAAGTTCATTATTGTTTTTATTGTGATTGAATTATATTCTAAACATTTTATTTTTCAAGGCATCATTGGCAACTCTTCCTCATCGATCGTCCGGAGAAGGCCAGTATATCTGGTTTTGTTCTTTGAATAAAAAACCAGATACTTGATTTAAAGAATATTTTGAATAGGTAAGTATTTTAAACTTTGTGTTTTCAAATATAATTAATGTTCATGTATTGACTAATAACTTCTCAGCGAGTGCTATTAAGGTGTGCGGTACCATTGATGGAATGCACATCGACAAAGCCACTAACCCACATTGGGAAATCCTACATGTAAGGTTACTTTTAATTCTCTAATGAATATTCAATATGTATTTTTCATAACTAATGACTTCTTCAATTCATTATAGGTTAATAGACAAACGGGTAGCTATGAATGTGGCTACTACGTAATGTACTGGATGTGGCTTATAGTTTTTGGGAATATCAGAGATACTTGGAGACAGGTTAGTCCTCCAAAACCCTATTCCTCCAAAACTGTATTGGTAAAGTTTCCTACTTATGATACCTAACATATACTTTCATTTTGTTCCAGGTATTCACTGATACCCAACCCTTGCCCAAAGAGTCTATCGACCAAGTTCGACAAAAGTGGGCACAGAAGTTTTTAGAACTTAGAAATAGGGAACAAAAGGAGTTCTTTTATTGTAATTTCATTTATACAATTGTAAATAGATCAAATTCAAATAATTATTCAATATATATAATTCATTTCAAATGTAGTAATTTTAAATTGTTTTCTGGTTTTCTGGCATTGATATACAGGTACTAAAATTTAGGGAAAATGAGAAAATTAGAAACTGCATTGCAGTGGGGGAGGGGATTTTCAACGTCGATTCATTTAGAACCGACGTTGAAAATATTACTTTTAACGTCTCCTCTTTCAACGTCGGTTTTGTTACCGTCGTGAAATCATCCACAGAACCGACGTGGATGTAGGTTCGTGTAGCAGTACACACCATTTTCCACATCTTTTCTTTTTTTCTTATGCTAACTATTTCATCCAGATACTTTTCTTTTAACTGAAATCACGTACTGAATAAATGTTAAACACTACTATTAAAATATTATCTTTTTTGCACCTCTCTATCATAGCAATAAACCCCTTTCTCAATATCTGACTATCACATATAAATAGGTTAGTCCTGCTCCATTTAGCGCCATTGTGAATCCAATCAACATTCTGCCTTTACTTAATTTGATAGTTTAAGGTTCTCCCTTTTAAAATTTAGAGGAAATACTTCCTTTGTCCAGGCATAAGCGCATCTTGTAATTATTAACTTCATCTCATTAATTTAAACCTAAAAATGCTAACAAAATTTATCAGCACACACGTTGCTCCAAAGATTAGAAAGAACACGCTATGACAAAAACCTAATCAACATTTCTACTAGTCAATGAACATATTTTTTTCTTAAAATTTTTAACCCGAAAATTATATACAGCTTTGGTTCTGTATCAACTACATTCACCTAGCCTATAGGAATAAATATTCTTAGTTTAGACCTTCCCAGAAAAGATAAATTCAATGTTCCCAATTTCTAAGCACAACCCAACATTTTTTTTATATTTGTGAATGCATGGTTAAAAACATATTTTAAAAAAATCATATCCTACAATGTAAAATATATTTTAAAGTATTTCTTGTTTCAAGATTTTCATAACACATAGAATTAAGTCTTCAAATAAAATGAAACTATTGAATTTATTTGTTAGTATTGAATTTATTTGTTAGGAATTTAAGTATGTGATTGAATATAATATTTGAATAAAAATATAAAGTTGAGATTATAAAAGAAAAATAAAAACATATAAATATTGAGTTTTAAAATTTTATATTAAAAGTAATGTCATTTTTTTTATATATATATTTTTTTTTAAAGTTATCACTAAATGTGTTCAAACCCTATGAAAAATTAAACAACAAAACTTGGATCTTTTCCACTTCCCATCAATTAAGTTAAAACTTGAGATGAAGGTGTAACAAACTTGTTTCAAGAACACATTTTTATTTTAAAAAAAGCATTAATATTACTTGAATATTTAAAAGAACGACAAGAAGGGAACGGAGAAGAAAAACAAAACCTCATTTTGCTGAACATATTACAAATAAAAAAAGAGGAAAAAATCTTTCATACGAAGGTTTCTTTGAGAGGGAGGGTGATAATGGAGGAGTTGCCATGTTTGGTGGAGAGGAGGCAACAACCTCTTCTCTTGGCGCGTTTAAGCGTCATAGTTTTGTTTCTACAGAGGAAATGGGAGGGAAGGAGAGAGTGTCTTTGAAGGGAAATGTGAGATGAGAGTTTTGAGATTTTTGGAGTTAGGGTTGGTATTCCTAATATGGGTTGCGTACATTCTTGCCTTAGTTCAAGGAAACAAAGTCTCTTTGTCTTATTAGTAATGCGGTCAAAATATATATTGTTCAATAGGTTGGTTCATGTGGCTTATCATTTATATTAGACTAAATTTAAAAAATAATTATTTAAATAAAATAATTTTTTTATTATTTATTTTAATTATATATAATTTAAATATTAAATTTTAAACTTTTAAATAATAATATATTATGATTTTTTATGTACACATAATTTTTTTTAATTTTTAATTAAAAAAATAATGTGATAGCTCATAAATCAAACATAAGGATAGGTTAAGTAAAAAAATATATCTTATTTTAAAATATAAGTAATTTGAAACTATCAATTTTCTTCTTAATATGATTTATTTCATACTTAAAGTGATATCTAGTTGAAAACAATAACTGATACGGTAGTATTCACATGTGTGATACTAGATTGCTATAATTATATCTATTTATATACGTATACATTTTTAGTGATTCATTTTGATTGCAGTGTAAAAGATGAAAGTTAAGCTAAAACAAGTACAAGAAAAGATCAATAAAGAAGGGTGTTGGAATTGAACAATAAAAGTCACTAATCATTTATTCCTAACAATTATATTCTAAGTTCTATAAACATGAATTCCTTGAATATTTAATCAAAGAGGTTGCTAAGATAGATAATATATCACAAGTAACGATTTAAATTTTATTCCTATCGATTAAACTTATTAAATGACCCAATTCAGATTAAAATATAAAAGTATTTTCTAGTTAGAATAGAAATGAACTATATAATAAATTAAATATATTATAGTATAGTTACGTTCAATCTCATCTAAAAAAAATCAGCAAAACATAATAAAGAAATAAACAAGAGAATAAAAGATGACTTTGGAAAGATTTTCCTTTTTCTGATTTCCTCAATAGCTTCAATGAAGTTTATTTCCTTGCACCAGTTCCTCTATGCCTAAATCTCTCTTCTTCTTTTTTTTCGTTTAGAAACCTATATCATTTAATTGTTAATTTCCGAAACGAAGGAACTAGATTCTTCATTCCTAAGAGTTTTCAAGAATTTTTGTGTGAATATAATATAGTATGGAATGAGATCCAAATTCTCAAATTTAATCTATAATCCAACTCATATTACTTTAAATTTATTTTAATGGATTTTTTTAACTAAATCTATATTTTTGAATTTAAAATCAATCCATTTAATTGGATTTGTATTAAAATTAGAGTGGATAGTTTTTTAAATTTTCACAATTTAAAGCTAAGATTCATCTTAACTATTTCTATTTATAAATATTAAGACAAATCGAGTTTGGGTTGAGTAAAGTTGGTCCAAGTACAGGTTGAATATAGTTGGGGATCGAGCCTGAGTTCAATTCGAGGGCATTGACACAAGTTTAGGTCGAGTTAATTTCGTCCACGATCTGGCCAAGTGTAGTTAATCTGGGTTAGGATCAAGCCTAGTCAATAGGGACCTAGTTCGAGTCGTGGCAACCTCGACCTGAATCGAGCCTAATCAGCTTACTACCAAGTCAAGCCGAGTCAACCTAAGTTCAGTTTTAGCCTAATCGACCTAGGCTCGTGTTTAGTTAAGTGGGCCTAGGTCTATGTCAAATTGATTTGGTCTGGACCATCATCGAGTTTAGTAAGTCCAGACTTGCATCAAGCCAAGTCAGTCTATTCCTACGTTGAGTAAAGTTTTCCCAGGCCAACATTAAGCCAAGTCGACACTATTAAAATATTTTATAATAAAAATAAGATTGATAGTATAAATGCATTGTTAAAAAAACTAAATGAAACTAATAAATATAATTAAAATAGTTTATTTTAAAATATAGACCTTAAGATGAAGTTTAAAATTAAAATAACTGAAATTAACATTACAATGGAAAAGCATATTCTAAGTAGATGATGGAATTGACTTGAGTGTGCCTAATGGTTACATATCAGGAATAATTCTTCAATTATTTACAATCATGGAATTTGGAGGTTACGAAGTTGTTAGACGAGTGACCTCAATTAACTTAAGAAGGGGGTGAATTAAGTTCAACTAATTTTTCTATCTTTCTCAATTCTTGTTTTATTTCTATAAGAAACTTACTAAGTTGCACTTCTGTTTTAAGATGAATGATGAATACAGAATAAATATCAATAAGCAATTCAAATAATAAATAAAAAAAGTATAAAGAAGAAAAAGTGCAAACACAATTTATACTGGTTCGGCCAAAATCCTGCCTACGTCCAGTCCTCAAGTCACCCACTAGAGATTTTCACTATCTTTGTAATTATTTACAAAGGACGAACACTCAATCAGCTCAGGAAGTCTTTTCCCTTGTGTTTAAGTTTCTTATACAAAGAGCACCTCTCTTGATAACAACAAAAATTCTTTAGATACAATTGAACTCTCTTTTGAAGAGTAGATGATACAAATTGAAGATCATGTAAGAACTCTCAGTAGAACTTTGTAAGTATTTGGCCAAAAGTAATTTTGTAAGTAATAAAATTTACAATGTTCAAAGCCTTTTTCTTTCTGAAGTAAGAACTCATATTTATAATGAAACTTTCGAACCTTGATGTCTCCTTGAAAGAGATATGATTTTTCAAGAAAAAGATGTGAGCTTTAATATAAGCTTTCAGAAATTTTGGCGATGGTAATCGATTACAAAGAGTTGGTAATCTATTACAACTTTACCGTTAGTCGTGTCCTTTCAAAAGTTCGAGTTTCAACTGTTTCAAACTGTGTTCTAATTGATTACAATTTATGGTAATCGATTACCGTAATCGATTACAGATTCATGTAATTGATTACCGATTACCAGTTCAGATTTTTTGAATACCAAATTCCATGTCTCTGGTAATTGATTACACCATGTTGGTAATCGATTACCGATTCAAGAATTATGATATTTTTAAGTGATTTGTTTTTCACTACAAGAAAATTGTAAATTACTTGAAATTTTACTGACGAAAAATTTTTCGTCGGTAACTTTTAATTATTGACAGATTTTATTGACGGATTTAGTTCCGTGGGTAATTTACCGATAGATCACAATTCGACCATAAATATTCATTGGTAAAATTTGCACCATATTATACGAAATAAAATCCATCGGTAAAAAAATCCTTCTGTAATTTATATCTTTAAATATTTAAATATTTATACATTTATATATTTTAATATTTAAATACTTATACATTTATATATATTAATATTTAAATATTTATACATTTATATATTTAAATATTTATACATTTAAATATTTATACATTCATACATTTATATATTTATATGTTTATATATTTATATGTTTATATACTTATATGTTTATATATTTATATGTTTATATATTTATATGTTTATATATTTATATATTTATATGTTTATATGTTTATATATGTATATGTTTATATATTTATATGTTTATATATGTATATCTTTATATATTTATATGTTTATATATTTATATGTTATATCTTTATATGTTTCTATGTTTATATGTTTATATATTTATGTTGATATATTTATCTGTTTATATATTTATATGTATATATTTATATATTTATATGTATATATTTATATGTTTATATTTATATGTTTATATATTTATATGTTTATATATTTATATATTTATATGTTCATATATTTATATGTTCATATATTTATATGTTTATATGTTCATATATTTATATGTTCATATATTTATATGTTTATATATTTATATGTTTATATATTTATATATTCATATATTCATATATTTATATATTCATATATTCATATCTTCACATATTCATATATTCACATATTCACATATTCATATATTCACATATTCTCATATTCACATATTTATATATTCATATATTCACATATTTATATATTCATATATTCACATATTTATATATTCATATATTCACATATTTGTATATTCATATATTCACATATTTGTATATTCATATATTCACATATTTGTATATTTGTATATTCACATACATATTTGTATATTTGTATATTTGTATATTCACATATTTGTATATTTGTATATTCACATATTTGTATATTTGTATATTCACATATTTGTATATTTGTATATTCACATATTTGTATATTTGTATATTCACATATTTGTATATTTGTATATTCACATATTTGTATATTTGTATATTTGTATATTCATATATTTGTATATTTGTATATTCATATATTTCTATATTTGTGTATTCATATATTTCTATATTTGTATATTCATATATTTCTATATTTCTATATTCATATATTTCTATATTTGTATATTCATATATTTGTATATTTGTATATTCATATATTTGTATATTTGTACATTTGTATATTCATATATTTGTATATTCATATATTCATATATTTTTATATTCATATATTCATATATTTGTATATTCATATATTCATATTCGTATATTTATATATTTATATGTTTATATATTTATATATTTATATATATATATATATATATGTTTATCTATTTATATATTTATGTATTTATATATTTATATGTTTATTTATTTATATATTTATATGTTTATATATTTATATATTTATATGTTTATATATTTATATATTTTTATGTTTATATATTTATATTTTTATCTTTATATCTTTATATCTTTATATATTTGTATCTTTATATATTTATATCTTTATGTATTTATATCTTTATATATTTATATCTTTATATCTTTATATATTTATATGTTTATATTTTTATATATTTATCCCTATCGGATAAGGGTTTATCCCTATCGGATAATGGGTTATCCCCATCGGATAACGGGTTATCCCCATTGGATAACGGGTATAATCGTATTCATTTTTTTTTATTTCAAATATTAATTAAATAATTATTTTATAAAAAATTAAAAATAAGAACAAAGAAAACTTGATATTATAAATGAATCAAAGTCAAAATGATATATATTTTTTTCCAATAATAAATATCAATAAAAAATTTATAATTGCATAAATCTCAAATTAAAGTATCATCAAATAATAATTAAATAAAAGTCAAATAATTATAAAAAATAAAAATATTATTAAATATATGGTATAGAAATAAATTACAAAACTAAGAATTAAGAAAAAATAATATAAGTTTTTAGAATTACTTAATAAACTAAACGTGTTTTAGTAATTTAAAACAAGAATAAATATTAGACATTGGAATGGGTATGAGAACGGGACGGAGTGGGTATATACATTCTCATTCCTGTCTCGATACCCAATTTAAAAAATCGAATATTACCCATACCCAATCAATATGAAAATTTTTGTAAAAATCGAAACAAGTTCCGATAATACTCATAATTACAAGTTCATTTTGTGATCCATAATAATGAATAATATATTAATAACATTTCTGGTAATCAATATTTCCTCTAATAACAATTGAAATCATATCATATAAAATGCTACATAATAAGAGCTTTAAATGTTAACTATTAAAGAAAATTATGATCATTACATTCCTTATGATGTGATACGTAATTAACATGCAGTACACTAACATGGCACTTCAAGATCAGTTGGAAATTTATTTTCCACTAGATTTTCTAGTTATCATGGTTGTACCTTTCAATTAAATTATGCTTTTTTTTTAATTTAATAGCTAAATTAAAAGCTTTCTCATATAAATTATATTTTAAAAATTGATATTAATTTCAAATTATTTATGTATTATTTATATAAATTAAAATTGAGTTAATGTATTTTTTCTAAAATATACTAAAATATAAATTGGTTCCAGAATTAATGTACCTTTTTCTCTATCATTCAGGTTTAAAAATATCTTCCAAAATTCATTTATAAAAAAAATTGATAAAAAAGGTAGTTATGTAAAAGTCACTCAATATCTACATTTGTTATTTGTTTTTTTATATTGTATTAAGTATCAATACTTATATATTTATTATCTTGATTTATTGGTTAGTTTATGTGTCACTTATCTTTTAATTTTATAATATATTTTTTTATATTTTTTTCAGTTTATTATATTTATGGATAAAAGTTGAATATATAATTATTCAAAAACCAATGAAAAGTACATTAAGAGAGTGTTAAATGTTTTTGATTTTGCATTTGCAAAATCGTCTAAGGATGAAAAAATTTTATGTCCTTGTACAAAATGTGTCAATCGTGATTGACACTCCCAGATGGATGTTTATGAAAATATAAGAAAAAACAAAGATTCATAAACATTGAGTCTTAAGGTTTTGGGTTAAAGGTGGTATCATAAACATTTCTGTAGTTATGTTTGTAGCTCATTCTTCTCCTTAGAATCTCCCAACAAGTGGTATCAGAGCATAGTTAGTCTTGGTGACCAACTCAGATTGAGGCAAACATATCCCATTGTAGTAAAGTCTAACAACAATTAGGGTCATTACTATGGTAGTGGTTGAAAATCCCCTTAAGGAGAGTGTACTAATATGGAAAAGTATCAAAGGGACCTTTGTGGTAAACTCGACAATAGTTAGGGTAGTCTCACACTTGAAGGAGAGTGTGAGAGTAAGAGTAAAGTTCCACATTTCGTAGAAATGATAAAGTTGAGTTGCATATAAGAAAAAACAAAGACTCATAAATATTGAGCCTTAAGGTTTTAGGTTAGAGGTAGTGTCATAGTCATAGACACTTATGTGGTTGTGTTTGTAGCCCATTCTCCTCTCTAGAATCTCCCAACAAGAGTACATGGTGAAAAAATTGGTTTCTCTAATTTTGAGAGTGCATATCAAGTAGAAGGAAGTTTTGATCATGACATGGATACATTAATTCATGATGTTTTTGGAATACATACAACTAATGAAGTAGATACATCTAAGAAATTTGTCTTTCCTAGTTCATTTATCATTTGAAATGTCTAAATGGGTGGAGCAGTAAAAGTCTTTCAATATTACTAAAATTGTTAAAGGATACATTATTAGAAGAAAATATTTTGTCTGAGTCCTTTTTTGATACAAAGAGGATAATTTTAAAATTGGAATTGAGCTAAAAAAATTTTGTTGAAAGATCTCTAATGATAATGAAGGAAAAAAAATACTTGCAAAATTTCTTTGTTGGTTTCACATGTGAACTCCGTGATGGCCAGTTGAATCCATGAATGGATACTCTGGTATGTACAAGCCACACAAACATTGAGAAAAATATTTTGAGAAAATAATTGGCCATTACAATTTTCTAGATATGAAATTTGTGATGTGCTATATAAACCTTGATATAGAACAAAAACTGCTAATTATGATTTGTGATATATATATATATATAAATAATTATGCTGTTAGATTTTGTTATTCAAGAACAAATTTTATATGTTCAAAATTTTTTTATAGGGTTAAATATGATTTTCGTTCCTATAAAATACATAATATGTTAAAATAGTCCCTGTAAATTTTTTTGGGTTTTTTGGTATCTATAAAATTTAAACCTGTTATTTTAGTCTAATTTTTTAACAGGACGTGACGGAAGTTGACATGGCAAACGGAGTGGTGACGTGTGAGATATTTACATTGACACATGTCGTGACGTGGACGTCCCGTAGACTTTAGTTTGCACGTGGCTTATCAATTAGTTTGCACGAACACAAATTTATCAAGATTCGCGGACGAAATCACAAGGGAAGAGAAGGCTCAGGTTTTCGCCATACGAATAGACTCTTCTGATTCCAGAAGCGTGAGAGAGGCATTTGAGGGAGTGCTCTCTCTGGGATTCGTCGAGATTCTCGTCTACAATGCATACCAACCCATTGATGTACGTCTTTTTACTCTTTATTTTTTTATCTAAGAACACTTTCTAAGCCATTTGTTCTATTCTTAAACCATGCATTTTGCACGTTTCTATAAAAATAATGACATAATTTAAGTTTAGTAAATTTAATGCAATTTACATATTTTTAACATCAAAACATACATTCATATTCACTACTACATAATTAGCAATTAACGTCGCCATTTTACGTCGGTTTAAGTACAAACGACGTAGAACGTTTAAGTTGATCATTCTACGTCGGTTATATATGTCAACCGATGTAGAATCTTTTGAATTCTACCTTCTACGTCGGTTAGATGAAGAACCGACGTAGAATGTCAAATCATATTACGCTCTTTTTTATTTCACGAGTGAATTTATCCGCCTACTAACTGTACAGGTCAAGGAAAGTCTACTTACGGGATTGAACGACTTGCTTCCAAGCCGAGTTCCTTCGGTAGAGGAGAAAGGGCTTCGCCACAAATCCGTACCAACTGACAATGTGGGACCTCGTGCTCAGTCGGTTGCTCTTTTAGATAAACCTAATTTCTGGAACATTGCCTCGGTAGAAGCAAACCCAACTAATACGCAAGCCCATCTCCCTTTCTGTCATGTTTAAATAAAATCCCACATTGTTCACGCATGCCACCATGCCACCAATCGCATCTACCTCCACATTTTCCTTCTTCTTCCTCTTCACCTTCCAATATGCCATCGTCGTGATTTCCAGACAAACAACCACCACCACCCACCACCGTTTGAAGCTCTGAAATTCTACAACTCCCCCACATGCGAGACCCTCCAGCACCACCCCAATCACACATGCCCCCGCAACGCAGTCCACGTGGCAATGACCCTGGACGCAGAGTACCTGCAAGGCTCCATGGCAGCCATCCTCTCCGTGCTTCAACACACCTCGTGCCTGGAACGTTCTGGGCCAATCCCTCTCTTTCGCTATCCTTCTCCAACCGGACGCGGCCCTGCTACTTCAACACCGGCGTGATGGTGATCGACCTATGGCGGTGGCGCGCCGGGGAATACACAACGGCGATCGAGGAGTGGATGGAGTTGCAGAAGAGGATGTGGATCTACTAGCTCGGGTCGCTTCCACCGTTCCTGTTGGTTTTCGCTGGGAGGATTGCGGCGATGGATCGGTGTGGGAGCGATCCTGGTCAGGGAAGGCTAAGACGGCGCCTCGCATATGGGTAGCAAGAGGGCGCTTATGCCCCGATGGTGGGGCCTTATGGGGAAGGGCCCAACCCAATAGGGACAGCACACCCCCCACTTCAAGCGCACCTCTGTATCGACTGAATCACTATAAGAGTATAGTCGGTGGAACCGGTCAACCACGCGAGCTGGTTAGATGCGTGGGGCAGAGGGCTCGTAGTACCCCTTTTTATTGTATTAAACCAGCACGGGCTCGGTGGGGGATAACTTTCGTGGCCTTTGCCGGGAGTTGCATCTTGGGCCAGTGAGCCTGCTGCCTTGGCCTGCTCCACATACAACGTCGGTTATGTGTATAACCGACGTTGTATGCTATGTCATATTCAACGTCGGTTCACTTTTGAACCGACGTTGAAAATATTACTTTCAACGTCTCCTTATTCAGCGTTGGTTTTGGGGCCGTCGTGAAATTATCCCCAAAACCGACGTGAATTGTGGTTCCTGTAGCAGTGATTGCATATACTTTTTTTTTCCTAGTTGAGATTTTTTTTTGTAGGAGAAAAAGAACTTGAAGTTATTTTGAGATGAGCCCAAGGTGCTTCGGTGGGGCAAACTTTTTCAATCTTCCAAATTAAATTCCTCGCGGCCCATTTATCATTAGACCAACAGAAGAATTTCCTTTCAAATCCGCAATCAAATCGAAGCATTAAATTTATTCTGAAGGAGCAATTATTTCTATTCTTGGCAAAGGATCTCCTAATCAGCAAAATCAAATCCGGAGAAAAAAATATTTGACTTGAATTGTAATTAATTTTCAGATTTTTTACTTGTAATAAGACCTTGGCTAATCTCCTATAAATAGGAGATTTAGATGCAAGGCAAGACACTTCACCAGAGCAATAGTCTCTCTTTTTCCTCTCTTTCTTTTTCTCATTATAATTTTATTGTTAGTTTGGGGGTGAAGCTGCAGAAAGTTTTAGGAGCTCTTGCTACAATTTCCTGGTTTTGTTTTCTTTTATGTTAATTTATTTAATTTCATTATTTCGTATTTTAGTCTTCATTTTATTTAATTCTGGTTAATAATTTAAATTTTTGTACGTTCTACTTTCTCACATTCATATTCACATCCTTACACATATCTATTTATTCTTCAAACTCTAGTAATTTTATTAGCATTTTACTTTTAATTTAAATTCAGTATTTTATAATTCCAGCCTACATTTTAAATTCAGTATTTTACTTATTCATTTTAAATTTTAATAGTTAATTGAATATATTTTTTTCATTTAATTGTTAATTATTTATTTATTTTTATTATAATTTGAATTAACATCAATATATCATTCTAATTTTTGCTCTGTCTTAAAATCTATGATTTAACTGTTAATTGTTTATTTATTTTTATTAGCATAATAATTTCATTCCGATTATTGCTTTGCCTTTAAATTTGTCTTTTAATTTATTTATTTAAATCATAAAAGCATTTATAAACGTTCTCATTATTAAATTCTTAGCATCGTAATTTAATTCTACATGCATTAGTTTTTCGTATTTAAATAATTTAATTTCCATATTTGTTTTAATTTTAGTTCCCTTAATTATTTTATTTATAATTTTCTTTACTATGTGTTTTTAATTTTAGTTTTCATTAATTATTTATTTACAATTATTACTCTGCATTGTTCATTTTATCAACTCAACAAAACCCCCTTTATTATTATTATTATTATTGTTTATTTTAACTTTTCTTTAGAGAACGATGTTTAACAATGGTTACACTCCTGCAATTGTGTCCTTGTGAGATTCGACACGGATTAGCTATATTACATTAGTTAACTTGTTTTCTTTGATCAGAATTTTGTGCGACCAAAAATCTGTTTGTCAAATGGCGTCGTTGCCGGGGACACATTGTGTTGTGTTTCTTTGCTAGATATTATTCTTTATTGGAAAAAAAAATTTTAAAAAATTAAAAGAAAAAAAAAAGAATTTATAATTTTTTTTTAAAAAAAATTAAAAAAAAAACATTTATTCTGTTTAGGTTTTGTCCCTAACCATTCTTGCAGAAGCTTCTTGAGGGAGTTGGTAGTGTGACAGTGCATGTCTAGAAATGTTCTAGCTAGAGAAAGACTTGGTACTTAAGAGGTTCCATTTGTGACCCACCTCTCTTTCCTGGAAACCTGCCTGATGCACTTGTTCACAGTCTACCATTATTAAATGGTGCATGACTAGATCTTAGAGGGGTGAACTACAGCTGTACGATCTCGAAATTGAGAACACCTTCAGGAGACTAAGAAGATTGCGAAAAAAAAGGAGACCAAAAACTGAAGAACCCAACTTAATCTCGGGTTCTATACCAAGTCCCTTTTCTTCTACACAAGTATCTCAAATGACTGCCAATCGAAAAAGAACATTGAAGGAGCTTGCCGCACAAGAGATAACTCAACAACCAATTTGTATCCAACTTCCTCAACTGGAGGAAAGAGCTACTGGATTTGAACTGAAGTCAGTATTAATTCACCTCCTACCCAAATTCCATGGATTGGCAGGTGAAGATCCCAACAAACATTTGAAGGAGTTCCATGTAGTATGCTCCACGATGAAGCCAATTGGTGTTGCAGAAGACTATGCCAAACTGAAGGCCTTCCCATTCTCATTATGTGACATGGCAAAGGATTGGTTATACCTTCAACTAACACCAATCACTACTTGGGCCGATTTGAAGAGAAGATTCTTGGAGAAATTCTTTCCAGCCTCAAGAACAGCTGCAATCAGGAAGGAGATTAGTGGAATTCGACAACTGCAAGATGAGTCTTTGTATGAATACTGGGAGAGGTTTACCAGACTATGTGCCACTTGCCCAAATCATCAGATCAATGAACAATTATTGATACAGTTCTTCTATGAAGTATTAATGCCTATGGAAAGAAATATGATTGATGCAGCAAGTGGAGGTGCGTTAATGGATAAAACACCTGCAGCTGCTCGGGTACTAATTTCAAATATGGCAGAGAATTCTCAACAGTTCAACAGTGCTCGAATGTCTGTCAGACAAGTCCATGCAATAAAACCAAACGTGACAACAGAGGTCGACAATCAGAGACTGGAGAATAAATTGTCTGAGCTAACATCTTTGGTACGACAAATGGCTATGAACCAACACACATCTCAACTGCAACATCATTTATGCGGGATATGCACTTCTGTAGATCATCCCACTGATGCTTGTCCTCAACTTCAAGAGATGTCAAACTCTCCAATAAAGACAGTGGCTAGCATGTATCCTGGACAACAACAGTTCGGGTCATCAAATTCATTCAAGCCACATCAGCAGTATGATCCATACTCGGCTACATATAACCCTGGTTGGCGAGAACATCCAAATCTGAGATATGGTCCATCACAAAATCCACCACAAAGACCTTCATATCAATAGAGTAACCAGGCCTTTCAACAACATTACCAACAACCACAACAATAGTACCAGCAGCCACCACAAAAATATCAGCCCCCTCCAATGAGACAACAAGCAAGGCAGAATCATGCACCTATACAGCCCAATCATCAACTGACACATGGAAATAATGAAACAGTCTTGGCAGATTTGATGAAGCAATTAACACAACAAATGACAGCACGGAATGCGACTATTAATAACTTACAAACCCAGATTGGACAATTGTCTACCGAGATGAATACCATACGACAACAAGGGTCCAACACACTTCCTTCACAACCAGTGATCAATCCAAAAGAGAATGTGAGTGTCATTACTTTAAGAAGTGGCAAAGAAGTACAGGCCGAACAAAAGACCCTAGAAACCACTAATACTCCTTCACCAGTAGATCAACCAAGCTCACCGACTTCACAACAGTTGGAGGATGATCCACCAACAACTCGACAAACTCCACCTCCATTTCCTTCTAAAGCTTGTTCATCTTCAAAGAAACAAGAAGTAGATCAGGAGTTGCTCAACACATTCAAGAAGGTGGAAATCAATATGCCATTATTGGATGCCATCAAACAAATACCCAGGTATGCCAAGTTTTTGAAGGAGTTGTGCACTTACAAGAGAGGTCTGAGGAAAAATCAAACACAGGTCGTATCCTCTCTTTCTCAAGGAAGCATTCCCCAAAAGTGTGATGATTCAGGCACTTTCACTATCCCATGCACTATTGGTAAACTCACAATTGCAGATGCCTTACTGGACTTAGGAGCATCCATCAATGTTATGTCGTCGGCCCTCTACAAGACCTTGCAGTTAGGAGAGTTGAAGCCAACTAATGTGATCATCCAATTGGCAAATAGGAATATAGTTCGACCATTGGGAATATTGGAGGATGTACTTGTTAAGGTGAACCAACTGATTTTTCCAGCTGGCTTCTACATTATGGACATGCAGGATGAAGGATCCTCGCACAAGTCAACATTGATACTTGGAAGACCGTTCTTGATGACGACAAAGACCAAAAATTGATGTGCACACAAGAACTTTGACCATGGAATTTGGGGAGGAGACTATGATGTTTAATATCTTTAAGGCCACGAAGTATCCTACCGAGACTCACTCACTACTCGGTGATAAAGAAATATTCTCAATAGAGATGTATGATTGTGACCAAGCATATGAGAACTCCAGGATCTACAAAGAGAAGGTCAAGAAATTTCATGACAGCAAGATTTTGAAGAAGGAGTTCAAGATTGGCCAGAAGATGCTGTTGTTTAACTCTCAATTGAAGCTGATATTGGGAAAGTTGAAGTCTAAGTGGGATGGACCGTTCATCGTCACTAATGTCTTCCCTCATGGAGCTATAAAAGTTCAAGACATGAAGGATGGTAGGACATTCAAGGTGAACGACCATCAATTGAAGATTTTCCATGTGAATCAAGTCCTCCCACCAGTTGAGCCGAGTTGCTATTTGACGACCTCGACACCTATATCATTTGAGGAGATAGACCTAGGATTTAAGCTGCTTTAGCTCGCTGAAGATTTGCATTTGCATTTTCATAACATAAATTTTCCACATTGAGGACAATGTTCACTTCAAAGTGGGGAGTATTTACATTTCATGCATAATGTTTTATTTCATATTTTGTTTTAACTGCTGCTTGATGTTTTAGATTGACTGAAATATGTTCTGGAAAAAGGAAAACCAACTTGATCAGGAGGAAGAATTCAAAGTTTGAAAGGTTTAGCTCACTTAGGAAGTCATGGTCGAGTTACAGTAACATTGGTTTGTGGTCAATTTCAGGTGGAACAAAGCACCCCAAGTGAGACAAATTTAGTCTCATGCAATGTCCAAAGAATGATTTGGAATGGAAACAAATGAAAGAAATTCCTTATGCATCTATAGTTGGGAGTTTAATGTATGCTCAGACTTGTACGCAACCAGATATTAGCTTTGCAGTTGGGATGTTGGGAAGATACCAAAGTAATCCTGGTATAGATCATTGGAAAGCTGCAAAGAAAGTTCTGAGATATTTACAAGGTACAAAGGATCACATGCTTACTTATAGAAGATCTAATCATCTTGAGGTGATTAGATATTCGGATTCAGATTTTGCCGGATGTGTAGATACAAGAAAATATACATTTGGTTATTTGTTTAAGTTAGCTGGAGGAGCTATCTCTTGGAAAAGTGCAAAGCAGTCAGTCATTGCTGCATCCACTATGGAAGCTGAATTTGTGACATGCTTTGAGGCCATGGTTCAAGCTAAATGGCTACGAAATTTTATTTCAGGACTTGGTATAGTCGACAGTATTGCCAAGCCGCTGAAAATTTATTGTGATAATTCCACAGCAGTCTTCTTTTCTAAAAACGACAAGTATTCTAAAGGTGCTAAACACATGGAATTAAAATATCTTGCCGTCACAGAAGAAGTTTAGAAACGTAGAGTGTCAATAGAACACATTAGCACTAATTTTATGATTACAGACCCTTTAACTAAAGGGTTACCGCCCAAGACATTTACTGGTCATGTTGAAAATATGGGCATTATGTTAGCTAGCGAATGATGAAAGTTATTGTATGTTTGACATTCTAAGCTCACTAATGAAAAGTTTATGAATATTTTCTGTTTCCAAACTTGTGTGCACATGTATAAATATATATTGGAAAAATAGTCTATAACTTTGAAAAAATGACATTATTCTTAGACAAAATTATGTACTTCCTATTAAAGTGTCATGTTTCGAAGAAGGCTAATATAGTAGTACATGGAAGGGAATGTGTCAAATAAAGTGATGTACAACCACCATGACTCTTATTAGTTCTTGTTCTTAATTATGACTCATGATGTTATAAATGTATGACAAATGCGCATTATGATTGATACTTTATTAAAACTGTAAAGTTTTAATTTGTCACATGAGTCAAGTGGGAGAATGTAAGAAATTAATGACTCATGTACATGGAAAATGTGATGTGTTTTAATAAATTAAATAATTGAATATATTAATAAATTATTTAAATGAAAGGGTATGACTTTTGGGAAGGAGTTGTTACTTTTCACTCCAACGGAGTTGTTACTTTTCACTCCGACGGATATATTAAATGAAAGGGTATGACTTTTGGGAAGAAGTTGTTACTTTTCACTCCAACGAAGTTGTTACTTTTCACTCCAACAGATATACTGTTTGATGGAAACAGTATAAATAATGGGAGGACGTGAATAGTCCCTATCTCTACCTATCTCAGTTTGTTCTCTTAAACTCATCATCAATAATTGAAAAGTATAAGAAAGTAGAGGAAAGAGATAGAAAAGAATTCTTCCTTCAATCCTATAAGATTCAAAGTCATCAATCTTATCATGGATCAAGGTTAGTTTCTCTAATCATTCTGTTTATTTGAGAATCATATTCTAAGATCCTGTAATTTTCCTAAATGAATTATGCATGAAAACTAAACTTACATCCAATGGAGTTAATAAGTATTTAATTACTTTCATGGACTATTATTCTAGAAAAGTGTGGGTCTATTTTTTACAGGAAAAGTTAGAACCCTTTGATGCTTTTAAAACATTCAAAGCAAGACTTGAAAAGGAATCAGGAAATCCTATTAAAACTCTTCGAGTAGATCGCGCGGTGGAGAATACTGTTAAAATGAATTTAATGTTTTTTGTGCAGAACATGACATTAGGAAAGAGCTAACAATTGCTTCCACAACAAAATGGTGTATCAGATAGAGAAACAAAATAATTCTCAACATGATGAAGAGTTTGCTAACAAAAGGACGAGTTCCAAAGACATTTTGGCCAGAAACTGTATATCGGAGTATTCATGTTTTAAATTTGTTGTTCAAAACATGACATGTGAGAAGATTTAGTGGAAGAAAACCAACGGTAGATTATTTCAGAATTTTTAGATGTGTTGGTTATGCCCATATTCCAAATCAAAAAGAGAAAAAAAAGATAATGAAAACTGAGATCCAAATATTCCAATTTTTCCAAAGTCAACCAATAGAGTGATATTGAATGAACCTGACAAAGAATGCGATTCTGAACCACGAAGATCAAGCATCTCTATGTGACCAGTTTCATTGTTACATTCAATACCTTCCCATTTGTAACAATAAGTGTTATTTTCATCGTCCCTCCACGTAGACAGCATGTCATTCTGACCTTGGAGGGTTTGTTTGAAATTAAGGAGTGCTTGTCTCTCCCTCTCTATGCATTTCACATGTGAACTCTGTGATGGAAAGTTGAATCCAAGAATAGAAACTTTGGTATGCGCAAGGCACACGAACACTACGGACAATATTTTGAGGAAGTAACTGCCCATTGCAATTTTGCAGATACGAAATTTGTGGAATGCTATGAACCTTGGTATGATTTGGGGTATACAGCAGGGTTTAAGTAGTTGGCATAATAGTGCATGAATGATACTATTGACTATGAAGTTCCTACACACAATGTTGACGATGGAAAATGGGTTCACACTATTTCTTTTTTCTTCTTCAAATATTTATTTCAAAGAGTTTAAAGTTAGAGACGATTGAACTATTTATATACAAATGGACGATGAATTGGAAAAATATTTTATTAATCTTTAAATAATTCTGTTTTCATGAGCATTTATTTTATATCGATAATCTTGGCCTTTTGCCGAATTAACGTATCAAACGAAATTGATGTCCTAGGATATGATAAGCATTAAACATTATTCAATGAGATATTTTAAAAAAACTGAAGTAAAATTAATAGATTATTATTAATATAATATTTACATTGCTTTTGTTAAAAACAATTAATTATTACATTTTTTATTTATTTTATATCAATTATCTAGAGATTCAATTTTTAATGTGTTTTTCCATATTTTCTTATTTTCTTTGCTTTGATATTTTATAATTTTTCTATAATAATTAATGTAACCACTACAAAAAATTCAATAAATGTAAACTAATTTAGAGACAAAAATAATTAGTCAATATATTAATTAAATAAAATTCTGTTTTATAAATTAAAAATTATTAATATTTAAAATAATTATATTATTAAAAAAATAAATAAAAACTATATTTTTTTATGATTAATGATCTTAAAAAAGTATAAATTGATTTCTATATAATAGTGATTAAATTAGTTTTTAAATAAGAATTTAAATTAGTTGATAATATTAACTACTAAGATTTAGCTATTTATAAAACTAATTATATTCTAAATGAGTCTCTATTAAATTACTAACCAATTTCATTATTTTATAGATAAATAGTATGACTGGTAAAAACAATTTTTTTAAGTAAATAATTCTATTTATATACTAGTAGATAAAAAGAAATAATAGATTTAATATATAAACATGTACTACGTACATTATATATACAAAATATATTACAAAACTTTAAAAGCAAAATTTTTTCAAAGAAAATAACTTTAATATATATAGAGATATTTAATATCAATTAAAAATAAAATCAAATTATAATATATAAATAAATATAAATTTCATATTATTAAATTAACTTTGTAAAGATATATTTTAATATCGTATACATATCCTAATAAAATTTATTATATTATTTGTTGTTAAGTTTCCTTTAATCTCATATTCGATATTCGAGATATTTAATACTCACAACACACATATTTAATATTAAACTAATTTAATATTAATCATTGATCGATGTCGTACTCAGTCAAATAAAAACAATTAAATGTAGTACTAGAAGGGACTCCTAGGTCGTCTCCCAAGAACCAATTTTCACTGTCAAAAGATTGAACATGTAATGGGGGGTTTTTGGACAGAAAACAGTGGTTAATTAAAAACAACGGACAAATAACAAATTAATTGCAATAATTAAAATAGGCAAGACTCTTGAACACAATGCATCTCTGACATCCTTGGTTCACAACAGATTATCAGTCCGTTTAATCCTTGTTCGGTCTAGATTAACCAACTTAGCGAAAGTTAACCCGAGACTGCCCTACACGAATTAAGCAAACGTGAACCTTGTAAGGTCTCCTTCCAAGGGATTAAGCATCCTCCAGAACACAGACTTCACAGTTGAGAATCAAACGTTCGAAGCCAAAAAAACGCACAAGAACCTCTATCAGTGAGTGCAGCATGCCCAAGAGGCCCACCCTGGGGTTTTAGCCTTCCATTAACTCAGAAAACAGAAAATGCATTGCAGAAAACGTAAACTGAAATTGAGAACGAAAATGAAATTGAAAACAAAAATGAAATTGAAAACGTAAAACGAAATAGAAAACGAAAACGTAAAACGAAATAGAAAATGGAAAATGCAAATGAAAACGGAAAACTGGAATTATAGAACTGTGGAATAGTAGACGAATTCTGAATTAAAAACCAAAACCAAAAACAAAACGTAAACTGATCTCTCTTGCCTAAAACGTAAACTCTAAAAATTCCTACTACTGCTGCCGCTGCTGCTCCTTCCTCAGTTGTCCTACTTGTAGCTGCATTGCATGGGCACGAAAACCTAGACCCATTGGGCCCAAAATCCAAGTTGTGACGTGGCAGCTGACATGGCAGTGGTGACGTGGCAGTGGTGATGTGGCAGTGGTGAAGTGGCAGCTCCTCTTGAAGTCCATGAATTAATTCCAAGCCCAAAAGTAATTTTAAACTGCCCTGGAAATAAAAATTGGAATAACTAAACTTAGAAAATTCAAATTAATTAAAATATGAATTTCTGGTCCAATTATAGCCCTAATAGAAATTAGTACAAAATATAAACAATTAAGCATAAATCAGAGATGAAAACAAGTACAGAAAGTAAGAAAATAGGGGAAAATAATGACTCATCAAATTCCCCCACACTTAGCCTTTTGCACTCCTGGGCAAAATCAAAGTTCAAAGCAAGGAAAAACTCCAAAGATATCAAAGAGAGAGACGCAACAGGAAGAAACAGAAACAAGAAGACACACAAGAAAACAAACAGATTTACGCACTCCTTAATGAATCCTGGGAATAGAAAGGGAGTAGACAACATCCAACACATAAAGAATCAGAGAAACTAGATACTTATGGAAATCATCCAAACATGCCAAAACATGGTAAGACAATCAGTCAGCATCAAGAGGTGAATTAAAAGCAACAAAATCTCACAAGATGCACTGTATTAGTGTCTCTCAAGTGTCTAGGTAACGGTATACTCTCAAAGCACTCATGAAAAACAAGCAGCAGATAGACTTGGCAAGCCTCTAAAATCAACACTTAATAAACATGCACATAAGGATCATAAGGTCTTTCCAGGGTTGTAATGTGGTCAAGGACAGGGTAGAGGATAAAATATAGGATAAGTAGCTACAAACCAGAGGAACTAGAGGAGCAATGGGGAATAAGTAAGAAATAAGCATAAGAGCAAACCCAAAAACCTCTAATAAACCTCTAACACCATTCCTTTTCCTTTGCCTCAAACAAAAGCACTTTTTTATTTTTTTTATTTATTTTTTATTTTCTTTTTTTTTTATTATTTTTTTTAGAAAATGAATAAACAATCCATCATGAAATGCTAAGATATGTACAACAGGAAGAACCAACTAGCCAAAATACAATAACCAATGAGACACCCCCACACTTATTCAAGAACTTATTCCCAAAATGATTCCAGAGTTCCAAAAATTCCCTAAGGTTAAGGTAATCATAGGTTTTTCACTTAAGGCTTGTAATGAGCTTCAAACAAAGAAAAGGAATGCAGGCTCAACAGGGGTTAACAAAGGAATTAATTCAGGGTAAGCTTATTTGGCCAGGGGCTTATGAGAACAAATGCCTTAATCATATCCAAACATGCATGTGAATCAAGAAGTATTAAACAGAGTCAAGACAAGGCAACTGTGTAAGCAATCAAGAGGAATAACACACAAGAAAGAATAGATAGTGGCTCAAATCCTCACACATGGTATAACTTCTGTCACAATTAAATCAACCTCTCAAGCCTCATAATCATCGTTCCAAGTAGAGAAAAGTAAGGATTTCAACCCATACAGTATCAAGCAACTCGTATCCAAGAGTGAAGTAAGAGCCTACAACCTAAACAAAACCCAAAAATCAAAAGGAAATATGCGAAACTGTACACACGAAAAAGACTCAAACTAACAAAAAAAACAAGAAGAAAGACTTAAACAAAGAACAGTCTCCCCCCCACACTTAAACTACACATTGTCCCAATGTGGCACAAACAGAAGATCAGAGAAATCAGAACAATCAATAGATCTGGACAAGTGTAATAAAAAGTAAAGAGGGAGAAGGAAAAGAAAACTCCCTAAGTCATGGTGGGAGAGAAGCGAGGTCAAGCAGAGACATCTCCTCCACAACAGAGATCCAACAAAGAAGGATTGTCGAGGAAGTGGCTTCGAGACGGTGCCCGTTGACCTTAAAGCTCTTATCTGTGGATTCACTTTTGATCTCAACTGTACCATAAGGATAAACATTAGTAACAACAAAAGGTCCAATCCACTTTGATCGTAACTTACCACCCATGAGTCCTAGCCAAGAATTGTATAACAGAACTTTCTGGCCAACCATGAAATCCTTTCTAGCTATCAAGCTGTCATGAAACTTCTTGGTTTTTTCATGGTAGAATTTTGAATTCTCGTAGGCTTCTAAGCGGATCTCATCAAGCTCATTTAGTTGCAACCGCCTTTCCTCACCAGACTGATCTATGGAGAAATTGCAAGTCTTCACGACCTCAATAGGCCCGATGCTCAATCTCAACAGTAAATGACATGCCTTACCAAAGACAACCCGATAAGGGGACATCCCTATGGATGCTTTGTAGGCAGTCCTATGCGCCCAAAGAGCATCATCCAACCTCGTTACTCCAGTCTTTTCGTTGGGCTGGACAATCTTCTCTAAGATTCACTTGATCTCCCTGTTTGAAATTTCTGGCTTGCCGTTGGTTTGGGGGTGGTAGGGTGTAGAAATTCTGTGCACCACCCCATACTTCTTGAGCAAAGCTCTGTATAGATCTGCTACGTAAATGGGTGCCTTGATCACTAATAATAGCTCGGGTACTCCAAACCCGCAAAATAGGTGAGATCTAACAAAATCCACAACAACCCGAGCGTCATTAGTCCTGGTGGCTTTGGCTTCCACCCATTTCGAAACATAATCAACAGCTAAAAGAATGTAGGAAAAACCAAAAGAAACAGGAAAGGGACCCATGAAATCAATACCCCAGACATCAAACACCTCACAGAATAACATGGGTTGCTGAGGCATCTGCTGTCTCCATGAAGGGATCCTCCTGCTCGCTGACACTGCTCACAAGTGCTACAAATCTTCCACGCATCTCTGAAGATGGTGGGCCAGTATAAACCACAATCGAGCACTTTGCGAGCTGTCCTCTGAATGCCTAGATGGCCACTTGGTGCAGAAGAGTGACAAAACTGCAGGACCGAGTCAATCTCATGATCTGGAATACATCTCCTGATTACCTGGTCGTTGTATAACTTCCACAAATAGGGTTCATCCCAAATATAATGCTTAGCATCACTCTTAATTTTATCAATTTGAGCTCGTGATGCTAAGGGAGGAAAAACAGAAGCAACTAAAAAATTAACAATATTTGCAAACCAAGGGGTGGTAGAAACAGAAGAGAAAGTGAGCAAATTTTCATCAGGAAAATTGTCTTGGATGGGCAAGACGTCAGCATTATCCTTAGCTTTTTCAATCCTGCTGAGATGGTCTGCTACCAAATTCTGTGCTCCACTCCTATCACGGATATCCATATCAAATTCTTGGAGCCAGAGCATCCACCTGATCAATCTGGGCTTTGACTCAGCCTTTTTTAGCAGGTACTTCAGAGCTGCATGGTCAGTATAAACAATAACACGAGAACCAAGCAAATATGATTGATGAGTCATTATTTTCCCTTATTTTCTTACCTTTTTGTACTTGTTTTCATCTCTAATTTGTGCTTAATTGTTTATATTTTGTACTAATTTCTATTAGGGCTATATTTGGACCAAAAATTCATATTTTAATTAATTTGAATTTTCTAAGTTTAATTATTCCAATTTTTATTTTAAGGGCAGTTTAAAATTATTTTTGGGCTTGGAATTAATTCATGGACTTCAAGAGGAGCTGCCACGTCACAATTTGGATTTTGGGCCCAATGGATCTAGGTTTTCGTGCCCATGCAATGCAGCTACAAGTAGGGCAGCTGAGGAAGGAAAAAGGATACAGACAGCAACACGACAGCAGTAGTAGGAATTAGGGTTTCTTTTACGTTTTGCCTTGTAGCGGCAGCAACAAATATTTTTAGGTTTACGTTTTGTTTTTGGTTTTCAATTCAGAATTCGTTTACTGTTCCATTGTTTCGCAATTCCAGTTTTACGTTTTCGTTTTCTATTTCGTATTTCATTTTCGTTTTTCTATTTCATTTTACGTTTTCGTTTTCTATTTCATATTTCAATTTCGTTTTCGTTTTCTATTTCAATTTCCATTTTCTGCAATGCATTTTCTATTTTCTGAATTAATGGAAGGCTAAAACCCCAGGGTGGGACTCTTGGGCATGCTGCACTCACTGATGGAGGTTCTGTGCGTTTTTTTTGGCTTTGTACGTTTGATTCTCCAATGTGAAGTCTCTGTTCTGGAGGATGCTTAATCCCTTGGAAGGAGACCTTACAAGGTTCACGTTTGCTTAATTTGTGTAGGGAAGTCTTGTGTTAACTTTCGCTTAGTTGGTTAATCTAGACCGAACAAGGATTAAACGGACTAATAATCTGTTGTGAGCCAAGGATGTCAGAGATGCATTGTGTTCAAGAGTCTTGCCTATTTTAATTACTGCAATTAATTTGTTGTTTATCTGCTATATTTTAATTAACTGTTATCTGTCCAAAACCCCCCCATTGCATGATTCAATCTTTTGACAGTGAAAATTGGTCCTTGAGAGACGACCTAGGAGTCACTTCTTCTGGTACTACATTTAATTGTTTTTTTTATTTGACTGAGTACGACATCGATCATGATCTAAATTTATCAAGAGTGAAAACTATAGCAAGCAGCTCTTTCTCTGTTGTTGTGTAGTTTGCTTGAGCAGCATCCAAAGTCCTGGAAGCATAATATATCGCTCGAGGCAACTTGTCAACCCTCTGTGCCAGGACAGCCCCCAATGCATAATTGGATGCATCACACATAAGCTCGAATGGGAGTGTCCAATCCGGTGCCTGAATGATTGGAGTGGTGGTCAATGCTTCTTTGAGGCAGTCATAAGCCTGTTTACACCTGTCATAAAAAACAAAGTCAACATCCTTCTAGAGCAGATTGGACAGTGGAAGGGCCTTCTTACTGAAATCTTTGATGAAGCGTCTGTAGAAACCTGCTTGGCCAAGAAAATATCGCACCTCTCGCACGCAAGAGGGGTAAGGCAATTGTGAAATAACAGATATTTTTGCAGGATCTACTTCTATGCCCTTACTAGAAATAATATGCCCTAAAACTATACCCTGTTCTACCATGAAGTGACATTTTTCAAAATTCAGAACAAGATCAGTTTCAATGCATCTATTAAGCACTCTATCCAAATTATCTAAGCATGCATCACAAGAGGATCCGTAAACAGTGAAATCATCCATAAACACCTCTATACAATTTTCAAGAAAATCAGAAAAAATACTAAGCATGCACTGCTGGAATGTGCCAGGGGCATTGAATAAGCCAAAGGGCATCCTCCTATAGGCAAAAGTGCCAAAGGGGCAGGTGAATGTGGTTTTCTCTTGATCCTCAGGAGCAATATGGATTTGAAAATAAGCAGAAAAACCATCAAGAAAGCAGTAGTGAGATTTACCTACCAGACGCTCAAGCATCTGATCAATGAAGGGCAGCGAAAAATGATCTTTCCGTGTTGCTTGATTCAACCTTTGGTAGTCAATGCAGACTCACCAACTGTTTTGCACTCTAGTGGGAATGAGCTCATTCTTCTCATTTTTCACAACAGTGAGGCCTGTCTTCTTGGGGACCACCTGGACCGGACTCACCCACTGACTATCTGATATAGGATAAATGATCCCAGCCTGAAGAAGCTTGGTCACCTCCTTCTTTACTATGTCCAAAATGACAGGATTGAGTCACCTCTGCGGCTGCCTCACTGGCTTAGCTCCGTCCTCCAAGAGTATCCTGTGCATACATGTGGATGGGCTGATACCAGGAATGTCCGCCAGGGTCCAACCGATGGCTTTCTTATGCCCTTTTAGAACATTCAACAACCTCCCCTCTTGAACAGCATCAAGGGAGGTGGAAATGATCACTGGTAGCTTCTGATCATCCTCCAAGTAGGCATACTTGAGGTTTTCTGGTAAAGGTTTCAAGTCTAGAATGGGAGATGGCTGAGCAGTAGAAGGAACTAAGGGTTCCACAACATGTACCTCAACCTGCAAGTAAGATTCATGTGTACTTCCTGCAACATGGTTAGCACATTCTGACTCTAAAGAATTAAGGCCAAGAGATGCAGGTACAACACCCAACACATCAGAACAGAGCTCAAACTCACAAACCGATTCAGAAACATATTCAGATTTAGTACTATTGAGAGAAGTATACAGATCAAATAGAAAATAATGTTTCTTATCATGCAAAGAATGAAAATCAGAAACATACTCATCAACAACAACATCAAGTATCTCAGCACGAAAAACAGAATGATCTTCAGATGGATGTCTCATGGCATCAAGAATATTAAAATGGACAATACTATCACCAAATTCCATGGACAATGTACCAGCGTACACATCAATCTTAGTTCGGACTGTTTTCAAAAATGGTCTGCCAAAAATGATTGGCACAGATCCATGGGAGAATCCGTCCTCCATGTCAAGCACATAGAAATCAGCTAGAAAAATCAGTTCACCAACCCGAACTAACAAATCCTCAATGAAACCTGTAGGGTGGGCAACACTTCTATTTGCCAACTGTATCACCACACCCATAGGTTGCAGAGGTCTAAAAGACAGAGATTTAAATATAGACAGAGGCATGACATTTATAGAAGCACCCAAATCAAGCATGGAATTTTCAAATTTGTTATTCCCTATAACACAAGGTATGCAGAAAGTACCTGGGTCCTTACATTTTTCAGGAATGTGCGGAACAGATTTACCTATCAAAGCAGATACATTTCTGCCCATATTGATTCTCTCATTGCCCTTCATTTTCCTCTTATGAGTGCACAACTCCTTCAGGAATTTTGCATATCTCGGGATTTGCTTGATGGCATCAAGCAGAGGTATGTTCACCTCTGCTTTCCTGAAGGTCTCCAATATCTCCTTATCTAGTTCCTCCATCTTTTTGCTTGGAATCAATCTGGGAGGGAATGGAAGGGGGATAGGACTGTTCCTGATTCAGTTGAGTAGCCATCTGCCCCATCTGATTGGTCAAGCTCTGGATGGAAGCTCTGGTCTCTTGCTGGAATTGCATATTTTGGAGAGTAATCTGCCTCACTAACTCCTCCAATGAAGGTTTAGAAGTAGAAGATTGAGGAGGTGGTGGTGCAGGAACTTCATTCTGCTGCCTATGATATTGTTGTTGTACTGGTGGAGGCGCATAAGATCTGCTTGGACCGGGACCAGCAGAACTCTGAAATGGTGGTGCAAGTGGTGCAGGATGTTGTTGCTGCTGCTGCGGAGACTATCTAAGATTAGGATGACTCCTCCATCCTGGATTATATCTATTGCTGGACAGATCATAATTTTTCTGCTGCTGTCTATTATTGTAGATGTTTGCAGCATAGGCTTGAGGAGCATGAACATCAGAAGGCTGCTGCACTGATGGACACTGATCTGTATAATGGTCAATTGATGTGCAAATGCTGCAAACCCTTGCCACAGATGTAGGTGCAGATTTTTGGTTCATGGCAAGCTGAGTGACCAAATTGACCAAGGCATCAAGCTTTCCCTCAAGCTTCCTATCTGCAGATGAAGAAGAATCAGCAGCAGGCACATCATTAATTCCCCTAAGAAGAATAACATCGTTTCTAGCATGAATTGCTGAGAATTGGAGGCCATTTTTTCAATTAAGTTCCTAGCCTCTGCAGGGGTTATGTCACCAAGAGCTCCTCCACTGGCAGCGTCAATCATACTCCTCTCCATACTATTGAGGCCTTCATAAAAATACTAGAATAAGAGTTGTTCATAAATCTGATGGTGGGGACAGCTTGCACATAATTTTTTAAATCTCTCCCAGTACTCGTACAAGGTCTCTCCACTCATCTGTTAGATTCCTGAAATATCTTTTCTGATTGCTATTGTTCTGGAAGCAGGGGAGAATTTATTCAGAAACACTCTCTTAAGGTCATCCCAACTAGTGATGGATCTGGGCGTAAGGTAGTACAACCAGTCTTTAGCAACACCTTCCAAAGAGTGTGGAAATGCCTTAAAAAAGATGTGATCTTGTAAAACATCTTGTGGCTTCATGGAGGAACAGACTATATGGAACTCCTTCAGATGTTTGTGTGGACATTCCCCTGCAAGACCATGGAACCTGGGTAGCAAATGTATTAATCCAGTCTTTAGAACATATGAAACATCATCAGGATACTGAATGCACAAGCTTTCATAAGTGAAATCAGGTGCCGCCAGCTCTGTAAGAGTCCTCTCACGAGGTGGAGGCTGAACCATATTGTTCTCAGTGTGAAAGTCAGCAGAATTAGAATCAGAATTAGAATCAGAA